>CM061920.1:121852722-121960178 GCA_031002005.1 Vandiemenella viatica
AAGATATAGCGCGACTAGGGTTATTTGTAAAACTCTCACTTTTGTTGTGGCTTCCTTTCATAATGGAGAAAACAAAGTTTGGGCATCTTGTCTCGCCACGGAGGGTCTGGTCGCACTTGTTGCTAGTTCCATCTCGCCCGGGCCAAGTTCTCCCTCCAGTTTCCACGAGCCCATCCATAATTCATAACCACCAAGCCACAGCCGTGAGCTGCGAAACCTTGTTTAATGTATGTTAGATTAGAGGCGGCGCCATCTTTGGCCCCTGGGTGAACACTTGTTGATTGCCAAGTCACGCGCTCGGAGCCATCGGCATAGTCTGTGCTCCATTTACATTGTAAACAACAGGATTGTTCTTCGAGCTTAAAACCAAGTCACTCAAAACGGAGTTTCCGCAAATACTGAAAACCTTGCTCGCAGTAAAATAATAAAATGAATGTTTAGTTCTGGAGATTTGCGCTGTTTGTAACAAATACGCTCATCTTCCAACCCTAATCACTTCTTTAACTTTATTTCCAAACGAAAGTCAACATGAAAGAAGACGGATGTTATACAGATAGGGGTTCTAGCTTAGCTCTTTCAAAATAAGCTGATAGAAACCTTAGAAGAAATAACCGGAAATTCACTGCAATCTATGGTGAAAACGTAGTATAGGGATGTTTTATTTCGCCTAAATTCACTTGTTGGACATATTTCGCATGTATAAAGTAATAATGTACTATTTTTTGAGAGATTTAACACTTCACAAATAAATTGTTTTAAATGAATTATAAGGATACACGAATTTTTATGCCTTTTTATTTTAGTGACCTATAGACTAACTGTCTGGTTTCCCGGCATAACTATGGGAAGCTGCTAAATCGGGAAATCAAAGATCGTAAATGTATCCGCCCGAACTGACAGACAGAAAGCAGGGGAGTTGTTTTAGCCGTTTACACACAACGGGAAGCATAGCTACACAGATCTATGATATAGAGGGTGTTCTTTAAAAGAGTGGTCCAAAGTTCAACACTGTTTAGGGGTGTACAGATTGTGATTTGATATAGGAAACATCTGGTCGTAGCCTCCAAAGGCAGGAAAAACGTACTTTAAGTAGGCCCCCGTAGGCAGCTTTCAGTGGAGATGTTATTTGGTTAGTGGTGGAAACTGTTGCCGACTCACAATTTTTTACCTCTCCTTCACGTGTCTGTCTGTTTTTCTGCCACTGACCACACAGTAGTTACCTATCTTACACGGGCGGGGGCCCACTTCAACCATGTTTTTCAGGGCTTTGGAGGCTGCTGCGACCCTTTTTTTTAATCACCCTTTATAATATAGGCATCAGCAGAGATACAGCGAGAGGTGGCAGTTACCATTTGCGACTAATGTCCGCCAGTGACTTAGCTCGGAATGGAACGAGAGGGCAGTTCAGTATTAGGCAGACGGGGGCAAATACTTAGTTCGTACGAAACCATACGGCAAGTTGTCGGAATGCGCCAGAAATATGAGGGTGGCTCGCGTAAGTAAACGCGGCAGAATAAATACGGAGCTACTGTTCTCTTAACATATTTAGAGACTGTCAATGACGTATCATTAGATCCAACACGTCACATGAGCCCGGCCACTACCCCACGCGGCAGGCTCAAAAATTATGTGTCTAAGCACGGTGAAAAATTGCCTAGGCTGGGAGGACATTACAGAGAAAGAACTGACAGATCCCAGGAGAAAATTTATGTAAACGTCATCAGTTACAGTTGGACCAAAATACTCCTATAATGGTATTCTGCTGACGTCCCACACCACATCTTAACACTTTGTAGGTTGATATCTTGTCTCTAATAAAATTTTGCTTTTGAGAAGGCGATTAGGTTAAACCATATTGATTTCTCAAAGAGTTAATTTGATGGTGGCTTCATTACTCAGACTAATTTTGTTAGAAAACGATGCATCTTCTACACATTCATTAAATATTCAATTCCGTGGTAGAGAATGCCTGATTTTTTTTTATTTCTGTACCACGAATCGACGGACATGTAAATTTTATTGGTGATATCAGAAAATTTTTCAGTAATTATAATATCTATTAATTTAAACTCTCGTCAAAAATGATACGTTTCACCTGTGGTGGTAGTATGAATTTATTCTGCAAAAGCTTCTAAGAAGAAGCGAATAACGATTAATTAATCTTTTTATCGATATTTTTCGTTATTTGAGTAATCTGATTAGAGTCTCGGAGTATTTGGCAATGATGTTTTTAAGGAACTGTGTTTTATTTTAAATTATAAATTTCTTTTATTATTATGAAAGTTTCTATGAATAATCTCTGAAATGAACAATTATTATTCGTTTTATGAATATGATTAATACATTAATTTAACTTTAATTAGGGGGCAGCGCATGCTACGGTGGAAATTTCCCTACACACCCATTTTCCCTTTCCTTTTCACATATACATACTCCCGCTACCAAATTTTAAGTTTAAATACTTTAAGCGTTTTTGTTTAATTATTCATCATTTATCTTGGTAAATATTCCAATCCCTGACCCCATTACCTACGAAAGAAAATCTTCCGCTCCCCTATATCTGAAATCGAGCGCCGGTTTGTGGACATGGTCATCTTTTTCCTTTCATGCAACTCTTTTATTTCTTCCACCAATATCTTTACACGCCTCATCACATCCACGTTTTCATGAAAACTATTTTTCAATTTATAATAAATGTTCCCGCTCTTTATCATCCGTCAAATCTTGTATTATGTTGTTACCTGTTTCTAATAACTGCTACACATAATAAAGCGTATAAAGCGGATGCCCTTCTCCCTACATGGATTTCTGCATCTATTTTTTTTTAAATCTTTGCCTAGCATTATAATTCTTTATCTCTACCATTTGTATTTTGTGCAATTACTTCCACAAAAAACAATTAATTGGCTTTTAGCTGGTATGACAGTTTCTCTTTAACAATATGAATACAAACAAAATAAAAAGTATTTAGCTATCTATGAAGTTTGCTAGTTAGCCAAGCTGCGCAGTTGTGATGCACCGTATAGCCAACATTTCCGGCACCATGCAACTCGCCAAGGCTTGCAGAGGTTTGGTGTTCACGTCCAGGCCCCAAGCTTAACGCATTTTACTAAGTGGATTTTGAAGATGGAAAGTTCCAGAGATACAATATTTAGACTGACGTCGCGGACGATTCCAATGTTCAAAATTGTATTAAATTTCGCGCCGGTTTTCTTATTTCCAATATCACTTTAAAATTGACTTTCTTTTTGTTCGTGGCTTTGTCGTACTTCCGGAATTTCTTCCCGTTTGAATATTTGTTCACATATAAAAATTATTTTTGTGAAAATCGCTTTTTTTAAAAAAAATTTTATCGATAACAGCTGTGACATTCAGCACCAAAACTTGTTTCATTCTGTTATAATTCTTATTTTAATTATCAGAATCTCTTTAATTTTTCTAAGCCTAAGCTGAAAGAGATTTATGTAACCATTTTTAATTATGTGACCTGTATTCTTGATTTAGCTTCAATTTTGTTTAAAAAATTCCAACATTAGGAACACTAATCAATGAAATTTTATGAATAGTAAATAATCGTCCATTTGCTGGTTTGTTATGTCAGATTATTTGTTTTAGGAGCATACCCTTATTTTCTATCGTGATGTATTGGCATGGTCGGATTTTCATGCAGTTAGTTATCTACTTTAGTTTCGTCACTATTAATAGAATGCAATTAACATAAAAATTATGGTTAAAACTATAACACTCTCGAAATTGTAGAATTTCAGCTATTTAAAACTTTATTTAAATATTGATAAATCTTCTTCCTTGCTTTTAAAAATTTAAATTCGCTACATTTAGAACAAATTATAGCAGTAAGGGTTAACAAAGAAAGTGTTGTCAAACGGTCCATTAGTCTCCAGTTAGCATTTATCCGTATTAACTAACATTTTCCTAGATTGATAATTATTTCATTGAAAGGAATAAAACACATCACACTATAGCAAAAACTTTCATCAATTACACAAGTAATCTAAGAGCGTGTAAGTAGACGTGTTGCACAAACTTCAAAGCAGTTATCATTCTAAATTTCCACATCTAATGTTAGGCTCCATTTCAAACTATAGTTCGAAGCTGCATGGGCAATAATTAACAAATTACTGATAAACATTATAGCTTCAATGATTTTATCGCTTCCTGATGCTGGTTCTGCCTTATAGTCAGAAAATTATATTCTTTCAATAGCAGTGTTGAACAACTACACCAAGATTAATACGTTTCTGTGCAGAGGAGCGCGTTAAGAACGGAACCAAAACATTAGAAAAATTTATTGTATAAAGCAAGTAAATTTATTCATGATTGTGGAGGTAGATGAATGTAGGGCACCCGGAGAGTGTTTTGCGCATCAGTTGTGAATTTTATCTGCGTGTTGATGCAATGTGGAAAGTAGCGTCCGTCTAAAGGAGTCTAGTGTTTCAAAATAAACCTTCTGGTCATGAGAGTGCTCGAGAGACCTATAAATCACGGGGGAGAGTGAGTGCTGTGTACCTGCAGGACCGCAGAGATTAATGTGCCCTGGGAGGATATCAGACTACAGACAGAATGCGAGGCAACAGAGCACTTCCATTCGAGGAAACTCGGTCAACAACTCACCGCTTAGTCATAAGCTAAATTTTTTTTTTTTTTTTTTTTTTTTTTTTTTTTTTTTTTTTTTTTAATGGCATTCGGCAACGGAGGCCATACAGCCAGCTCAATGTGTATTTTTTCCAATGTATGGACGCCACAGGACGGACAGGACATTCACACAGACACACAACACTTAACATCCATGCCCGCGGCCGGATTCGAACCGGCGGCCTTCGGTACGTGGAGCTAGCACTCTAGCCCCTACGCTACCGAGGTCGGCGAAGCTAAATGTTTCTACAAGTGACGCATATCCCAACACTCACATACTGTCTTACTGGTCTGTATATATATATGTAACAATTTTTTTTTCCATGTTGGACGTGTTTGGTAGTCTCTATAATAATGTATAATAATGTATTAGTCAATTTCTTTATGGTTTTGTGGTTCCATTAAACCATTTTGAGCACTTTTAGATTGTTATTAATGAGCAATACAGTTTCGTTTTTAGAAATGACTTGTCATTCTCAGTAGTTTTTGGTTGTTATTTTTCAGTTTAAATATCCATTGTTTGGACTTTAATTACAATGTGCCAGGAACAAATGCAACAACAATACCTCGTAATTCTCTAGTAAAATTGGAAATGTATGGCTCAAGGCGTGCTGTACTTACCTACAGTTATTAGTTGTGATAAATCATATCTCACCCTCATACCTTTCCGTTAAGCGAATTTTCATTTTAATTTCTTTGGCTTTTGAGATAATTTGTATAACACGGAATTAGGCGACAAGGACAACGTTAAAAAATCAAAGTTATGATTCAATAAAATACGCAATTGGAATATCTGCAATCCCTAATGGCTCATGAATGACTTGGACCAGAAAGGACTTGCTCTCAAGTTTGTCACTGCGAAACACAATCTTCACTACTGTTCAGCAAAAATGAATACGAAATTGTATTACTTGCTCTCGTCAGAATGCAGCTTTTTCAGTAATCCACCACTAGTTAAGCCATTTGTCATACCAGCCAGATGATTTATCAGGAGTTACCCTTCATGCTTTTATTACACGCTTTATATTGGGTTGACCTGTATGAGTCCTGATATGGGTATTCCACGGTTTTCCCGGATCACTTCAGGCGAATGCTGGGATGGTTCCTCACAATAGCCCAAGGGCGCCTCCTGTCATATCCCGTATATCCCTTCCAAAACATTACCCTTTCGAATATGTGCATTCCACCCTCCACCACACACTTTTAGTGAATCGTGGGGTAATAATAATAATAGAACGAGATCTTCGATTTAATCTCATCCACTTTCAGATGTACGATTTGTTTAAAATTTTACACACGTATTAAGAACCGACGACAATAGAATAATTTCATAGCTATGTCATGATATTATCATTCTCTTGACAGTAACAATATTTTTTATATAAATAAAAAATAAGAAACACCCTTTTCGCATCAATTTGAACTGAAAGGTTAAAATAATCTTTAAGTAAAGATTTTGTTGAAGAGCGATATGTTGTCCAACAATTCGGTATAACTTCTTGAATAATCTTAAAACAAGAGTAAAGTCATTGAACCAAAATTAACTTTAATGTAAAAAAAGCGTAGGGTGCTTTTTACTTACAATCATAAGGTTAACAGCTAGAGATAAAAATGACAATTGATATCTAGCATTCCACGCTACTCTCAAAATGTTTGGATTTTACTTTTTACTCCACGATTTGCCAAAGAAATTAATTTAAAATATACCACCCGTCCCCGCCCCTATATTTCCAAATATACTGAACCGATTTTTTTAAAAAAAAGAATCTATGCTTTGGATGAAACATTGATTAAAAGTTTGTATTTCTAAGTACTGATCTGAGCTACAATGTTTAGAGAACTATTTGCGACGGTTTGAACTGGTTTATGTAGCTAATTTTGTGTGTAAATAACTTTAAAATTCCTTTCCTTGCGTTTCATAATGATTGTGAATGATTTTGTATTAATTCTGATTGTTTTAATGTGATTTTAATTGTTTATGTATTGTTAGAAATCGAGAAACGTAGGTCTAAAGTCTTTGAACTATTCTGGAAATTTCTGTAACGCCTGTATAAGGGATCGGCAGAGACGAGTTAGTTGGTTAAGTTGTAGTTTTGAAAAGTTTAGTTTTGAAGGTGTTGCAAGTTATAATCGCTGGAGCATTTGTTTACATTCGTACGTAGTATCTTTGTATGAAGTCCGATGTCTTTAAAAAAATAATAAACTTGAAAGTGATTCTTCTTGGACAAATTATTTCATTACAAACGATATACCTATCATTGGTATACCAAATTAACTTCAACGGTTTTCGTCTCAACAGATTTGACAGAATAGTGTTGAAAAGTTGGTAAAAAACGTAGTTTCGATATATGAATTCTTTTTCACGTGAATGGAACCGATATCGAATGCAGTGATTAAGTCCGATAGTGCGTGTGTCAGTTCTCTGTCTATCTACCTACACAGCGTTCATTGTTTCAATATACAAGAGATTTCTGTTCCGCTACTCGTTTTCATTTTGCCGCTAAGCTTTTGTTGGTAACCCATTCTGATTTTCCGTTATTACTTTATACTAGTATTATAACGAAGTATTTCATTCTTGCTTAATATCTATTTGCTTACCATAATTAATAATTTTGTTTCTGTCTCATTATAACATCGCTTTCTGCCCTGTTTGCATGGGATAGGTTTTCGTTCAGTGATTAGTCAACGAAATAAACAAATTTTTACTACCGACATTCATTTTCGTAATTCACTTGTTACAGGCAAGTATCCATCTGAATCTCTTCGCTGGGGAATGATGGATCTAGTCATATTTCAGCGGGTGCCATTGTAGGTCTTCGTTTTATTTGAGAAATCACCTAAATTCTCACAGACAGCATCCCGAACATCACTTGTGGGTATGAGCCTTCTGCGGTGACAATTTTTGCAACCTGTTCAAAAATAATTTACCAGTTGGTTAGTGCGAAGATTTATTGTCTAACTGTGCGGCTTGTAACAACTTAAATGCAGTTTAACAAATTTGTGGACGTTCCAGACTACTTCCGTAATCCCACATTTGTGACGAAAATGTCTTGTAGACATCAACTATGGTTCGGTGTATCATCCAATTGACAAAATGAACAATTACTTCAGTTCTATGAAAAGCTTTTGGCACCAAAACTTCATTTAATAATTTAGTTTCCATAATCAGCGCTTGTGACTGCTCGTATCGTGTTTGTATGCAGATTACGGCTGCAGGTAACGTTTCTCTGTGCTTGGGTATCAAGATCTGAAGACAAACATGCAATTGTTAGCACCTTTTTTCCCCTTTTCTTTTAAATTCGGTGTTCGATTAATTTTTTTACTTTAAACAAAACCTGTGACTAATCGTTTTATGTAAAGCATCTTTATCGAAGATTATATTTTTTACACTAAAAAATATTCCAGGTAATGAATTAATGATTTGACGGGAATATACACATACAATGAAGCCTCAGACTGTCTGTACGTGATTATATACACGTACTGTTTCTGTGGCCCAGCCCCGTACCAACGTGGAGCCTTGTTAAACGAGAATAACGTCGTTCGTGGGGGATTAACGACTGTTAGAATAGCCAACCTCTGTCGCCAAGAGTCGTAAATTTGATATTGCGAACATCTTTTAGTACTGATGCCGAGAGCGTCGTTTAAAACGTGTTTAAAGCCCAATCTAAATGTACCATGTCAAGCGGACATATTGCTAAATAGCTGAGCTGATCCAGTGACTCGCTATGTAATAACACTCCAGCTAAGAATACTTGATTACACCATACATGAACAGAGTGTCCTGTTTCAGTGAACACTATTCACTGCTGTTATCGATGTAGAATCCTACTACAGCACTGCAGCAAATCTTTCAAAATTGCAACCGTAAGATGTAATTAAAAGACGGTTACCCTTACATGACTGCCTGACGATACCACGGCGAAGCAAGAACTAGCACTGCATATCATCATCGAGATAGTTTAGCTTGCGTTGTTATTACACCAACTCTTCGTGCTTTCGTTCAGCAAAGTCATTATCGAGTGGTCTGATCGTGTGATTAAGGCTTTCCACTACAAGTTTACCGCTATGTTCCCTCAAACTCACGTAACTTCACAGCGAGTATATTGCCAATGCAATCATCTTATCTACCAGAAGACAGCTTGCACAGATCAAAAATATATGACTTCTTTATATTACTCCCACTGCAGGAGCTTTCCTGAACATTTAGATCAAAGCGAATGACAAATCAGCAACATGTAATCCAGGATTTATATGTTTTTTAATAAACACTTCTGTTCACTGCTTTCTCCAGCAGTCCAAAAATCAACTACACCATGACTATACACCCATTAAGATAAATCCTCAACAGACAACGATTTTTTTTCCTAATGGGCTCATTGATGTCAACATTATTGAAGGAAACCAGGAGTGGGAGCAAGGAACGGTAAGGAATTCGGCTATCGCCTTTTGAAGGATCCGTAGTGGCATTAGCCTGGAACGATTTCAGGAAACCATTTAAAAAATGAAATCTGGATGCACGGACGGGGATTCGGACCTGTGTCCTCCGGAATGCGATGCCAGAGCGTTACCGCTGACCCACCACGATCGGTGTGGACAACGCAGAACAAATCTAAGGTTCACAGGGTTTTTAAAAATCCTTTGTCGTTACGGACAAATTATGCAACTTGCTGAAGAAACTAGAAAGGATACCTGTCCATTAGCGTCTTTGAATGGTTTTCTTAAGCGCTTTGGTGCCTCAGTGGTTAAGGTGTCTGACTGGAGATCGAAAGGCTCCCCGTTTGAATCCCTGTCTCTATAGGGATTCTGAAAGATTCTTAACCCGTGCTCCAACTCTGGCACAGCTCGATGTGTAATGTGTAGAACGCCAGAGCACTTCCGTGGTTCCGTTTTTACGTTAAACTGTAGGTCCCTCTGCAAGTTAGATTAATGGTAGTCACGAGAGAAGCTATGCGTGGCTAAAAAGAAAGTCTGTCAAAACAAGCTGCAGATCAAAATTTTTCGTCACAAAATTTCGGAGGGAAATGTGTACGACACCATCCAGAAGGATGATTAAACATACTGTAACACACGGAAAGCAACCAAATACATAAATAACGGTGCAAGAAGAACTTTTATACTTTACCCCATTAGTACTTTGGTTAGTTTCGTTTCACTAAACAGCTTTTGAAGCTACCATAATATCATTCGTCAAGAGTGATTTCGTAAACCCCATTCACAGTTTAAATAAGGATTGCTTCTTTTGGACTCAAACTTCAGACCTTCCAAGTCCGAATTTTACCGCTCACTCATCATAATCGGTCCTCTTAAACTACTGAAACACAATAATCCCTGCATACACATACAAGCTATGACTGCGTTAAGCAACCTGCTCCAACTAGTAAAAACGGCATTTTTCTTATAAAAATTCAAACGCTATACATGATCAGAACAATTTGTTTCGTCTAGTTGATTGTTATGTGTGGAATATAGAATTCAGCGATAAAATAAAAAAAATACGGGTCTCATGTGTATCTTTTAGCTAGCATATTACAACCCCAGAAATGACAGAGTATGCCAGATATCGACGACATTCTATGATCTTAATCCGGAGGCATATTCGATTGGATACTCATATATATTCATCACTCAGTTTGAAGATTTGACGTTTTTCTTGCACAATTTATTGAAGATACTGAATCATTGATAATTTATGTACAGGATAAACTAAATCCCCAGACACACGTCTGTCAGTATGACCACGTTAATCTAAGGGAACACCAGACGAAATTTCATGCAACTTTCGCTCTTATGTAGTGTAGTTTTTGAATTAGGTTTATGTACGTACATTAAACATTGATCTCTTATTTATGCGAGTAATAACGATTTTAGCAAATCATGACGTAGAGAAATTTGGCACAGAGTTCTTTATAAACTCTTAATTGTATCATACATAATACACTGAGCAGAAATAGTGTATACATGTGTTTACATGAAACTTAACGGTTGCATATATTAATCTGTAACATAATATTGCCAATAATGTTCTTTTAAATTAGCTGTGAGGAATTAATCTGAAACTTCAGTTAATTTTTTTCTATTAATTACTTCATCTTTAGCAAAGTAAAGTATTTCGTTATTTTTATGGTGATTAAACACCATAAAAATCCTTTATCATGCAATTTTAGCCCGTATTTCAGGAGATATCAAGAGTTTCAAAGGCTGGTGCAAGGAGTGAATGACCTAGAGAGATGTGTATGTGCGTAAAACTTAACTTAGTACACAACCCGAAGGTTGGTTGGATCTTCCCGGAGACATACTAAACCATTGCGTCAGAGGTAGGACGGCCAATTCCCTTCCTCTGGGACCTACAGTTTTAACGTGGAATCCGAACCACGGACTGTCCTGGCATAGCTCCTGCGCTTGCCGGGATTCGAATCCGGGACCGGAGCAGCGAATGTTTTGAAAGCTAGCACATTGACCACTGAGTTACCAGAAAGCTGCGTAGAATACGTGAAATGGTGAGCAGCCAGACGATCGCTCAAAGTGACTTTCTGGGAAGAGGAATTTTTAAAATGCAGAAAGCAACTCGTTAGAATAGGAACACAGCTTCAAAATAGGTGGAAGAGAATATGGTAGTACCACAGAAGTGAATTTGGGCCACTTTATTCATCACTATATAAAATGATTGGTGGTTTACAGTCAGAATTTATGTTGTATGCAGATGATATAATGGTATCTAATAGAATCCAAACAAGAGAAGACTGTGAACAGCTGCAGGGTGACCAGGATAGAATATCAACGACCGCTAGGTCGACATGTAATGGAGAAGTGTCAGCTTATTAGGTACACAGATAAAAAGTTATAGGTGGGACAGAATTTCTTCTTAGAAGCTTGAAGTTTAAATATCATGGTATTACGTTTGATAACAAACTAAGCTGGGTAGAGTACATTGGGTAGGTGGTAGGGAAATGTTACAAAATCCTTCATTTACTGGAGAGGGTAATTAGAGGATGCACCAGAGAAGTTGGGTTACAAAAATTTGGTCACACTATTGGTTGAATATGGTGGCGTAGTTTGTGATCCACATTTTGGCTATTAAATACAGGAGTTCGAGGGTGTGCAGAGGAGAGTGGCTAGAATTGTTTGTGGAAATTATCGCAGGACCCAGTCGGTAACTGATATGACAAAGGAGCAGGATTGGGCGTCACTGGAGTTCAGGAGGAAGATGAAGAGAGTGCTGGGAGTGTACAAGGTATATGTTGGTGAAGAGGCTTGGAAGGATATTGGTCAAGAAATTAGGAATAGTGCGTGGAAGGGAAAAGATGACCATGGGCACAAGCTGGCACTCGATTTTATACATAAGAGAGCGGGAAAGTTTTCTTCTGTGTGTTAGGGTGTCAGAGAGTGAAACAAGTTACCAAGGGAAGTTAAGAATAACTTACCAATAACAATTAAGGAATTTCAGTTTCGATTTCATAAATCACAAAAGTAGATGGGGAAAAATTTAGCACATAAAGGATATTAGATAATAGTAATAATAAAATAAGAAACGTGTAAACAGCTAATAACGGAAGTTGCTACCGGAGCGTACACTACCACAAGTTAATTTAATTCTAGTCAAAGCATTTTAATATCCGTCTCTGTGACTGACCTCTTCAAATAGAAATTTTTCAGCGCGACTTCTGTTCAGAAGTTTTTTTATTTTTTTTATTATAGCTAACATTCTTTTATCTCATTTCTTTTATTAGTAAATAATTAATCAAAGCTATATTGAACTGTTTTGCATTTATTTCTTTTATGTTCATTCAGTATTAATACAAAGAAGTGTATATTTTTCTTTAATGTTTGATTTCCAAAAACCGTAATAACATATTTTGCCAATGAACACGAGAAGAAAAAGAGCGGAGAAATTGAACAGTTCTTTAATGTAGATATTATATTTCGACGAATGTGGAAGACAATACTATTAAGAGAGTACTTTTACCTTCAGGAGATAATGGTACTGACAAGTTGCTTAGTGTCGCGGATGAAGGTAATTATCCGTGCGAAGCAGAAGCGGGTCGCTAAGGGACTCAACATATTAGAAGCTGAAGCTTGCTTAGTTAATGGATATGTTACCGCAAATAATGCTTTTGTCTTATCTGTGTGACTAGCAACAGATCATGCAATTGCTTTGGTAATTAGATGTAAAATTTTCCATATCAGCTGTGTCCCAACGAGATAACGGGGTGAAATTATGACTACCAAAACCAGTCATAGGTACCACATAACAGTTCTCAAAGCCTTCTCATTTAAGGCTATAAAACGCTAAATGAGTTCATTGTCAACAGAGCATCCTTCGAAAATAAATTACCCATTACAGTCATCTTCTGAAACTTGAAATCTTTATCTCACAGTTTGAAAAATGTAGTATATTGATTGATTTTAGTTATAGTATATTGCAATTTTTTACTCGGGATAATTTTTCTCAAGCCGCAGCTATGTAATTTAATTCCACCCATCGAAGCAGAGCTCAAGGTTGGGCAAAGTCACTTCCCGTGGGAAGCAGTCCACCTACCACGGTAGCCCAGAAAGCCCTTAGTAAGGGGTTTTAAACGAATAAAACTAATGTTACATGACTTCCCCCACTCCGCTTCAACGCGGGAGTGGTTGATCAGAGGCGAATCCAACTTGGTTGTGGGGAACAGCCGCTCGTTCTCTACAAAAACTTTATCCACAGTTAATTTCACTACTGGGAAGATTAGAAAAGTGATTCACATACACATAATTTGGAGGTTACTATTTACCACAGTAAAATAAAGCAACGACAGCTCCTAGAAAAGTGTAACTGTTACAGCACTGAAGTCTATGCTGGAAATCAGTGTGATGAAAAAATTTTGTTATATTTATCTGCGTTAATAAAGGGCGCTAAACCTGTAGGCTGGGCGTGAACTCGATAACTATGAAACCTTCGGTGAATCCGATGATACCCGAACTGGTAGTTGCATTGGCCGCCACCACAGCGCTGCAAAGCAGGAAATTTTAAATGATTAATTGACTTTATTTCAGCTCATATTGTTAAAAGGAAATGAAAATTTCAAATAAATCATCGAATTTGATTTTATTTGAACTTACATTGTTAAAATAAAATGTCTGCGATACCAGAAAAAATTCAATTGTCTGTAGTGTAGCAGAGTTAAAAAGTTTAATGCTAGGCACAAATATAAAAAAATATAATGTGGCATTCTTTTATATTTCTATGTTGCTTTTGTTTATTTACGACTACTAGGGGAAGAAATTCACGTAAGGAGAAGAGCATGCGATGTTCTCGCTGTATTCTCAGTACCTATTACTGGAACTATATGACAAAATAATCTAAGATCGAAGAAAAGAAACAGGGAAGTTTATTAAAACTCAGAGATAGTTTACACGAATCGTAGGTAATCAACGGTTAACGTTCTGGACTCGCATTCGGGAGGACGCCGGTTCGAATCCCCGTCTGGGCATCCAGATTTGGGTTTTCCATGGTTTCCCCAAATCTCTCCACGCGAATTCCGGGATGCTTCATCCAAAAGGCCATGGTCAAATTCCTTCTCGTTTCTTGTCCCCACTCCCATCCCGCTTCTAATGACCTCGACGTCGACGAGGTGTAAAGTCATAAGTAACAAACAGATCCAGTACGTAATCACGAAATATACCAATCAAATAAATAATAGTTATTCGCATTTGAAATTATAGTTACATATAAACTTTTTTATAACATAAAAAATTTCTGTCATTCAAAATCAAATGCCGTTGTTTAAAAATATCTTAGCCAAATGACCTGAAAATATAATCATGAAAGTTTACTCACATAATGAAAAATTAAACGTTATTCATTTTTCATAGAAACGTTTACAGAACAAATTTCCACTACCGCCATAAGCTATACCCGTCATTTAGTACTAAATGTACACGTTAATCTGAATTCAGAAATCCAATGTCTCCTATTAGAAGTCGTCAAGAGTCCATTCGAACAGTAGCTGTGTTAAATAACAGGGAATGCGGAATCTGCAGTAGCATCCAATGCGGAGTCGCTGGCGCGAGGTGGGCTGGTCGTGCGCTGCGGGAGTAGAAGCCACGTCTCGCGTCCTTCCAGCGCCGTGGCTCCAGCTCGCGCTTGAGTGGTCGCGGATGGAACTTGGCCTCGCCCTGACAGGTGTTTCGCTCTCGTGCTGTATTCAGCATGCAGCTCCCTAGAGGTGGCGCCGCATGTTGATCGATGAGCTGTATGAGAAATGGGAACGCCGACACGCTGGCCCCTATAGGACGCCTATTCCATCCATTCAAGTTCGTCTTGTCACTACACAGAAGGTCCTCTAGTCATGGCTACCAGGTCTAAAACTTAAGCTGTTCCCAAGGTGGTCCCGATTACAACCTATTGAGACTAAAACATCGGCTTATGTACCTTCATTCATAGATAATCTATGTACTTTTAAGTAGTTTTTGAAAAATGCTCATTGTAATCGTCTTTGTACTGTGTGACTCTTTATGTCCAAGCACCGCACTCAGGTGCCTTTTGGTTACACAAATGGGAATCCACATGATGGCGCTCGTAGAAAATTTATTCTGCACAGCTACGTACTGCACGTGTCAGGGAAAAAACTTTTGGAGATGAAACTGCACTAACTATAAACGAATGTGATACAAATATCAATAAACGCAGCGGAAATCACAACGATAGTTACGTTCATTTACAGATTCTGAAATCAGGCAGTAGAAGATGTCTGTTATTTATAATGTTGAGAGATGCTTGTATAAGGAAATATGTTAAAAACCAAATTACAACTGGTTAACAGAGGCATCTTATAACAGAGAACCTCTTTAATTTCGAACGTTGAATTAGCATTCGCAGGATGTATTTTATTATAAGAAATCTGGTTTATTTATTTATCCAATGGCCATAGCACATAATCATTAATAAAATTATATATAATTGCATACACTGATAAAAATGTACATTAAATTATTGTTAAAATTCAAAATCGATATAGCACATCAAATATAATGCTTGATTTGAAATATCTATAGAGTCTTTCGGAGATCCCCTGAAGGCTCGAAGTGGGCAATCAAAGGTCACGTGAAGGTTCGTTTGTTCTTCCTCACCACAGTCGCAATTCTGTGAATCTCTCGTTCCCCATGTGAAGAGAGATAAAACAGATCTGTCATGGCCACACCTAACTCTGTTGAGAGCTGCCCACGCCTTGCGGGGAAGGTCGAGTCTCTTTAGTGCCTGTTGGTTACAGGCAGGAGAGAAGAAAAATTGAAGCATTTAGTATGCGCTGTTACAAAAAAATTTGGAATCTTAATTAATTGTTTAAGATTTTTTTCGGATGATCGTTGAAGGAAGAAGAGACTCAGAAAGAATAGCTAGGTTATTGAGTAATAATCTAAGTGTTATACTACTTTTGTAAACACTGTTCCTAACTCCAGAAATTCTCCATGTTAAAGTGCACACATTTTGAACTGACGGATTTCTTCTTGCTCTTTTTCTTCGAATGGACTGTCTAGAGATACATCAAATAACAGCTGCATGGGGGATTACTATCAGGAATTGTATAAAATCTTTACCGCGTGTTTCAGTGTAAATAATCAAAGTCCTGGCCAACGTCAGAATGTATGTAATCTTCAGGGTCCAATGGTTAGTTAACATCTATACAGATTTCAAGCACTGATTTTGTAAGTTATTTTAGCCAACTAACAAAAACGTTTATGCTAGATGCCTTCATATTCACCCAAGAAAAATTTAACGAGCTCACACCAGCCATAAAATCCAGAATACAAACTCAGCACGGCTGTTAACATTCCAAAGGTTGTTGACAAACTTCAAAACAAAAAGCTGAAACTGAAATTTACCCTCGAAACAGTTATTTCCCTAAGTATTGATCTCGTGTGCTATTTCGTTCAATTTTGCGTAGACATTTGGAAGTAACTAGGCAAAGCAATGTTCTTCATCATTTTGAACATTAATTGCGTCTTTCGATTACCGAATGACTCTTGGCGGCAGTATAAAAGATGAGCTTTAACTGAATAGTTATATTCCAGTCACCAGTTACGGGACTAAACATTGCCAGAACCACGCTCCTGCCTCCCAGAAAACACTTTTTAAAATACCAAATTTCACAGCTACTTCATAACATTTTACCGAATCAATTAATTATTTGTCTTGCACATACAAGTCACCAAACCTACACCGACCGTCGGAAATATTCGAGTGTCGACTCACTCAAACAAACGACATTCAGTAAGAATAAGTTTATAATTATTCCACTCAATTGAATCTACCAATTATTAGAACAAACATCAAGCAAAAGATAATGCACTGATATCTCGCAAAAAAGAAATTTTGAAACAACTCGATATGACTCAACAAGTTATTGCTTTAAAATTATAGTCATTCCTAGGAAATGGCTGCATCTGTGACGACCTTATTAGCGCCACTTGTTGCGTTATGGAACTGATGAAATTACAACAAACAGATGTGTCCGAAATTGCATTCAGCTCTCCACCTCACAAACTATGTCCTGCAACAAGAGCCGGTGCTGCAGACACCTCATGCGGCCGAGTTAGCTGGTTCCACAGGACACAGTGTCCTGGTGATGTTTCCCGCGAAGGAGCTCGACGCTGTGATGGAGCCGTGACAGGATAATTTCCTCTGAACAACAGAAAAATAATACTAACTACCATGTGCTTAGAATGTCAAAATCATATTCTAAATCAGAAACTAAACCTTGATCTGACAATATGTAGTTATCAAATTGAGTTTTTTTCACTCCCATATAAACGTCTGGTATGGGAGAAACCACTTTTGAATCAAATTACCTCACTGTTGGTCGAATAAGACTGTAAATGCTGGGTTTTTTTTATTAAGTTTGTGAGCTTCATGTCCAGGGCCAGTATCAAAATAACTTTCAGGCGATGTGACGTCATTACTAATATCGTACTGGAAAGCAAGCGGTAAGGCCGTTTTAAATTACCGGGAGGGACGTCTTATGCGGAACTTGAAAGTAAATTACTGGCATATTGGTATTGAGTGGTCGGGTGAAATCGGACTTTACTGTACTCCAGAAATCTGCAGCGTCGCTCACTTTAGTAAAAAAAAAAACTTAAATCAAAAAGTAAATCCCTGGAAGAAACTGTTAATATATGAGAAGCAGGTAGTTACGACATTAATCAGTAGTCGGTACGTATAAGTCAGTAAGAAACGACGGACTGTTTAAATCTATAGGTTGAAGATAGAACACGTACGAGGAGACTGGGATAATGTATTAATCCTGAAGCTGTCCACTTTTGAGGATAGAGGTGTAGCTAATGTGTATTACAAAGCAGTTCTGTAGCGTACTAGCATTCTCCTGGAGTGACTTCGGTAAACAATATAAAACTGAAATCAGCATTGCCGACCCAGCAGTCGAACCGGCGTCACCCGAACCGGCGTCACCCGAACCGCACACTCACCAGGCTCCGTAATTGGCTCTGAAATTACTCCTGGCAAGAAGTGCAAAACTAAAATCAAACAGAAGCGATTAAAAAAAAATTACCCTAACTCTGAAAATCTATATGCACAAAATAAAATAAAAGTTGCAACATTGTTGATCGATCATGTCCAAAATGCCATTGAATATTTAAAAAATCATAAATTCATAAATGTTCATGTGATCTCCACGTGAAACTTGGTCAATATCTACTCTCTACTCAGACTCACCTCACACTACTAGGTGCTTGTCCGTGTTCACCCATTTTCCTTGAGCGTCATTACCACCGTCATATACAGCCGATTGACATTTTTCTACACTAAGTCTACCGATACTCTATTCTTGTACAAAAAATCGTAGGGAAATGGCCCCCATAGCGTGTGCTACATTGCAATTAAGTTAAAATCAAATTAAAATGGTCTCATTATAAATTTACTCTACACCCATAAGTGAGATAACGTGACGAATATACCTCTAACTTCAGGTCAGATTCTAAAGTTTCAAGGTGTGAAATTTTAATCGAAATTCCTTCATTTGTTTTTAAGTAACACAAGATTATGCTTAAAAAACGGACACTAAAAATAGATTTTGATTTCGTGTGCTAGCGCAATGGTCTCGGACATCTAAAATTTTAAGTCTGACCCTAAGCTTTAGAAATAGGAAAATCGTGTCAAAATTTGTTGGTTAGTTTTTGCTGCAACAAGAAGACAAAATTATTTATTAAAAACTCTTTTAATTTTACGGTCCTCCAAATAATTGATCACAGTTAATTTCTCGAAAATATCATGAATCCACAGATACAGCTCCGTTACAAATCTATAATAGTACAGCTATAGAGACACAGAAAATAAATTTCATATACTATGCACGGTATGGATATAGATACGCCCCCGACGTGGAATTATGTATGGCTGAACCGAAGTGCTGCAAATGGGCAGGCGTCATGAATTATTGAGACGCTTCGAGCTGGGTCACGAGCCGCGCGAGTAAATATGTTGGAGTACCGCAAATAGCGGAAACCACGGGGGAAAATATTACAGTACACAAGTAAAAAGGAGTCTCCGTGCAGTGAAAACGAGCCGTCTACAGCGACCAGTCACGGCGGCTACACGCAAATGGCGTGCTCGTTCCAACAGCGCAGCCATCCAAACAAATATACCGAACCACACCTGTGTGACCACATGTGTGCTTCATCGACTTCGCTTGTTCATCATAACGGTCGAATCACTCCTCTGCTTAATACCAGGACGATGTAAATGAGAACGCATTCGAATTATTACTCGCGTAAAACAAAAAATCAGATTGTACGAGTATAATCAAGCGGAACAAACAAAAAATGTTAGTATCAATCATTTAGATGCCTCACTGCTTTTCGGATCAAAATTTCTGAACTTAATTCTTGTATTCCAATAGCTATTTCCTGCAACTTTCTTACGTGGTTTGCCAATGTATAGATCTTTCTCTTAAAACTAAATCATTACCGGCTACATGAAATACGGCCCATGTAGCTCACTGGAAGAAAATTATTTTTGCTTGAAGGTTCTCCACAACAAACTGTAAGTTAATTCCGTAATTAACATTTCAACTGTGAAAAGTAACGTATCTTAACATGGATTTGTGGATACTTCTATTTTAATTTCTCAGTTTTTCAATGTCACATCAAAATAAAACTTACCTTATTCTGATCATACGACTGTTGGCTGTACAATGTTACAAACTCCTTCAAAATTCTGACAATACTTTTTGCAAGAATCGCGTTCAATGAAAGATGAACACTTTTTTTTAACTTTTATCTTAATTTCTTTGCTTTTCGTTGACACATAAAAATAAAACCGCATAGTAATATCAGCTGTACAAAGTTCCAATTCTGGCAATAGTGTTTGCGGGAATCACGGTCAGTGGAAAGTGGATACAAATTTGTCTACAATTTTATCTTAAATTCCTCAATTTTCAGAGTTCGAAATCAAACGTACCCAGTTTTACTCTCGAGGCCGTACAGTGTACATTATACAAAATCATATCAAAATCCGACCACTAGATATCCATAAATCCCGTTCATCAAAAAATACAGATAAATTTCTTTTTTAAAAAATGGATAGTTTACCAGTAATGCTTAAAGTTATAAGTATTTTTCTTTAAATTTTAACGCTACACATTTCTTTTGGTTGCAGCTTTATCATATGCGCAAATGTTATTGATTCCTTTATATAAAGAAATCGCTTGATACTAACTGCGATCAGGAGCTTCTGCATCCTGTGTAACATATAACAAATAATAGTTCGATCCTTTCTCCAGTTGAAACTGCCAGAATCCAAGAAATCACTACAGGTGCCGAACTGTAGTAATTTTATCGGCACTTATTAGGCAAAGCACATCTATTTGAATACTGAAGAGAGGGAGTATATAATCAAAATGCTTCCAGTGATGTAAAACTGAAAAAGCATGATATCTTCTGGTTGTTGACATCTCTGTAATTCCTTTTTTTTATTACTTTCGTCGCAATATTACGAGTACGACCTGCGGCAAAACGTCCTCACTACCAGTTAATGTCCAAGCCTCAATTCGCTTAGCCACAATCATCGTTTTCTGTGTTATTAGTTTCACTGCTAAAGAGCATTTTCTGTATTATTTTCAGAAATATAATAGCAATGTTCCTAATAAAATTATCGTGGTGGGTGCATAGCAGCAACATGCTATTACCGCGTATAATACTGAAAGTTCCATTTAACAATAGCTCACATACGGGGACAGCTCAGTGCAATCACGAACAGAACTTTGAAAGATTATTGAAGCCATTGCTAGAGATACCCCCATCGCATCCAATAAGTGGACTGATAGGAATTCCAAATGTCATAAGTACGTAAGCTATAAGTCTTGTGTAGCCGAAAGCTTCCGCTGCCAGAGTAAATAGTTCCTGTACTTTCCGGTGGCTCCGTGACCAAGTATGAAATTCCGACGTTTCACCTGATCTATTCAGGCCTGATTCTAGGATAGAAATGGGCTGCAATTTGTTCCACGAACACAATTAATCCTTTACTTGGGACTTCCCGCGTTCTGGATGACTCATGACGCGTGGATTTACTTGTTACGAAAATAAAATAATTACGCCACGACACAGAGTAAAACATCGAAACACGATTGACGTAACAGCTACTCTTTGCTGATTGGCCAGCCCATCGAACTTTCCAGTCTGCCAAACGTGCCAGAAAAGCAGTTATGCGTAATTAGCAGAGCATGCGAAACACGTCGCAGCCCCAGAAGCAGGCCGAATGCACACGTTGACCGAAACGTCTGAAATACATACTACGACAGTAAAAAAAATAAAAAATCTATAGGTTTTCCGTTATTTTTTGGGGGGAAAAATTTGTGGGTTATTCCAGAACCCTCCCGGATGATAAATAAAAACCTCTGTTGCTAGCCATCATTGGTTTGAGAATGTTTTCACAGTGCCTGCTGAGCTACGGTTCCATCTAACAGGACACACATCATATATTGACCATCAGTGAGTAGCATATGCTCCAGGTACCACGGGGAGTAGGTCTGTCAGAAATACGGTGTACAGTGCCACTATTTTAAATGCATTATCAAGTTTAAAACTGTCGCTATCTGCACTGCATTAGTGGAATTTTTTTCCCAGCCACTGAATATACACGCCTAGATGTTTATCGGGTTGCCTGCCCGTATGTAATGTCACCTGCAACCTACGAATATGGGTTTTGTAACTTGAAACTAAGGCGTTACCCGACCGGAGAGCTCTACCCCAAACTAATACATTTTCTCTTTTGCAACATCGCTGAAAGTTTGTTTCATTTTCACTGCAGCAGCCCGCATATAACCTAACCACTTCTGTGAAAGGGATTCTAAATCAATGCCTAGAGTAAGATGATTGTTTTCTTTCCGATTATCGTCACATGTTGCTAATTGTACAGAGATCACTGAATTAAGATCCTGTCCGACTTTTAAAATTCCATTTATCAACAAACCGTTCCGTGTTCAAAGATTTCCAGACAGCACGGGTATACGGGAAAAGTAATTCGTTAAGACGAATGCCGCATACCTGAGAAGAGAAGAAACAGCTTCCGGCCATCGCAGAGAAATCGAAAAGAGGAACATCGGTACGGCGGTGCCCAGATTTGAAAAACATCGGTCACATTTATCCGTGATCAGTATGGAAAAAGTATTGCATGCCTTCTGCACTGTAGTTCCAAACAAACAACGATTGCAGAAGAATTTGACACGATAAAAAAAGGTCCTGGGGGGGGGGGGTCGTCCATTAATTAAGTGGGGTGTTTTTTCCGGAATTCTGGAACCCCCCCCCCCCATCGGATGAGATTTGATGAGATCTGGTTTGACCTCCCCTAAAATGACCTGAGATTTTACCGGAAACCGCCTCCACCCCTTGGTAATCGACCTTGTAGTTTTTTTAGACTTTTTAAAATTATTTTTTAGCTCTCCTGTTTCCGAGGGCGGTTATAACCCCCCCCCCTCCCTCCCTAAGGTCGGTTTCCGCGTCGTTTCTAGCCGTTCTACTCCCCTGCAACATCACAGTTACCTTCCGCCGGCTACGAAGTAGTGTCTCTGGAGAGGAGAGATACATCTTTTCTAAGTCAGTCGTATGTGAATTGTCGCAGAGCGTGGCTCATGTAGTGAAGGCATTGACCTATATCCTTACTGTATGATGTAGTTTCGTATGTGTAACTGTGTTTAAGAACAGCTTTATATCGTCGATAGGAACTCTGATTACAAAAGTGAAGTTTTAACAGTATTTAAACGAACATTGAACGTCAAGTTGTGATAGAGGATGATTTAGCTGGAAGGAGATATGAATTATAATTTTCCTTTTGTCTCAAGGACTCTGAAATCTTTTGGATACTAAGTTTCGATTAGCCTTTACTTTGAAATTTGATGGTGGCCAAACCATTCACAAGTGTTAACGTGCTTTATCAATAAACCTGTCGTGGACATAATTATTCTTATTAATGAACTTAGTGACCTTTATTAATTGTTCTTATAATTGCTGCTTAGGACGGCTTTGGTTTCATCATCTGGCGACCGACGGCACAACGAACTATATAAAATTAAATTAGTTTGCTTCTTGATCGGTGTCTTTGAGAGAACATATATATAGAAAGTTCTTACATGGCTTACCGTGATCAGGACTGAAAAAATATACTAATAAAAAAAAATTGTCGCTATCCGCGTCGTTTGTTGAAATTTTTTCTTTTTACCTCCACTGTACTTCAGGAATTTCAAAAGCTCACGTGGGATTTCCTTCGAGCCCCCCCCCCCCTCCCCCATAAGCGAGATTTTACCAGAAACCCCCCTCCCCCTATTTCACCTCACGTAATTAATGGACGCCCCTAATGATGTCGAATGTAATGAGGCGATATGCTGGAAAATCGCCGGACTGTAGTGGCCACGGAGTCAGGATGCTGGCGGGTGATTAGGAAGTCCTCGCAATTGTATTTAGTCCATTGTCATAGTTCGCCAGCCAACACGTGGCTGTGTATCGAGCGCCTCGTGACGTCAGCTCCCAGCAGCCCCTCGGGACAGGTGATTCAGAGGCCACCAAATGCCAACCACTGTAGTCGATGAGGAGGTACCCCCAGAGCTGGTATTTTTGCGTCTTAAATAAATCTGTTTGTTAGGTGCAACAGGCCGCTCTTGCTTCTTAGTGGAAACAGCTAGTCTATCCATCAAATGTTACTTATACTTGTATCAGTTGTAACATTCTAATTACATTATTACTTCCTTAAGTGACAAACTGATACATAGAGGAAGTAAATTTATAGATTATAATAATGAAATGAGGTTACTGTTTGGTTCTTTGACGTCTTTCTTACTCTCCGACTACCATTTTACTATTCATCCACCCGCATTCATCCTAACTAAAGTTGTTCTGATTGTTTTGATCTAATATTTGATCTCAATGTTCGCTGATATAGTTTCAGAAGGACGTTCTCACTCTTCACGAATCGTATAATTTACACCAAATTTAAATATAAAAGAACGAAGTTGTAGATGAACCCTAAAATAAACGAAATTTTATATTTTCCATTTTTTTAATCAATAAAAATGTGCCTATTCATCTATTTTGAAAACCACTCTTGCTATTAATAAATGTAGCTTAAAAATTATTTCATTGTTAATCTAACTGCAAACTAAGTACACAGGTGGAAATCGGAGAAAGCCCCAGAATTCTTTTAAACCATCATGATGCCTGGTGGGCCCTGAGCGTTGTTTGGGCGGCGCCGCTGTGCCTCCCCTTGATCTAATAAACGCGCTTTAAAGCGCCCGGCAAAACTGGCGGGTGATTAATTGTCTACTTGAGGTGTATTAGCTTTTATCTGGTATGATGAGTCATGGTTGGTGATTTATTACCCACAGCATTATGAAATGCGTTTGGGGATGTTATGTCGTTGAATTAAGGGTAAAAGGGGAGGGGCTAGCACACATTAACTCTAAGACGGGAAAAAATTTCAAACGTCGGAATCATAGTTTTCCAAGAAATCGTTACCTCCTTTACTTACCGAGCGTGGTGAGTGAGTGGTTAACGCTCTGGCCTCTCATTCGGGAGGACGCCGATTCGAATCCTCGTCCGGGCATCCAGATTTGGGTTTTTCATGGTTTCCCCAAATCACTCTATGCCAATGCTTCCTTCAAAAAGCTATGTGCAAATTCCTTCGAGTTCCTTGCCCCCGTCCTATTCTGCCTCTAATGACCTCGACGTCGACGAGGCGTAAAGCCATAAACAAAACAAAAACCCTCCTTCGCCAACCTTCAAGGAGAAAATTTATATAAAAAAAGCTTTCTTGTCGAGTGCCGGGAAAGGCAACCACTTCTTGATAAGTTTATAGAATTTAAATAATAAAATGAATTTTTTCTTTATCGATTGTTACCATCAAGAACTGAGATGCAGTGGAAGAAATATTAGCAAAGATATATAAAGTTATTCTCAGTTCTAACCCGATTTTTTTAAATTTGTTTCGTAATGTCACCTTCGCTCTTTTGAATCATTTATATAGTATTTGCAGCATACTATATATTGCAGGAGGCCTTATTCAAGTAATTTAAGTGTTTGGAAATAAATTACCCGTCGTGATCAATCCAAATACTTGTGGATCGTTGAGAAGGGACTTTAGCAGGCCAGTGAGTCAGATGTAGGACGGCCAGTTTCTTTTCTCCAAGTTCTACAGTTGAACGAAGAACTTTAACTACTGATGTTTTTCTCATACACAATGCGAGCTTTGTGAGTGGTGAAGATCAGTGCAGGTGTCTTAAAAGGACCGACCCATGTTAAAAATCAAATCGGGTACTCTAGCAATGGGCTACAGGGCCCTACTTTCTTTCCTAAAACGAACTTGTAATCGACTCAACAATTAATATGTTATGTTCCTTTTGCCATTTACCTGACTGGAAGCAATGTGCTCAACAATTAGAATGTACCTGAGACTACCATGGTAGAAAAATCACTGTCTATAATACGGCAATTACGTTTTATAACTGATTACTTTATGCTTTTTACAACTATTACTGGTCCTGGTTTTACTGGTTTTTGCTCGTAACTGAAACATTCAGTTTCAGTTTAAAACAGAAAAGACAAAAAATTATTACGATATTAAAGCTTATGCACAAATGCGTGCGAGTACAGCGTTTTGACTATGTCTAATGTTGTTACCAATTTTCTAATTCGTAATAATGAACTGATTTATACCAGTGTACTCAGAACAGTATGGTAGGATTAATTTTCACTTTTATGAATCATTTTAAACATCGGTAAATTTTCCACTTATATGAAGAAATTTTCTTTACCAGCTAGATAGAAACTCAACAGATGAAAACCAAAATAGATATGGTTTTATATCAAATATGTTTAGGCTTTATAACATCAATAACGACAAGACCAATACAAATTAAAGGATGCCAATCCGCTTGGAAGCGGCTTATCGTAACTGCTCTTAAATACGAACCCCACCATGCATCGGGACAAATCTTAAACGCGTGTGATAAAGAGTTTTAGTAATCACTGTATCTGATTCTGTGGTCTACGACCCCTCTCCCAAAAAATAAATTATAAAGACGGATTAACACAAAACTTTCATTATTGCAGATAGTAACACTCTCATACATCACACAGAATAGATGATACAGAAAATCTTAGTAGAAAAACAATAATGTGTTTCCTCTCATAGATACTGGTGTTCATTTTGGGGAGAATGTAAAGCGCGAGTGGAGGCAATCTGTGGCAGATCTGACAGCAGAATATAATGTTGGTGCAGGCAGAAGTATTTCGGAATATATCTGCCACAGATCACCGCCTATCCCGATTTACTGAGCGGGCAAGCCTCCGACCTCCGTGTTCTGTGATCAGGCGTGGACGTCCACCACCTTGTCGCCAGTAGTGGATTCACCGTCCTTCAACCACTCTGCATAGATGCTCACTATAATAGCACGCGAATAGCCGACCAGCCTCGCCGTTTCCGAGATGCTCGTTTCCTTGTGCCGCTCCCAGAAAACACCGGCGAGTAATTTAATGGAATTGAGTGACTTGTGCGTAGACATATGGTGCCTTGACAAATCCGGAAACCTAAAAAGGACATTTCGAATCCACGCTACGTCGAAACGCTGCTGTATTGCGCTCCACACTAATAAGCAGGTGGTTCTAATGTTTTGGCTGATCAGTGTAAATAAGTAAATCCCATATGGAGTAAAGTTAGACACATTCCGTAAATTGACAGTTACGTGGGACAGTTACGTTTGTAAGTAATTATTACTACACACACAGTATGACTGTGTGAGCCACTACGCGGTAAATAAAAAGATAACAGAGAGAAGCTACAATTATACTACTCTCCGATACATATTGAGAACGTTATTTATTTAAAGCATGGTTGGTTACAAAGTTAAAACACGAAATTGAAATAATTAAAAAATAAATTAAAATATTCTCCTCAGATTTATGTCCAAGTTTTATATGTTATAAAAAATTCCTGTCGAAAATAACATCGAATAATTTCTTGGATCTCAGTTACTGTTTGTTTGTGTTCCATTAATTATTGATAAAATTCCCTACAAAGATTTTTAATATGGGTGAAATTGTAATACAAGTACAATAAAATTGAAGATGTTTTACCGTGTTAGAAAACTTACGAACATGTTAAGTATCTGCCATATTACTACACGCAATATGTATATACAGGGTGGGGCATTTAATATGTTTTCTGGAAATATTTCGGAAAGAAAGCATTTTAACAAACAATAACCTATATAAAAAATAATTGTACAGTAGGGGGCTACAATTATGTGATATTGGTTTTTTCACAGGTGGCGCTGTTGTCGTTACAAAAAGGTCAACTTAATTCTTTTAAATGGGAACCCCTATTTTTTTTTGAAGATTCCGATTCCTCATGAAAAAATAAAAATAGTTTGCTTAACTCACTTTTCTGTTAGCCTCACAGATGGCGCTGTAATGGCGAAAAATGAATATTCGCGTTTTTTGTGTATAATTTTAATTATTGTTTAAATAATTACATGTAATTTTCATTCTGTAAAAATGGAAGGTAATTTTAAAGGATAATGACGAAATTGATTTTTTTTAAATGCTTTTTCTTGCTTATTTGCAGCCATGTCTACAGCAGGAGCTCACAAAGGTGACCATTTACTTCCAGACATTTTCTGACCCTTTGCAGAAATGATGCCTGAACAGCTCGAAGTGTGTCAGAAAATGTCTGGAAGTAAATGGTCACCTTTTTCAGCACCTGCTGTAGACATGGCTGCAAATAAGTAAGAAAAAGCATTTAAAAAATCAATTTCGTCATTATCCTTTAAAATTACCTTCCATTTTTACAGAATGAAAATTACATGTAATTATTTAAACAATAATTAAATTTATACACAAAAAACGCGAATATTCATTTTTCGCGATTACAGCGCCATCTGTGAGGCTAACAGAAAAGTGAGTTAAGCAAACTATTTTTATTTTTTCATGAGGAATCGGAATCTTCAAAAAAAAATAGGGGTTCCCATTTAAAAGAATTAAGTTGACCTTGTTGTAACGACAACAGCGCCACCTGTGAAAAAACCAATATCACATAATTGTAGCCCCCTACTGTACGATTATTTTTTATATAGGTTATTGTTTGTTAATATGCTTTCTTTCCGAAATATTTCCAGAAAACATATTAAATGCCCCACCCTGTATAATATGAAAAATGAGAATATTTTCATTTTGACATTTCATTTAAAATTTTGTTTAGCTAAGAACCTTCTTAATTAAGACTTTCTAATGGAGAAAAATGAAAAGTAAACCATTATGACTTAAATTGCAAATAATTATATTTTTTGTGTTGATAGAGGTTCTCTATGGCAGCAAACATTCTAAAAGATTAAGAATGTAGTTAAGATCAGATTGCGTTTCTCGAAAAAGTTAGTTAACAATTTCTTACAAATTCTACTATGTGTTCCTTACTTTGTAAACAATTCTCTAACGACTATGCTGCTAACCCTATTTAACTCAATTTAAGAGTTCCTTAGTGTCAAAGTATGTTGTCAGTCAAAATATTACTATCGGAAATGATGATACTTAGTTTTGTCAATATAAAGTACAATGTGTTCTCGAAAAATATTTGTTATAAATTACCAAGATACAATAAATGCACAAATTATACTTCAATCATTTTTGGCGTTTGTCGCTGATACTTCCTACATATCTTAAGTTGTAAACAAATAAGGTTTTCGAATTCATGGATACTTTTGTGGAAATATCCTTGTTGTTGAACCAAAGACGAAGTTGTTATAGGATGGAGCACGAGTTTTTGTAAGTATGAATAATTTATCTGCAGAGCTCACAGGTGGCAACAGATCTGCGGGCTACCTGTTGTTGGAGGCGTGCGACTGCCTGGCCAGCAGGCCACCTGCAATTACAAGCCTTTGATTGGAATTCCTGTAATAGACTGGCTCGCCCCGCCCGCGCCAAGTGCGAGTCAACAGTTCAGGAGGCCAGCTAGTACAGCCGCTGCCCGCACGGCGCACGCATCTCACAGCTCGTATTCCCCCCTCACTGTTAGTGTAGCTTCTACAAACAAATGCTGCAGGTGGCAGAGGTATCGTCTTTGCGTACAGTACGAACTTTATACACTAGTTGCAGTGCTCGAAAGCTTGATGTAATCAGTGCGAATGAAACATACCATAGAAATATAAACTGATGGGTACATCTGGGACGTAGTACAAAATAAATGCGGATTGTTTTGAATTAGGAACTTAGTTCGAACCAGAAAAATTTCCTATACATATTTGATATAATTGATTAATAAGACTACGTCGTATGTTCAATGAAATGTTTGAGTTTGTTGATACAATTCCCTAAAACTGCCGGTTAAAGTTTATTACATACCAGTGACAACTATGTTGCTATAGACACTTACTTACTCACCGGTTACCACTTTTGGGTGTTTTACTGACTTCTGTTCCTTTTGTTCATTGCGTTTGAATTTAGGTTTGAGTCGACAGTAAGGAGTAGACTATCAGAAAACAAACCTGCATATATCATAACTTTTAAAAAAAGTAAAATTTTACGCACTAAGTTTCCAGTATGTAACTTGTTTCTGTCAGCTAACTACTGTTTCTGAAGGCTTTATTATTATTTTGCATTTGCATTTGCCTCCACTTAGCTTCCGAATAAATTCTCCTAGGCTACTACAGGTAACATCAACATCTGAAGGAACACTATACCAGTAAGAATCACAACCTGATGATTTTCTGCATGACTTCCTTCACATTAACCCTTCTCAGGACGATAATTTTACCTGTTCGTTTCTGTGTTAAAACGGTGTTTGATTTGTAACTTAATCTCCTGTCCATCTGTACAAATGTCTGTAAATCGCAGAACTTGCCTGATAAGCCACGCGTACGCTGGACTTTATGTTGTTTTTCTTCATTTCCTCATTTAGAACATTGATCACCTCGTAATCAAAATTTTTTCCCGGTTTAATCAACTACTACATATAAGGTGCTGCAAACCGCTAAGAACGTAGAGATTTCGGTCACTAAAGGAGACATGTTTTAAAAAATTTTAGATTCTTTATTCTACTGATTTTCTAGGGAAGGGTATTTTAGTAAATTAGTGGCATCCTTCTTTCATTTTATTTCGTAACTAGCTGATACCCGCGACTTAGTACGCGTGGATTAAGAATTTCTTTGCCAGAATTGAATATAGAAAGTTGTTGGTAACGAAGGATTGGTCAGAAACAACACCGGGTCGGTATAATATGGCAAGAAAGCCATCACTATATCACTCTACCATCGAATCTGTCTCTTGAAGAGAATCAATATCCAACATATTTAAAAAGAGAAAAACAAACGAAGGTGAGGGGATGAGGGGGGAGGGGTGCAGGTGTTAACTAAGGACAGCTTTATTTCCCCTTGGTCTTTTCTTCTTTCTTCAGTTTGAGCATTCGATTCTTGGGTTCTTAATAACTTTAGCTGCTCGTGCTCTGCTAGAGCTACAACTTAGGCCAGTTTACGCCCGCAAGGCATGTCAAAAAAGAAGGCAAAGAAAGTGGTGCCAGAAACATTTAAGCAGACACAAAGTAACAGGACAGAGAAAATCGTCATCTACACTAAATAATACGTTTTTTCTCTAAACGAAATTTATTAACAAATTATACACTAACAAAAAGCGCGAGAAGCATAGCTTGAGGAAGCGACGTAACATTACAGACTAACACACAAATCCGTCTCTCTGTCACCATTCGATAAATTCTCAATATTTCGTGATTACAACTGTTAATCATACCGAAAACAAATGTCCTGTGCCCTCCCTACAGATTTTCTTGTCAAATTCCGTCAATATTGGTATAAGCAGAGGCAAACGTAACAAAAGACTTACTTCCAAATTTATAGTATTACTACTGCAGATCACACACACACTGACTGCGAATCACTCCTGAGCGGTCAATATAACGTAAAAAAGTGTACACCTACGGCATTGCAAGACTACCTACGATTTGTCTCGCATTGCACCCCTAACTTTGTGATATCTACAGTTTAACATTCAATCCTAATAACCGACGGCCCAGGCGTGACTCTTACGATAAAAAACAATTTTTAAAAATCTTAGCCTCCACGGAGATTTCAACCGGATACCACGAACCAAACATTAGTAAGCGCTTTAACCACTGAGCTAACTGACCGCTACACGGAAAATCAGTACACTGGCCTGCATATCCAACGCATCTGTCTATCGCCGTCCAGTAATTTTCCGAAATTATAAGACATCTATTATTTATAGAGATAATTTTTCAACCAAATGTAGACAGTATGTTTCTTCTTGTTTCAAACGATAAGTGTGCAAAGTTTCATCGAGATCGAAAGCAAAATGTGGATTTGTATGAAGAACAAACAAACTAATAAACATACATACATTCATCTTTATATATATTTCGTAATTAGACATAGATAGTAAAAACAGTTCACACTTCTGTGCTTCTCAGCGAGTTGTGCATGTGCAACAACCGCGTCTGAGTTTCTCTACAATGCATTATAAATGTGCTATCGGTTCGCATGAAGTACTCCGTGATGTGATCCTTTGCGTGCACTTAGCACAAAAATCAGCCGAATAATACAGTTACCAGACTCATTATGCAAAATTTTTCGATCAATTAGCCAATTGAAAACTATAAAATTTGACATATCATGATAGAAAATTATTTCGCTCTCCAAAGAAAATTCTACCGTTGTTGGAGGAATTTCTGAATAGTCAGAAAAAATCTAGCACTGCTATCATTTTATCGGAATACATATTCAGCTATTAAATGCTTGCAAATAACGATTCCATAGCGGTCAGTTAGTGCCAGATGAATACCCTTGGATACGCTTCATAAAATATATAAAATTATGATTAATGATTAAGAAGTCTTATGATGGATAAAATATAAACAAATTTTGATGAATGTAAGTCATGTGAAACGATAACATTAAACTAATTGATTGTCCTTCACTAACTTCCATGTGAAACATGTGGTTAGTACATTCGTTCAGTATTATGTTCTAATCACAGCCTCCATATAATTTTTTAAAATGTAAAATAAGTGCTGGAAGTAGTAACAGACACTTCCAAGCACGCCACCAAGCATAAAAAGGCAGCTTCAGATTCATATTACGTGTATTGAATGAGTCACCTCTCTCGAAGAAAAAAAAGTAAAATAGATCTAAACAGTTCTTTGCTGATAGCATTGGTTATACCAATGACACAGTGTACATACACAACCTGAGAAAAAAACGTAAGGCACCCAGGAGAGGAGAAGGAAACGAAATGAAACTTCAGAGATTTAGAGGGTATGTGATGTTATTTCAGTGATTAGAAAATATCAACTCAAATTTATATAGAACTTGGCACTAGAAGGCCACTTGTCACTACTGTGACCTGGATGCATGCAATGATTCGGTTGACAAAGGTGACATAAAGCAGTCGTATCCTCTCCACAACTTTGTAATTGTATCTGAATAAATGGCACTGGGACGGAGCTGATGCCCGAGCTGGGCTCGCACATGTTCAACCGGGGGCAGATGTTTCTGGCCACGGTAGTACCTCAACATCACGCAGATAGTTTATAGAGACACGTGTCATGTGTGCACTAGCATTGTCCTATTGATAAATGGCACCATGATACTGTCGTATGATAGGTAACGCATGAGGACGCAGAATGTACATGACGTACCTTTGTACCGTCAGTGTTGCCTTAATCTCTACCAGCCGTGACCTGTTGAAGTCGTACTCGATGGCTCCCCATGACATAACTACAGGAGTGACGAAGCAGTGCCTCTCATTGGAAGACTGCGACATCTCCCCAGGCCTCCCACGCCGACGATGGCCATCCGATGTAATGCGATGCCATACATGGTGTTCAGCGATTCTGTATAACGTCGTATTAGCATAGTAGACGCTTTTATGATCTCGACCAAAGTATCTAATAGTAATCCCGTAATATAGCCAGCAAAGTACATCATAAAGCTTCATTTATTCAGTTTACTAGTTTTCAGTTCTTTGATTGCTTGAGCTATGTATCGAAAGTGATGCACCAATGTTTTAAACATAATTTATAAATGATAATTTTCTCCATTTTTGTTACAGCCACCTGATTAGATACACGTTAAAAATATTTTTCCTAATCACTCTATTTTACATTCAAAGTTCCTTAAAATTTTTGACATTTTCTCCCATTTCCCGCTATCACTAGCGTATTCCAAATTTGGAAATGTATTCCTATTTAACAAAACTTAAGCCACAGTTCCTAATTTTTAAATCCCGTCTTTGCATAATCCAAGTTATTTCTGATCTTATGAGGCTTAAATCTTGATGAAAACAGTAATAAATCAATGTAAGTACTACGTAAGTTATTTCTACTTCAGAATCCCCAAAGTGGTCTTCCAGATTTCAAGCGTACAGATCACGCCTTTGAATTGCACCACACACGCTGATGGTTCACGTCAGCACCAATATGAGTCTACCCCTCCTCTTTATCCCCCCCCCCCTTTCCCCGTCTTCTATATTCGTCCTTTGTGCGCAGTCCTTTGTTGACGTCACAATGAAGATTATGATAAAGAGGTTGGACGTTCTCATAAGAAGGAATATTCGATCACATTTAAAAAATAGAACGTCGAATGTATCGATGCTTTCACAGAAGTTGAAATAGACTTCAGTCGAATGGTGAATAAAGCATCGCTAAAGGTCTTTTGTTTCACATTCTTAAAATAAACTTGAAGTATCTAAAAAATCAAAGCAGAATAAATGTAGTAGTTTTAGCATTTGTATTCTGTTGTATAGTATTTGTGATAGTCGATATGTGTTGCATTTCAGAACCAAGGAAAAGTTAATACTAAAAACCTATTCTTACCAGCTAGTGAATAGTCTACGCCAAAAAATCAACTGTGGTAGAAAATAACATTAACGGACCACATTGCATCATAATTTTTATTCTAATTCTGTGTTCAGTATTTAGAAGCATAGGGTTAGAATGATGAGTATCACTAATTGTTAATGCTTCCGAAATTTGTCATTGAAGGCAAATAAAAATTGGATTTTTTTCTATTGCAAAACGAAAATTTCTGATCGTCAGCAGATTTAATATCCAATTTTCTCCGTAAAAGTTGATTTCGCATCTTGTCTGTTGTCATCGCTTTATCAGAGAGTGAGGTAAAGGCAATATTATCTCACAGTAATAGATAGAAAAAAAGATGAGGACAGACAGTTATACTAAAATGTGTATATGTATTTGTTTCAAACCCCGATGGACTGGAATCTTCTTGACACTTATTGGCGCCCTTTTATTTGTTTAAGCCATGCTTAATGCATGCAGAGACAGCGGAAAGTTAACTTACGTTTATCGTCATCACTAAAAGTTTACATCCTGATCTGCTGAGAATCAGCAATGATTACATCGTTAGACTTACAGTTGGAAGAATATGTATTCAGTTATAGTACGAACATTGAAATATCAATTTTCTCTATTTCCCCCCAGTGATCCAAGCAAATTAGTGTCAACTTCTCTGTTAGTGTTTATTGGGCCAGTTGCGAAATTTTACAATTGGTCAGTTATTAAGTCAAGCAAAAAGTAAGGTTGTATCGAAAGTCTGCACAAATTCGTGTGCGCAATAGTTTGTTGAGAAATATTTGAGACGAAGCAAAATAAAGCATTTAATTACCTAATCTGAATATCTGACTGGTGGAATAGTAACTTTATTTTAACATGTTAATCATATTTGTTTCCTTCATTCTCCTTGGTTGGGCACACATCGCTCCCTAATATTTTTTCCTGCTTTCAAACGCGCTCTAGAATTCTTCTTTTGCCGACCCCGGCAGCTTAGGGGTGGCGTGCTTGCTTCGCGTTGCAGGGGTCGTCGGTTCGAGTCCGGCCAAGGGCATGGGTGGTTTTAATTAAATGTTGTGTTTGTCTTGTGTCGTCCTTATAGAATATAATCACCCTGAAATGAAATGTCTACATTGTAAGAGAAACACACACGTTGAGCTGGCTGTATGGCTAACATGGCCAAATGCCATTTAAAAAAATAAAAAATGCGTCTTTTAGAATGCTTCTTAATTCGCTTATAAAGTTATTTTGAAGTAATCGACTGAGTCAAACCAGTGATTTTTCAAAATCGATTTCAAATTTGGAAGAGTAAGAGCCCTGTGTCAGACCACTTCTGTTTTGTTTAGCACAGAAGCTGAGAGAGGTGTGCGCTGCCAGGTTGTCGTGCTGCAGCATCTGACTCCGGTCTCTTCTGCATCACGTAGTGTCTTCACCATTCACTACTCACGGTTTCCTCATCAGTTACTTCCCTGATTGTTAAACAATGATTTGCATTTAATTGACGTAAACATCGCCTGATTGCGTGGGACTTAAATATTGTGATTGGCTCATTGATTCATACCCAAAGACATTTTGAAGCATTTGGAACGTCTCCGAGTAACTTGAAACCAAATTTATAGCGCACACGTTGCTCTTCGCAATCCTTCATTTTCGCAAAGGCAAATATTATACCATGAAAAGCCCTCACACGTGTTTGTCTTGTAAATTTTTTAAAATAACATTAGTAATATTTCTAACTTCGTGTCCAGGAACCATTATTTTAATTCTGTTAGCAGTATGATGTTATCTTTTTTTTTCAAATAAAAGGTATTTTTTCCAGCTTAGTCATGCTCTACATTAAAGCGACTTTGGCAGTAGGAGCTCTGTAGCAAGTTCCAAAATTATTTTCCGATGGTAATGGTATTAATGGATGATTTACACATTAATGAAAGGGAGAGGCTTTTAGATTTAGTGCGTTTGCATATTGTGTATTAAATCATAAAATCATCCAAATGTAAATCCTTTCCCGTATTATAATACAATCATTTCAGTTAACAGTACTATACATAATATATAAACACATGCTGTGTAAAGGATGCATACTGAAAGTTTAATTTTTGAAATCAGTTTGTGAGATACCTCATGATTTTCTCGAAGCAAAGCTTATTTGTGTTATATAAAAATAATTTTAAATTATTGGTTCTACTTCAACCTGAAAACAAACATTCCGATATTAACATAAACATTAACTGCACTAGTCGGTTGATCAGTAATTAATAACATCTGCGCAGTTAATTATAGTGTTTGATTCTTAATTAACATGATATATACAGCATTTGTAGTAGTTTGGTGGAATTGCATTAATTTCAAAACATTTATGAATATTAACTTTCGAATTTATCCACATCAATACTAAATATTATAAATACAAAACTAACTCCGTCTGTCTGTCTGTCTGTCTGTCTGTTTGTTACGTTTCTTGGGCTACACGGCTACTCCAACCGTGATGAAATTTGACAAGGAGATGCCATTTGACAATAGGATGGACATGGGATATCATATTCTGTATAGATAAGAACATTTTGTCATTAAATTATTGAAACTATCTGAACTGTGAAAGACAAACGCATAATATCTATATGTTTTTGTAATGCATAAAATTAGAAAGCAATGGCAGCGTAGCGCAGTGGTAACGTGCTTGCTACTTAAGAAAACTCCCGTGTGGTTTCGTGTTCAAACACCACTGAGAGAAAAAAAAATTGTTAAATGTTTTTCATAGTTTGAGCCAAGCCTAGGATTTTGTAGTAAGGATACCATGTTCTGGCAAATCTTTGGCGATAGAATAGTGCCCTAAGCATTTACTTTATTCAGGATATACTGGTTCCACAGGCAGTTTTTGTGTGATCTAAACTAATCTATATATATAATGATGAATGTATGTATGTTTGTTTAATCTTCATACAAATCCACAGTTTTCATCCGATCTCCATGAAACTTTGCACACTTATCCTTTGAAACAAGGAGAAAAATACTGTCTCTATTTGGTTTAAAAATTATCTGTATAAATAACACATGTTGTCGCATAATTTGGAAATACTACTGGACGGCGATTGACAGACGCGTTTGATATGGACGACTCTGTACTGTTTTCCCGTGTAGTGGTCAGGCAGCTCAGTGGTTGCCGACCCCGGTAGCGCGGGACTGGCGAGCTGGCTTCACGTTGCAGGGGTCGCCGGTTGGAGTCCGGCCCAGGGCATGGGTGGTTTTAATTAAGTGTTGTGTTTGTCCTGTGTTGTCCTGTCACTTGTAATCCTCAATAACACAAGAAGAATGTACAGACACAACTGAGAAACAAAGAAAAAAGAAACACAGTTCCTGGCTGAATGGCAAAAAGGCCTAATGCCACTAAAAAAAGAAGAAAGAAAAAAGTGGTTAAAGCGCTTCCTTGCAAATGTCGTGATCTCCGGTTCAAATCTCCGTGGAGGCTTAAATTTTTTTAAATTGTTTTTGATAGTAAGAGTCAGGCCTGGGCCGTAGGTTATTCGGATTGAATGTTAAACTGTAGATATTAGAAAGTTAGGGGTGCAATGCGATGCAAATCGTAGGTAGTCTTGCAATGTTGTAGGTGTACACTTTTTTACGTTATAATGACCCCTCAGGTTTTGTTCGTAGTCAGTGTGTGTGTGTGAACCGCAGTAATAGTATTATAAATACGGAAGTAAGTCTCTATCTTTTTGTTACGTTTTGACGACTAGATGGCTATATCGATATTGATAGAATTTGATAAGAAAATCTGTATGAAGGGCACAGTATATTTTTTCCAGTATGATTAACAGTTGTAGTCACTAAACTTTGAGACCTTACCGAATGGTGACAGAAATATGTTGGAAATTGATTCTCTTCAAGAGACAGGTTCGACGGTAGAATAATATAGTGATTGCTTTCCTGTCATATTATTCCGACTCGATATTGTTTGGGACCAATCCTTCGTAACCAACAACTTTCTATATTTAATTCTGGCAAAAAAATTCTTAATCCACGCGTACGAAGTCGCGGGTACGAGCTAGTAATATTATATATGCGAAAGTAAGTCTCCGTCTGTTTTTATGTTTTGACGACTATATGTGATATGTGTATACCGATAGTCCGAAATGCTTTGTATCATTAGGAACGAAATAGGATACTTTTTTTTCGATATGAATAAATGAGGCAGGTTCTACGGTAGAATGGTATATCCATAGCGTTCCCGTCATATTATGCCGACATATCTTAGGTAACTTTCAGCTCTGTGTATCCAATTTTAGCAATCAAATTCTAAATCCACGCGTATGAAGTCGCAAGAAACAGCTAAAACAGAATAATTACCTGAAGTGAAAGAAGTAGACGGGGATAGTATCATTACAGTGAATCAAAACCTACTAGCTTCATATATAACGTTACGAAGATTTGTTACCAACTCAACCAGTATATTTTTTCATAGTTATTGTTATGTTAATGTTATTGTGAGACCGCGCAAAGAATAATAATTTATTACATTACACCAGATGTGTAATGTCGTGGTTGATTTAAGGAGGTATTAAATTGAACGTGAGAGATCAGAACAGTGTGTTTTCTTTACGGATATAATAATAATAACTTCCGATAAACTCGTTGGTATGTATTTAGACACTGTAATAATTATAAAACATAACGATCAGTCGGCTCGCGGGTGTGAGAGGTGGTTATAGGGCCAAATCGTCCAAAACACGTCTTACCTTCCTTCGTTTAATGTGCAGTCTAAATACTTTATTAAAGCCATTGTTTACGACGGGCTTATTAATGTAAGAAAATAAACAGGCAAAGATCGCAGTTGGCTTAATCTACCAGGATTGTCGAGATCTGCCAGGATCACTCATTCTGTTTCAAACCGAAGACTGTAATAGTTAGTGCCTCATAATTAGAGATCCATGCAGCAACCTGAAAATATAATGCGTGAATTTTTTATGCGTCTTCACTGCTGAAATAATAACAATCTCTCGAAGCCTCATCTTCTAATATCCACTTCTCACTCCACCTCGGTATGCTTCAGTTTGCGCACGCGCCGGGACCTTTCGCGATCTTGTACAATCAAGATTTCGCGTGGGATGGTAATGAAAAAGCACAAATATTTAGTTAGTAACATCAATACTGATACTTGTTCGTTGGTTAAGATCTCACTTTCTGTCCGTACTTTCACGATCTCCTATTTGCCGACGCATCAGTCACACTCCCACAGGTCTACGAAAACACACATACGTTTTCAATGTAACTGTTAATCTAGCTTCCCAAGGCCCGCGCATTTGCCCGCCGGGCCGGTTCAGCTACCAAGAGAGGGCCATGGGCAGGAACTCGCCTGTGCTGACTGTGCGTCGCCCAGTCGGTAATGATAAAACGCCATGGTAGCTGAAACGACACTAAGGAAGGTGGTGTGGTGGCACCGTAGGCTAGCCCGTGTAGTGATGATTCAATACAAATAAATACGAGTAAGCATTCGATACTTTGTTTCGATACCAAGTACTTTTCGTATTCGAATTACTTCATTCGATACTTACTCGGTATCGGAAGAAAAGTACTTGTATTGATTCGAAAGTATCGAAACGCATCCGGTGTTAACTTCTAAACGCATGAACCATTCTACGCCACTCATCCGCGCCTACCAAATTAATTTCCCGCAGACGTCAATTTGGTACCATTGAAAATTAAACAAAATCAGTCTTAGAATAGGCAACTGCCACAGACAATCTAATCTCAAAGAATTTGTTTTAGGTCCATACTTCATTGTAATAAAGTTGTACTTCGCTATGCCTGGCCTATGGTCGCTCCCGCGCAGCCCCACACAAAAACCAAAAGAAATAGTTCAGAACAACTAAGTAGCCCATGTGAATCGGAAGAAGAAGCTGCTTCAGCTATCTTTATACAGGAATATGACTCCTGGAAAGACCACAAAGAGCTAGCCCACGGCCACAAAAAGAAAACAAACCTTGGTCACAAAATCTCTCTCTACTTGGGGAGCGTCCATAAACCAAGTAGTTCCATATTGGCCTCTTGTGAACTCCCTCCCCCGCACGTAGCCCGACGTTGCTTTTGTCTCTACTCTCCCCCTCCCCATGTAGCACGTAACTTTTTTTCCTACTGATTGCAGAAGATATTTTGTACTGTTTTCTCTTGTAAGACTATCATAAATTACATATGAAGATAATTAAATAACGGAAATAAATATTTACATGCTGTTGAGTGTTCTGTATATCATTTTAACTGTGACAACTAATATGAATGAAAGCTATGTGGCCTGGCTTGGAACCCCCCCCCCCCCTCCCCCACGTAGCTCTCCCGCTAACCCCTCCCCCCTTGTTTTTTTTATTTTTTTAACTGCTTTTCGTCTCTTTTTAACATCGAGGTCTTTAGAGACGGGAAAGGATGGAGGGCAAGGATGGGGGCAAGGAATGGGAAGGAATTCGGCCATGGCCTTTTGAAGGAAGCAACCCGGCATTTGCCTGGAGTGATTTGGGGAAACCATGGAAAACCCAAATCTGGATGCCCGGACGGGGATTCGAACCGCCGTCCTCCCGAATGCGAGGCGAGAACGCTAACCGTTACACCGCCCCGCTCGGTCCCCCCCTTGTTCCAGATACGTAGTTTATGGACGTTCCCTTGTCAAACACTGTAACGTCTCTAAAAAGCAATTCTTTTACAGAATGGGAAGAAATGAAACTTATACTTCCTTGTATGTATAAATAAGCAAACAATATATTATTGTGAGTACCGAGTGAATGTTTGTTTTCTAAGGCAGGCGAACAATGACAAACCAATAAACAAGCTGTCCCCAAAATATTTGGAACAATTTCTTTTTTTTTTTTTTTTTTGCAAAACCTTCCAAAAGCGGACTTTTTTGTTTAAAAGTGTTAAAATTATAATACATTTTTTAAAAAGATAAGACAAAACTTTCAAAGTTTGCTTACTACGTATTACTCGTATGTACGCTTTATTATGATTTTAATAAATAAATAAAAATGGTTACTGAGTGATAATTTTTTATTTTATTATATAAATTATATATTATATTATAATATTATATTATTATATTTTATATAAAATAAATAATTAAGCAAAATGTCACGTATATTCTTACATTTCGACATTTTTTTTTTTTAAAGTATCGATATGAGTAAGTATCTATACTTATGCAGTACTCATATGAGTAAGTATCGTAAGACAATTTGAGTACTACTCATTTGAGTAGGTATCGATACTTTGATGGTATCGGAACATCAGTAAGCCTATGGCGCGTGCTGATTCTTACATTACAGCTGATGTGTCGCGGCCTACAAGACCACGCGCCTTGGGAACCCACCTTTGCTGTGATCTACCCGTGCGACACCCTGAATTCCCTAACGCTGATGTTTCTGCCACACGCTGTGGTTTGCAGTAAATCGTCCGCTAACTGCTTTTATTCTCACCGCCAACACGCCTGGTATCCGTCGCATGTCATACGCCTTCAGTCTTATTGTCTCTCCTCTGTTGATTACTTCTAGGCAGACTCCTCAGCGCTTGGTTTGTTGTCCCTGTTCTGCTCACGCGCTTGACACTCTCTAACTCTCGCCTAGAAGTCTCAGCGTCTCCTTTCCACTGCGTCTTGCTAACTGCGCTGGGCTTAACCCTCAGTCTCTGCACAAACAATTCGCAAATTATTTGCAATTTTCAGTTGCGTGTTATATTGAAACATGAATAATGAATCTAGTGGCATATCTACGATATCACCTAAGAATCGAACATTAACGTTCTTCAGTTACAGAGACGCTGGTAATGCAAATACAGTACTTCCGTATGCTCTTGTTTAGGTGCGACTTAAGTTACAGAAGTTCAGGAATAGCTAGGAAGTTATGGGAATGTTTGAGACAAACAACGAGGTTAGAACGAGAGGTAATTTCAAAATTTGTTTTAAAATCAGTCTAAAAATACGAGCTTCTCATTAAGTCGAGAGAGGAATAGTAAACATCCTTGTGGAAACTGTGCTCCATTTTGCTGCAAAATACCTGGATGGACCGAGTAAAAAGAGAAGACGCACATTGCATCGGGCACCAAATGTTGTAATTCTTTGCTTCCATGGTTTCAGATACTGTGAGAGCTTATGAATGAATCTTTAATCAGATCATAAAACAATAAATCCCCTCGGATGTTTTAATACATGTCGAACACAAATAACTACGTTTAAAAAGGTTGATTATATATTTTCTGGAAAGTAATGTAAATGGAAAAAGATGGAGATGCCGTCGAAGATTTTAGAAGTGCGCTGGATATATAATTATAATTGATAAAATTGCGATGGAGCACCCGCTCCGGTGGCAATCTCTCTACACCCCCTCCCTTTCCCCTTCCAACCTAATTTTGCCCTATGCTAATTTTTACTTTAAAATCTTTCAGTGTTTCCGGTAAGTTATTTATCACTTCTCTTGGCAATTTATTTCAGTCCCTCACTCCCTTTCCTATGAAAGAAAATTTTCCCACACCCTTATGCCTGAAATAAAGTGTGGTTCTTAGTGTACGTAGAAATGCTTTTTTTTTTCCTAGTACCAAATACCATCATTAAGAGGCAAAAAATATTACAATTCCGTGTAGTATAGGACTACAGATAAGACATAGTTAAAGATGGCAAACAGAAACGTTTTCTTATTATAACAAACACGCGAAAAAGATAGGAAAAAAATCTATGACACCGATCCCTACAGATTTAGTAAGTACCAAGGTGAAGTCAATATGAGCACCCTTGAATAAAGACTTCATTTTGGTAAGAATTTCAAGAAAATTACTCCAAAAATTACATATATATTTTATGAATTGTCTATAAACGAAAATAAGAATAGTAATTTTTGATAATACAGTATATAACTGACGTTGTCCTATCGTTGGTAATGCGAATGGTTGCTGATCGTTGTGATGTATCAGTGCTGTTGCTTACTGGCTGCGCATTCTTTTGTTTTCATTTTCTAATACACATTTTTTGTTTATTAAATTGGCTGTAAATGAGAGACGATTTAATGAAAAAAGTGGTAGCAATTATTTAATAATAGTTTGTTAGTCAACTACCCATAGAATTATATTTGATGCAGTTTTACTGTGTTTTCTCATCTTGCAAGAACTACAGTATTACTAACATCAGGCTTCGGAAATGAAAAATAATTTCATACTAAACGAGTCTGCGCTTAGGTTGGAATGCACACTGGACCATTAAATATAAAACATAGTTTCAAGCTAAAGAGCTGTGTGGCTAAGTTGGACTACTTAGTCAGATTTGTGCAATTGATGCAAGGCTGACACCGCTCCCCAACCAGTGATTTGGCTTATTTTACACTAATGATCACAAGGCCATAACCTAAACATAATTTAATTAATTATTATTTTTTAGTAAATACGCCAATACAACAACATTTGCATTGGCATATTTACTAAAAAATAATAATTAGTTTAACAAGCAACTGTGGAAGAAATGGCCTGCAATAATCACATAAACCTAATTTGTTTGCGCTTAGGTTGTAATGCAGCCTGCGTCACAGTAACTGTAATACATAGCGCGTGAAAGGACGACATACGAATTAGTATGGCCTGTGGTTAAATTTTATTTTGCCCAGGCTGCATTACAACTTACACGCAAACAAAGTCAAATTATTGTCACCAATAACGAGAGGCCTTTATCTACGAATAGGACTGCTTACCGGTAATCCATGTTTCTCAGCGTGATGTCTGCTTTCCATTGCTACCCAAAATAAAGTTGTAATTCGTGCGTACATACTGTGTCTACGTGTATCGACTTTAAGCACACGGGTGTTTAAGTTAACTTAATTCCAACATTTAGTTACTCTTTCTGCAGTGCATCTATAAATTAATGGTATCATTAAAGTATTCCATTTATTTTGATTTACTGTATTATAGAAACTGGATAAATAAGTTAACAAAATCTGAAGCATAGTATAATAGTGTGAACATTGGTGGCTATTAAAGCACAAAGATGTAATTTAACTATTACTTACCACTATCACGTTTAACTTACGTATTCCGTTCATTTTAATGGTTTACAGTTCTACGAACTGAAGGAATAAATAGCTTAAATCATAAAAGAAAACATAATCCAAAGAGTAGCAGTTGCGAATTTTTCTTGAAAGGAGTGCTCATCTGAAATACAGGATGTTCCGTGGCTCAAGTGCAAAAATTCCGCACCTTTTTTTTTTAATGTCTATAATATTTAAAAAATCTAACTTTAGTCTTTCCAGCTCTCTTTCTTTACGTTATCTAATCTATTTGCCAATTCAGATTGCCATCTTTTTACCTATGTAATATATTGTCCAGTAAGACTCCACCATTCCTTAAGTAATATCAAGAACTGCATGCTCTGGACCCCTAGGGTACTTAGTGCTCTGGCTTTCCATTACCTTCTGACAATTTTCTTTTCCAAGGACAAGAGGATTCCCACTCACCTGTCAGGAGACGTTGCCAATCAGAGACTTCTAATGCCTGGACTCGTTCGGCAACCAAAGTATCGTCTGTTTTGTGCATCATTTAAATGCTTATAGTTCATACAATAGCAGTTAGATGAACGATATGTTTTTACAAAGCCTGTTTCTATTGGAAAACTGTGTCGTCTCGCAGTGAAAGCAGCATTATGTCATCAAAGAAACGCGGCTGCAAGGAATGAAGAGTCGAATTTGACACAACTGTTTCTATACAACTAGCTGGTGCCCACGACTTCGTTTGTGCGTGTGTAAAGAATTTGGATTGACAACTACCGACATGTAACCATCATAGTGCATGATGAGAGACTCGAAGCTAATACCACACACAAACATCAGCGACCAGCGCTGGGTATTTATGAATGCAAAGTGAAATATAGAACACACATGTCTTTGGTCGAAATATGAAAACGCCACAGGTCGACCACTTTCAACCACCATATCTTCCACACCATCATAGCTACCAACATCTAACCACCATAGTGGAGGATAGGAGATACGATACCATTACCACACACTAACACCAATGGTCTATGCTATGTAGTTGTGGCAGGAAAATTATATACACGGAGACTCATGTCTTTGGTCGAAATACGAAAATATCTTTGATCGGCCACTTTCAACCACCGTATCTCCCACAGTTACCGAAATTCTGACAACGCAATGTAGTGATCGATGGGCGACTCTGGTTTACTACCACACACAAACGCCAGTGATCCGCGTTAGATAGTTTTGGCCGAAAAGTGATATACTGGGCACATAGGTCTTTGGTAGAAATATGAAAGTACCGCACGTCGATCACTTTCAACAACCATATCTTCCACACCTCCATAGCTACCGACATTTAACCACCATAGTGCTCGATGGGAGATTTGGTGCTACTACCACACAGAAACACTAATGGTCTATACTATTTAGTTGTGGCGGAAAATAGAATTATAAGGATTAATCTAAGATCTAATGTGGATAGGAACAAGGTCAACTGGAAATTTTTGGTTGAGGAATATTAACTTAAAAAGAAGGTCAAATAAAGCTAATAAAGTTGTCATTGTGTCCATCTGCATGCACATAAATCGTCTTGCATTAGGTGAACGATAAATACCTTCAAGAAGATTGTTATGGGATATTTTTGACTGTGTATGTGCAATGCAGCTAAAATTACGGAAAACGAACTCAAGAACTAGGGAGAGTGTAAAGGAGGGAAGGTGGATTTATCTATGGAATTTGCCGCAGAAGACACTCACATGTGTATAAGCGATATATCAAAGGAATACGGTTGATATATCGAGGAACAAAAGGTCAATAGGGAGGTGAACAAACGGTAGGTAGATATGAAAGAGAGAGTAAGAAGTACATGTGGAAAGGATGCAGAATATATACAGGCCCCTATATATATATTTTCAATCACGCATGTCTATAAATGTCTCTTCTTTCTATAAGATTCTTGTATAAGTTTCTGTGCTCACCCATTATTTTCAAAATACGTTCAATTCTTACTTTATCTGTCTACTGAATTTTTTCCATCCTTCTATGGCACCACGTTCCAAATACTTCAGTTTTACTTCTTTTCTGGTATTCCTAAAGCTTCACTACCATAAAGTCCTTTGCTCCATACCTAGAGTTATAAAACATTCTTTCTTAACCCTAGACCAATAAAAAATTAAAACTTAATTTCAGGGATAAAACAATGAAAACATTTTCTTTCGTAGGTAGTGAAGTCAGGTATTGGAATAAGTTACCGTGGAAGATCGTTCTTGACAGTACTCCTTAACAACGGGTTGAAAAACAAATAAAACATAAGTAACTAAATTATCCCCTTATGAATAAGCTATTTATGGACTTTGTTTTAACCTGAAAGTGGGAGGCTTTATTTCATTTGGAAAGAATTTCCAAAATAGCCAAATGAAAATAAATTTGGTTTTATAGTTTACAAACAAAAAAAGAGTAAAACAGTTTTGGAATGGATTTCAGAATTATGGAGTCATATCTCATGTGGTCTCTATGTGTTAGTTTACTTCGATTACTGACACATTCCTTTTGACATGGTGTCGGCAGCTAATTTCCTAAGCACAGAGAGAATCTAGTATCTTCGTTGGCGTCTGAATTTATCGTCAAGCCATTGCGTTTGCCAGATATTCCTGGTACATAGGGTCCAGCGGTATGTCAACATTATTACCGTTGCTCCAGCAGGTCCTGTAGAGCTGTGGCCTAACCCTTTCCGCGTTGCCGGCCAGCAGCGCGAATGTACTGCGTAGCCCTCTGGCCGAGCTAACAAGGTTATGAGGCCTGTTCTCAGCCAATTAGGACACCTTCACTCGCCGACATCCTCTGCCGGAGGCAACTTTACTTTCAGCTGCCATAGCATCCGCGCCTGAATACAAATTAAACCTCCATCAGTACAAGACGGTCTAGAAACACAAGTTAATGGTTCTTTCTGCCCACAATCATGACTAAAATCACAAAACGTTACAACAGAGGTAGCTGATGCGGAAACTCTTACAAAAATTTGTCTGAAGCAGATTGGCATTAAAAACAGCACGACTCTTCTCGAGAACTCTTATTGACACATAACACCACCTGAACAATTTTAAACGCGATTTCCACCTTAATTCGCAAGGTAATGGTCTAAATATCTGAAACAATTGATACGGTAAATTGCGGGAGGGAAGTAACAGCACAGAACCTGATGAATGGGATCAGCACATAAATTCCGCGATAAGGTAGGCTAAATTAATAGCTTACGAAGACTCTTGAAGAAGGCTTCTAAGCCACAAAGCTGACGTCCTACGAAACTCTTGCCTGACTTTTATTGAAAGGTTATTTTGTAACTTCAACACTAAATATTAGCTGCAATATAAGTTATAAAAAAATGTATAAAATGCAGATGTAACCTATACAAGAAATAAAGCTGTAACTACGAAAAAGTCTGTACAAAGTCTACATTCGAAATATTTTTGAAAAAACGAAGCTACAGAGAATGAATCGACATTTTTTATTTTATTTTTAAATGTGTTTATCTGTCTATTGCAGCTTTGGATGAATGGGATTCACATAAAAACTACTGGTCTGATTTTGACGGTGTTACGTTTAATGCATAGTCAATGGTCTATGGGGTATGTTTATTCTTTATGTGACTTTCAGTTTTTTCTTGAACACCATTCACACAAAATTTACTGGTCGAGTGGTTTCGTTTAACGTGCAGCTCATAGTCACATGGATAAAAAATGGAATATTTCATTTTTATCAAATGGTTATAGTCATTTATTTCCTTCCACATTCACTCCTAATTCTTCGCCAAATTTAAGCTACTAGAATATGCATATCACGAACACTCTAAATGTTAATCATTTTCCAAATATCTCCCATGCCGTCTACTTCATTATATAAATTACTTTCGCATTAAAATAGAATCTACTTAAAACTACTATTGCTTAATACAGTAAGTAGTTTCAGTTCTCAATATTTCAGCGATGTTTACTTTTATCAAGTAACAGACCCTGTGGGATGAATTCTAATTATTAACATTTTTAAGTTTTTCTAGCATATGTTAGCTTTCTCACTAAGACTACTGGAAAGTTGCAGTGATTTCTGATCTTAATGTTGCAGGCGGCGATAAACAAGTTAGCTTCGGACGGCTATTGTATCGGCAGATTTCGGTCAAAATTATGCGTAGACTTCACTGCGTATGTTATCTAAAGCATTTCAACAAATTTGTTGTTTCACAAGTGAAACCTAAGATTGGTGGTCAAACATTTTATGTTGCGTGTATTATATAATGCATATTAATCTAATCGCTTTATAAGCTAAACTCACATGTTGCTACAGTTTTTATTTAGATTCCTCTCACTGTTAATAAACACAAGTACAGTGTTCATCCGTTACTATAGCTGTGGACAGAGTAATTGGCGGGTCAGTGTGAACGCGCTGTTGCCGTACTTGGGGACAAACTCGCGATGCGCTCTCTTTTTATCACCTGAAAATTGCAACGCTGTGCGGCCTGTGTTGCCTAGTCCAAGCGTCAACAGCTCTCTAACCACCCCCAAACCTTCCACCTCCCTTTCACTAAAAATGTGTGAACCTGAGAATCGGAATTAGAAAGTGTCAGTGTGAGTGTGAACTTGCTCGAGAGAGGATATTTTGATTTTTAGCGATTTACGATTTTTACGTGCGATTTAAATAATTCCTTTTGGTTATTTATTAATTGTAGTAATTTAGTGTAATAATTTTACCGAACAAAAAGTGCAGTAACTTATAATTAGGGAAATTTAGCAAGAGAATCTTGCTACTAAAAATGGATACTTAGGAAGAGACTTATTCTCCTATTCCAGGTGTTTCCGAACTAACGACTCCCAACAAGACGCAAGTCATCGACAGCAGAACCACCGCTGCTGAAGCAGACAACACAGTAAATCTATCATTCACAATGTTTATAAATATTTCAAATTTCTTGTGGACAATGATCGAGAAATTTTGTCTTCTACATGTACGCTAGTAGGAAAAGACTTGAAAGATATGGACGTACTTGATATTGACGAAATAAAAAACCCCAAAAAACAACCATATTGCGAAAAAAATTAGGGAATGGACAGGCTATTTGCGCTGCAGCTTGTGGTTGTCGGTTTGAGAACTGTCCAGCGCGTGTGTCGTGAGGGAAAATAACCTACGTTTGTTTCTCGAAAGAAAAATATGAAACAATACAGCACTCTAACAAAGCTTAGCGACTTTGACAGTCCTTTGTCAGGAGGACAGTACACGAATTTTACGATAGTGATGAGTGGTAATATATAAACAGATAATTTTGTCGTTAATTAAGCAAGTTTTTCAGTGCAGAGGATGACAAAATAAAATTTTGATTTTAGTTATAAATATACAAACTGAAAATAAAATGTAACACGTGGACTTTTAGCCACAAATAAAAGAAGAGTATTTCCATAAGTTTCCTTAGTCTGTCGAGAATTTTATTTTTCTGCGCAGATAATAGAATAATAAATAACAGGTCTTTGAAACCTCCAATTATATTAAACGCATCTGCAATGCATAACTTTCTTAACGAAATGACATGCATCAATATTTTATGACAGAATAGTGATCATAAATTACTTAAAACACGTTACAAACCATTACTACAAGTAAAGAGGTGAATACAACTGTTACGCGCACGGCTTGGCAACGGCGCATTTGACGCCACCCGCCAATTAATCTGGCCAGAGCTATAGCTGGATGACCAGACTTGGTGTGATATGCGAGAGGCAGACTGCTGAAGGTCACCTCTGCTATGCAAACACTTTGCATTAAGATATGTAAAACCTGCTTCTGCAGTAGACATAGAAGTGTTAATCCAGATGTAAAGGAGACCTTCTAATTATTCTGACTCTCTGGTCGCCCTGTAAGACGGAAAAATAAATATGTCCTGGAGCAAAGTTCGCTGAGTGATGGGAGGTGTCAACATTTACGAAAAAGAGAAAAATACGTTGTAATAAACTATATACACTTTATGTTGCAACGAACTTATTTTTCACAGTTTTTCTCTTATTTATTCTATGGGATCCCCTGAACAACGCTATAAACAATGAAAATTATGTTAAACATTTTAATTTTCTTGATGCGATCGTGATCTGAAATAGCAGTTATCACAGTTATTTACGTTCATGTCAAGTATCCAAATAGTTGGCAGATAACACCGTAAATGCATAGGAAAAATGAAATCAATTTTCACTAATGTTTTCTTTACGATATCGCTTAATTAGTTACCTGCTAACTGCTGTCATTTAGTACACAAAATTAAAAATGTCTAAATTAACATTAACATCTAGTACCTCTTAGAAACCAAGTAATTCCGCTTCCATTCCAATAACAAAAAATCGAGTGTTTAATATGTGGTGAAGGCTGCAGGAAATATGATTCGTAGGTTGTGAATAGTATTCCTCTTAGAAGCATTCAGCATCATAGCAAAAATAGCATAAACATTAATGCCTCAAATGAAAAATGAAACATAAGAATTTTTCATGGTATAGACGAAAAACTAAAATATTTCCTGTTCAACGCTCTTCCCACACACTAACAATTGCGTGGAATTACAACCTAAACTGATGATTTTGCAGGCAAATATACGAAGAAAGTAAAAGGAACTGTGATTGTTGTTCCAGAAATCAAACAAATATTAAATACTATCAGACTTAAGTTCTTTTGAGTGGTAAGATGGAAGCACTAAGATGAATTGGCGAAGTGAATTATACAGGAGTTGAAAAGCATTTCCAATCATTTTCTGGGAAACTAAAAGGAAGATCAAATAGATTTAAGGGGGTAATATATGTCACCAAAATCAACTTTTCTCTCTAAACGCACGCTTTTTACACCAAACTTAGGTGGCGATTCTGCTACACAAATTTTAGAAATTTAGTACTTCATACTAAGCGTTTTTTTAATGCAGTGTGTAAGATTTTTAAAAAAATCGGAAATTCCTAGTTAACAACTTTATTCATTAGAGCAGTTTAGTAACGTCATTATTAACTTAACTTTGTAGAATCTACATACGGTGCGCCACATGTTTGTGTTGTATTTATTAATCTACTATATAATTTCCCAAGTTCATTCATTCAACTCTATAGTTATTGGCAAATTAACAGGGATCAAAGATATCATTAGAAAAAATTTAAAGATATATCAACAATTTAACAGCTATGCACCTGATGCCAAATTAATTGCCAAAATACATTCATTAAGTTTTCTTTTCGTAGCGAGTTATAGTGAAAATAATATCGATAAACTTTAAGACTGCAAAAACGTGAAACTGTTTTTCATTAACATGTTGGTAATGAAAGCAGCATAAAAAACATTTAAAATCTTAAATTACTTCTGGTCTCTGCTGTAACCACGAATGCCAATTGTCATAGGTTAAATTTCAATTTAATTAAAACTTACGTTAATGTTGTTGCTTGGCCAAAGTTTATAATTTACAATTTATTTACCTTTTTCGTGTTTTACTGACCAGTTTCGTTAATGGTCTTTGTTCATGTTCGCTGTACGTGAGTTATTAGATTGTTTAAAGTGGACATCAGGCCAAATAGGTTACCGAATCTAGTTTTCTTATGAGTTGCTCAACTGTTTAATAATCTGGAATCTGTATTAAGTTCTCTGCCCGTTACAAACACTATGACCAAAGATTACATTAAGAATGTCAAGCCTCGAAAAGAAACTACGTAATGCTTTCGAATCAAACAGTCATTCTTTAAGTATTGAAGAGTGAACTTTAAGGCTTAATACGACTAGCAGTCAAGTTTTTATAACAGCAAGTTCGAGTCAATGACTTTTGAAATAATTATACGACAGCACGATCGTACCTGTCCGTGTTTAATACGTCTATTAATACTTCTGAGTTTTTCAAGAACAAAATATTTTATTCACTCCAAGGGTGAAACACAGGTCAAGTTCGTATCTGGTGAGAATAGGTCCACCTGTCATAATCTATGACCCTAAAAGTTGGAACTATTCTAGACCCATGACGATACGCAAAAACCTATCACGGGCTTACACTAGTGTTATAAAGTAGGTGTACAATTTAATGTAAATAAATTTTTCATAAATTCATACCCCGGCGTTAAAAAAAATCTTATCGGTGTTAACGGATTCAATGAAGATTATTCTAACAGTTCCACTGCCGTTTTCCTTTCTTAATAATCATATTATTGACTATACAAATACTAAGAGCCATTAGCATTATTTGAAAAAGGTTTCGTATTCATTTAATGAATCTGTAGTCGATTTTTTCTAATAACTTCATGGCTTCGTAACAATTATAGTGCTGTTTTTTTTATCGTACAGATAAACAATAAGAATTTGGAATTAAAATTGCGAGTATAGCCTAAGTAATGCCATAAGGAAGTTGACATTGGAGCCCAAATTTCTTCGCAGTTTATAACAACAATAATAATAGTTTTATAATTTGTTCTTACTACTACATTAGGAAGCGCTATGGTTGACACCTTCTGTGTGATCAAACGTTTAGAACAATAACCGGACACAATAGTATTCGGGTGACTAATTAAGCGTAACTGCCTCAAAAAAAACTTTTTAGCAGAGTGGTGGTGAGATCTGAAATATTTCATTATTTTCAATGTATGAATGACACACTGATTTTGACTGCGGAGTGAAATATATTCCACAGATCAGAGTGGTTATTTCACGCTGCAAACTATCTACGAGTGTGAGAGACTAACTTTTAGTAGTTTGTAATTACATAACCACATTCTGGGATGAGCATGTCTGTAATTGCAAGCAATAAAGTTTAAATGGAATATGCAACTACTGAAATGTCTCCCGCGCTGAACTGTTATAGCTACGAAATTCAGTCTCGCGTATTGCGCTGAAAATCCGGGAACGTTCCAACATTCATTTTTTGGTAGCTCGAAGTCCACCAAAAATAGTGGTGTTTTGCAGAGATAATCTAACCCCCGCAGGTTACGCTGTTCCAAAGTTCAATTACGACTGAACTTTACCACCTACAGCCATAACGCTGGTCGCAATGCGAAACATGCATCAGAATAAATCGAGGATAATTGAGAATCTCAGCTAACCACATCACTATGTTCAGGAACTATTTATTAAAATATTTGATGCTTGTGTACTTCGCAGATCAAATAACATCATCATCATTAGTGTTCTGTCGTAAGGCAGGTTCTCACGTGGTTGTTCTCCATGCTTCTCTGTCTTCTGCTCTCCTCTTCATGTCATTTTTCCGTTTCCGTTCATGTTATTTGTGAGTTTGCACCTCCTACAAACTAGTCCCTCCAAGGCGTATGTTAACAAGCACTCCCCTTTCACCAAGTTTCCCCATCCAGTTCTTCTTCCTATCTGTTATGACTTGTAGTATTTCCCTCTTCTTATGAATCTTTTTTTCCATCCAGCTTATACTCCACAATCTCCTCCACGTCTACATCTGAAACGCTTCTATCCGTTTTTCATCCTCTCATCTCAGTGTCCACTTTTCGGCACCATGAAGTGCCACTCTCCATACAAAGCATGTGCCAAGTCTTTTCCTCAGTGCTTTATCTACTCTCCCAGTTAATATTCGCCTCTTCCTATTAAACGCTTCCCTCGCTACAGCAATACGATTTTTCACGTCTTGGTGGCATCTGAAGTCCTCAGTGATTGCACTACCAAGATACTCGTATTTGAGAGGTGTAATCTGGCTAATATTAGCATGCCCTATCTTAATACTCATCAGTTACCAATCACCATACTCTTTGTTTTTTCTGTAATGATTCTCATACCATATTCTTCACAAAGTTTATTTAGATATTGTAACGTTCTGACCTCATTACCTGATTTAAAATTATAATTAATTTTATTATTTTATTTTATTATCATGAAAGGTAGAACTTGCGTGAATACTTTATACGAGAAATCACAAATGGTTTTATTTCAATTAATCACGTGACATATATAACAAATTAGTTAAAAATAATCAGTTGTCCTTTTGTGGGCGCCAGGGTATTTTATATAAAATACACAAAAATTAAACAGTAAACGAAGCCAACATTTTGACTTCACTTCTGAAAGAGATGTTTGCTCCGGGCTATGAGAGTTCTTATCTGCAGGGTCGTAGCTGGGCAATGCTATGAACTTGAAAGTCTAGCTAGCACAGTGTCCTTCATTGGCGATGTATAATTACCGAATGTACATGTCTGCCGCCACACATTGGATGACGGTCTTCTCTGCTATGGACCAGTGTAGCACAGTTCCTCAGATGTCGTCCTTTTCCTGAGCTCATCTGCCCAAACAAAATAGCGGGTGTCCGGATCCAGGCAGCAGCAACAGTCCCACTCACGAATAGACAGTCCAGAAATCACATCGTCCGAACGTGCTGGCCGGCCGGCATCGAATATCTCTTCCCTCGTTCGTCGTGCCACATGCAAAAACAGAAAACTCTCGCCGATCACCCTGTTTGTCTACCTGGCAAGCACAAATATCCCCTCCATTAGGCACTCACTATTCTCCCCTCGCTAATTCTAGGAACCGGCCTGCTGGCATTCCTCAGATCTGCCGCTCCACACTTGTACAATGTACACTGCGCCCAAACGCCCACTAAAATATTCCACATTTTAAATAATAAACCTATAGTTTATTAATGTAACTAGCGGTCACAAGACGCGTTCGTTACATATTCCCCCTAGTTCGGCAAATTTAAATAAACTAGTTTTATTTAAATTTTCACAATAAGAAATACAAATTTGCCTTCCTCGTCCACTAATTTAACAGTAATTATAAATCTGGTAACCTATTCCATCACAAGTTCCACCGACATGAACATTTAACCGAACATATGTCCCTTGGCTACTTTGTACATAGACTTTTCTTACTCCCATCCCTTATTGTGGGTAGATTTGTGCAAGCCTTAAATACATAATATAACCATTTCAAATGTAACCTTATAAGTAACAAATTATTGTAGTGATATAGATGTTCTAACACAATAACATTTTATATCAAATTGAAAATTTAACTTAGACACCATTCTTAGTAAATATAACGCAATACATCATAAGTTGTGACATCATAGATATTCAACACATAGGATAACACAAACATAATCTCAATATAAATGAATGAATAAACCTGATGGGAACATATCCTTATCTGAATAATAATAAAAAAAAAAAAACTTTTAAGCAGTGAAGTCACCATCTATGAAGGCAGGGTTGTCCAAAGCAATGCAAGATTGTTCCAAATGTTTTGTTACTATGTCACCGCGAAGCAAAGTATTTGTAATGGATTTCCGCCACCATCCTTTGAATATACATAATGACAATTACATCCCCTTTTATCTCCATTCGTTACAGACCTCGCGTGATTTTTAAATTAACATGATCTCGATCAAGTGTACGCGGATGCCGCTCCAGTATACTTCCCGATTTCCCAAGACAACGTTATAAGTACATTTGCTCTATGGCATAAAAGAATTTTGTTCATGGAATGCTGATTCGCGTAATTCCTTATGAACAAAACAAAATAAAATATTATCTACCTAGTACCTTGGAGATCCTTTTCCCTTGGCTACTTGGTGATTTGATATGCCACACAACATCTGTGAAGTTCCAGAAATTTATCTGTAAATTTTGGAATCCTTCTGTCTGCCAGAAATCAAGTCCCAACATATTATCTCGGCAAGTTTTTATCCTTTTCCGGCACATATATGCCCATCGTCACTATCAAGAGAAACAAGTTGCACTAAATGATCCTCGCGCGACTGTACCAAAACTTTGTGATCATCAGAATACTCTTTCAAGTTTCGTGAATTATGGGGTTAAAGTCATTGGTTCCATTAGTGAATAAGTAGCCGTTAACTGAGATTATCCTTTTCACCATGCATGGAATATATATATTATAATAAACTTTGCAAAAGCTTCTTATTGGTGTATGATTGTGGACTGGTGCGTAATAATACTCGTTGCCCTACAGTGAAAGTTTGATTATGCTTTGGTCTTGCTATATCCGCATCATTCTCCTCATCCTCCACACCGCCAGTATGTTAAATTAATAAGGCAAAACTGTGGAGAGCCCTCAGCATCCCCGGCGAAATCTCATTGTTTTAATTGGTCACCCTGCGATGTTTCGCGTGCGGCACCAACTCTCAATTCATATTCACTTTCGTTCTGAATGCTATTGTCGGGATCGACGGTTAGAATAGCATTCACCTCCGGCGAACCCCCGCGTGTTTGCCCGTGACCATCCCGCTGACCATCAGTCTTCCAAGGTTTCTTATCGCCAGATTGGGCTTGCTTCCAATTTTTACCTCCCTTGAAACTTTGCCCGTTATTCTGATTATTTGGCCGGAAGTATCCATGAGAATTAGAGCGATTGTCCTGCACATTTTCCGCGCACTGTTCACGGCTCGCTCGTTGTCCTATGGCATCTAGATTCCGCAGTGTTTCTAATAAATCAGTGATATTCTTTACATATACAGGCGAGATGTGTTCTTGAACCCCCGGGCTGAAATGTGAACTTATTATATCAATGAACTCGGCGTCCGGCATCACTGTGTCAAAATAACGACTTTTTACGACTAACCGTTCCACATACCTTTCCATTGAATCACCAGGCTTAGGAACGTACTTTCCTTGGTAAAATCGCATCCTAGCTTGGTTTTGAATTTTTGCTGACCAGAAAGTACTTCAAAAACAATTCCTTAAATTGTGTGTACGACATATCTGGAGTACACGCTACTTGTAACCATGAACGATCTTCTTCAAAAAATGACTGGCTAATGATTAAAAGTTTTGCCGAGTCCGGAACAGCTTTAATTTGAAAGTATCTTTCAAGGTCATTCGAGGTAAGCTTTCGGGTTTATCCCCCCCTTGGAACCAAATCTAGGAAGCTTTAACTCTATATTTCCCGAAAACAGCTGAGCACAACTAGCTTGACATTGTTCCATTGTTGCTAGCAGAGTTATTCCTTTCGGTTAGTTTACTTTCCAAATTACGTAATTTTACCTCCGTTTCGGCAGCAAGGTTACGCTGTGATGTTTCTAGATTCTTATGACTTTCCTCCATTTCTCCCACGGAATTCTTAAGGTCTTCCAACTTCGGATCTTATTTTACCTAAATTTTCTTCAACACCATCTTTTATTGAATGAGCAAACTCAGAAATCTGACCTAAATTTTCACTGTTTTCTGTGCGCATTTGTTCAATTGAACTTTTATTCGCTTCTACCTTACGGCAAATTTCATTGTTAGTCGTCTCAAGTACATTGCAAGAAGACTTTAACTCCGTCTGGACTTTGCTTAAAAGAGTGATCTCAGAGCTAATTTCCTTTTTAAAATCATTTATTTCTCGGCCAATTTCTCCGCGAAAAGTAGCAAATTGCTCTTCAATTCTTTTGTGAGCCATTTCTTGTTTTCTTTCAAGACTCTCGATTTTACTAGACATTTGCACTGAGAGTTCAGACAATTTTTCATTGGATTCTTGAAATTGTGTTGTAAATTGAGCAGATAATTGTGAAAATTTCTCCATTAATAAAGCCGCTATATCGTTCATCTGGTGTTGCTGAGTCTGCAATGCAGGAATCACCGAGACTTTTTTCGCACTCATGTTGGAGGTATTCTGAAAATTTTCCAAATTTTCCTGCCTTAATTCAACGGGTGATTGGGTGGAATACGCTATTTCTGCGACATTATTGTCTTCCCCGATATGATCCGTATTTGAATCAGTGGGTACTGGCTCCTGTGATAAATTTGACCCTTCCACGATTTCTTTCGACATGTTAATAATGGTACTGGATCTCAAGCGCATTACTTTAAAACTTCACGCTATTTTCAACTATTTCGTTGACACACAAAGAATATTCCAATACACAACAACAAAGAAAAGAATAAGGATTGCAAAACATACCATCAGAGAGACTTTACACTAATCTGCAAATAAAATGCCTCAATAAAATCCGCGATTGCACAATAAAATCAAACCCAAAGAACATTCCACAACACATTCTATAATTTCAATGAAAAATTAGAAGAAGAATTTACTCATCAAATACCTTCGCGGAAAAATGGTTTAAATATGGAAGATATCGTTACCCTGGACATATGGCTCGAAATCCACACAAATAATTCGACAACTAACTTAAAATTGCCATAAAGAAAGCATCACAACAATTATCAACGCCGTAATACAATAGAATTTGAGTGCGTTTGGACAAAACCCATTGCACATTCCCATGTCACACAAGATAATTATTATTTAACACACGCAATTCGCACAAAATAAATTTATCTGATCTTATTGCAGAACCAACTTGCATCTAAGATCAACAAGTACAACATGAATTTATACATGCATTAACTACGCAAAGTAATACAAACTACTTTCTATCTACAAAATAAGAAAGTTGCCAAGGACATAGTGCTGTCTTTCGTTCATAGCATAATTAATTTTTGCAATTAATAATCGAAAAGCCCCACTTGGTTCGCCATTGTAACGTTCTGACCTCATTACCTGATTTAAAATTATAATTAATTTTATTATTTTATTTTATTATCATGAAAGGTAGAACTTGCGTGAATACTTTATACGAGAAATCACAAATGGTTTTATTTCAATTAATCACGTGACATATATAACAAATTAGTTAAAAATAATCAGTTGTCCTTTTGTGGGCGCCAGGGTATTTTATATAAAATACACAAAAATTAAACAGTAAACGAAGCCAACATTTTGACTTCACTTCTGAAAGAGATGTTTGCTCCGGGCTATGAGAGTTCTTATCTGCAGGGTCGTAGCTGGGCAATGCTATGAACTTGAAAGTCTAGCTAGCACAGTGTCCTTCATTGGCGATGTATAATTACCGAATGTACATGTCTGCCGCCACACATTGGATGACGGTCTTCTCTGCTATGGACCAGTGTAGCACAGTTCCTCAGATGTCGTCCTTTGCCTGAGCTCATCTGCTCAAACAAAATAGCGGGTGTCCGGATCCAGGCAGCAGCAACAGTCCCACTCACGAATAGACAGTCCAGAAATCACATCGTCCGAACGTGCTGGCCGGCCGGCATCGAATATCTCTTCCCTCGTTCGTCGTGCCACATGCAAAAACAGAAAACTCTCGCCGATCACCCTGTTTGTCTACCTGGCAAGCACAAATCTCCCCTCCATTAGGCACTCACTATTCTCCCCTCGCTAATTCTAGGAACCGGCCTGCTGGCATTCCTCAGATCTGCCGCTCCACACTTGTACAATGTACACTGCGCCCAAACGCCCACTAAAATATTCCACATTTTAAATAATAAACCTATAGTTTATTAATGTAACTAGCGGTCACAAGACGCGTTCGTTACAATATTTATTAAGTTCATTCCCTTTCTGCTAACGAGACCATATCATCGTCGAATCATATAGCTTTATTCTCTTGTCACTAATACGCACTCTTCTTTTTCAGTCTAAGGATTTCCCAATAATATCTTCTATTTATAAATTAAAAAATAATTGGAAAAGGCAGCAACCTTGCCTCTCTCAAAGCTGCTTTCTCCACATATCTCGTTTCCAATCTTTATCCTTACTTCTTGTTAGGTTCTGTATTAGCCTTCCCATTCTTTCCAACTACTCCTTTCCTCTTCAATATACCCATCAGCTTTTTCCATTGCGACCGGTCTAAAGCTTTTTCCAAGTCAATAAAGAAGGCATAAATGTCTCTTCCTTTCTCAATATATCTGTGGTACTTAACAGGCCAGTGGCCTCTCTTGACCTTTTACTTTTCTAAATCCAAGCTGTTCCTCTCCAAGTCATCTATCTAACTTTCCATATAGGCCTCTTCTCAGCACTCTCAACAATACTTTAGCTGTATGAGAAATTATACTCATAGTCCAATGCAGTTCACATTTATTTGTATTCCTCTTTTTTGAATTGGTATTAAGCCTGTTACGAGAAAATCATCCGGCTTTTCCCCACTGTCATATACCTCATTACAAAGGTAGACTACCTCCCATCGCCCTCTGTTTCCTAAGCTCTTCAACACTTCTGCTGGCAAATTATAGATTCTACATGCTCTCAGATTCTTCACCTCCTTCAGTGCCTACTTCTACTTCTACTTCTATTTAAAAGATGTCATACCCATTTCCATCCTCTGTTACCTATGCCTCCTGTACAATTTCACTTGGTATTGGATCCCCATTACAAAAGTTCTCTATATATCCTAATAATCTAATAAAGAGCTCATGTGGTTTCAAATAGCAAAAGGCTTGTGTTAAGCATAATCTTTGTGTTAAGTAAATTTACCATTGTCAAGTAACATTTTGGGTAAATTTACCTAACACAAAACGATGTTTAATACGTAACAGCAACGTGGAGGTCTGAGAAATTACAATATTTCTCAAGGCAGTAAATATGGAATAAGCAACGCCGGCAAAACGCATTGGACAGCATCCAACTGACAACTAAAACGACCACAGACCAGCAAACGACCTCGTGTTCTGTTTGGAACTTGTGTTGCTAGATGCTATATGAAATTGCCTTACGCACTGTGCCCTTTTCAAAAAGACTCTTAAAATAACAGCTCACTGGCACAATAATATTTATTTGAGTTATTTTCTGCCAATCCACGCATCCATAAAACTTGCTGTTTTTTTATTATTACTGTTATTATTTTACTACTCGATATATTATTTTACAGCCTGCTAAGTTCGACCAGGTGTCTTGCTTCTCGTTTTGGTCAGGCGATAATGTCATCCCCAAATTAAAATCTCTCTTACAACTGAAAATTTGAGATTAAGCTCTGTAGTTTCAATTATATTTTTCATCATTTTCAGAACATTTTTTTTTTTTTTTTTTTTTTTTTTTTTTTTTTTTTTTTTTTTTTTTTTTTTTACATTCTTCCAGCAATTGAAATACGAAAATGATTTAGAAGTCACTTATTTACATGATTCTAACTGTGCACTGTTGATATTTCAAAATGATCGTTGATTACTGATAAATTCGTGTTTATGTCAATACTGTTTTCTATCCATGCATCATCTAGATTAAAGTTCTTAAGGACTGTTTTAACGTCTTACCATCCTTAAAAACAATTTAACTTAAGACTTCGCCACATTAGAACCAGCATTCGGCTCTAACATTGAAAATGTACTGCAATTATAATAAGAGTTTTGAGGTTTCTGTTCCTTTTCTTTTTACCTCCTTATGTTTAAGAGTGTGACTGCAACCAATCCAAATCGACTAGAAGTACTGTACAGCTTGAATGTGAAGCAGCAACTATTTCCAAGGAACAACATTCTTTACGAAGCAACTGAAATCATTTTGAACATCGTGTGAAATTCCAAAGATCTCTTCTATTCAGTGATAGAATTTGAGTGCCATGTTCAGAATACACGTCAGGAAGGTAATTATTTGTAAATAACTCACAATGTTACATTTTACAGGATGTCTACTGCAGTTGATAATTTCTGGCACATGTTGTACCTCGATAATTGAAAACGTATACCAGGCTAAGGGTAAAGGTATATGATGCAATCAGTTTAGACGCTTCACTATCGTGATTTCCCAGGAGGTAACCTGATCACCTGAACGTGATGCCTTATGATGCTACCAAACGGTCTTCCTCGTCCCCGTTACATCAAAACTATCACGCTGATACCGAAAAGAAGAAACGCTGTGAATAATCGTTGGCTAGAGCGACTCATCCTCTTTCAGTAATGCTCATCTATAATTAGTATTAAAAAATATTCTTTGTTGGTAATAAAATAATGGAAAGTTTAATTTGGTTGAAGATAAATTAAATAAAATGAGGAATCTTTTTGAAACATTATTTTTTTCACACCAAATTAATGATGCTGAATCTTGAATATACGGTTTTAGGCTTCAATTTTGGTTAGTAAGTATCAAAAATTCTATTTTAAGGAACAGAACAATTCGATATACCTTGATTTTCCAAAAAACTGATTTTTCAAATGCAATACAGCAGCATATATGTAAATTTATCTAACATGTTTATTTTAAATTTTGATTACGATTTTTTTAAAGTATTCAGTTAATGTAAATTATTGGAGAAATAAAAAGAAAACAAATATTATGTAGAGGTTACATAAATGTATCACCTGCACACTCTCGAAGACAAGCCGAGAGATATAGCCTATTATGAGTTTAATTAATAGGATAATATAAGATAGAAGAGGATTGAGAGTGTATGATACATAAGAAAAATACATCTCCCGTCTATGAAAATCACCTTACGAGATAAAAAAATTCTGCCATTTCGATTAATAAAAGTCATGAAAAACAATGATACCTTCATGGTGTTCGTATATATGAAAAAAGATTTTTTGCTATGTTTATTGGAATAATGGATTACAAATTTTAAAGCATAAATATCTAGTATACCGATAAAATAATCTGTCTAAGAATAATATGGTTTTAATACAATTATAATCAATATGGACAAATATTATTTACATTACGTTACAAAGGGATGGTTGTTAGAATTTTGTGAAGTTAGTTGTGGCAAACACACAGTTTAAGAACCACGAAAAAGGGATATACACCTGGAAACGTCCTGGGGATGCAGGCAGATATCAGCTAGATTATATCATGGTAAAACAGAGATTCAGGAATCAAGTTCTAGACTGTAAAGCGTAGCCAGGAGCAGACATAGACTCCGACCATAATTTGATAGTAATGAAGTGCAGGCTGAAATTGAAGTGAATAAGAAAGCAGTGTAAGCAGGCCAGACTGGAAGTGAATAAACTGTAACAATCTACAACAAGAGAGAAATTTGCGGAAATGGTAGACTTACGTCTAAGAAGTAACTCTGGAAGGACCTAAACCGAGGACGAATGGAATGCATTAAAGGCCGAAATAATGAAAGCTGGTAAAGAAACATCAGGCTTTAGGGAACAAGCTGCCCGAAAACCTTGGATCACAGAAGAAATTTTGGAGATGATGGATTGGAGGAGACGGTACAAAAATGCTCAGGATGAAAAAGGAAGAGAGCAATACAGGCAATTTAGAAATCAAGTAAACAGGAAATGCAAAATAGCAAAAGAAAAATGTCTAGAAGAAAAGTGTGAAGAAGTAGAAAACGAAACGGTCATAGGTAAAATAGATGTAGCATACAGGAAGGTCAAACAGAATTTCGGAGAAATGAAGAAAAGAAGTGTCAACATTAACGCTGCCGATGGAAAACCTCTTTTAAACTCAGACGATAGAGCTAACCAATGGAAGAAATACATTGAGAAACTATATGATGCTGATAGCGTAATGGATAATGAAGGCGATGTCAACATTGATGAGATAGGGCATCCTGTTTTGAGGGCAGAATTTAACAGAGCTCTGAATGGCTTGAAAGCAAATAAGGCAGTTGGAATTGATGAGATCCCTGCAGAACTTCTTAAATCCCTACGAGAAGAAGGAAGCGAAAGATTATTCTAACTGATATCAAAAAGTTATGAAAAAGGAGAAATTCCAACTGATTTTAATAAAAATATCTTCAGAAGAAAGCACAAGCCAAAAAATGTGAGAATTTTGGCACCATTAGTCTAACATCACATGCTTCAAAATTACTGACCAGAATAATATACAGAAGAATGGAAAGTGTAATAGAAGAGATAGTAGGTGAAGGTCAGTTTGGGTTTAGGAAAAACTGCCGTACAAGGGAAGCAATTCTGGCTTTAATATTAATACTTGAAGGGCGGATCAAAAAAAAAAAAAACAAAAAAAAAAAACAAAAAAAAAAAAAAAAACAAAGATACTTTTATAGCGTTTGTTGATTTAGAAAAAGCTTTTGATAGTGTCACCTGGGACGAGATGTTCAAAATTTTATAGAAGTCAGGTCTAAAATATCGAGATGGAAGAATACTTTATAAACTATATAAGAATCAAGTGGCTATAATAAAAGTATAGAACCACAAGAGAAATGCATCAGTTAAAAAGGGTGTGAGAAAAGGTTGAAGTCTACCCCGCTAATATTTAACTAATATGTAGTAGACAGTAAAAGAAAAACATTTTGTGTTGTATAAGTGTTCAGGGAGAAAAAATCTGTATGCTACGATTTGTTGATGACATTGTCTTGTAAGTAGAAAAGGCTGAGTATATTGAGAAGTTACTTAATGGCATGAACAAAATATTGAAGGAATATTTTGGAATGAATATAAATCAAAGCAAGACAGAAGTGATGAAATGTGACGGAAATCATACCAATTACAGTAGATTAAATATAAACGTAGGATCGAATTCTATACGAGAAGTAAGTGAATTCTGTTACTTAAGCAAAATTACAACCGATGTCCGAAACAGGAATGATGTTAAAAGCAGAATAGCACTAGTAAAAAAGCCTTCTTGAAAAAGAGAAATCTTTTAGTTTCATTGATCTAGCAATTAGAAAAAAAAAATTAAGTGGAGCACAGCACTTTATGGTAGCGAAACATGGACTTTAAGAATACAAAAAGGAAAGAAAATTGTAGCATATAAAATGTGGTGCTACAGAAGAATGCTGAAAATTAAATGGACATATAAATTACGAAATGAATGCATTTTGGAAATGATGGGTGAGGAAAGAAATTTGTGGAAGAAGCTTACAGAAAAAAAGAAACAGTCTGGTAGGTCATATTTTGGAACATGCTGGATTGGTTAATATGTTGGTGGAAGGAATAGTCGAAGGTAAGAACAGTAGACGAAGATAGAGATTAGAATATACGAAGCAGGGATATGTAGATGAAGAGGTTAGCACAAGATAGGAAGGGATAGAGGATTGCATTACACCAGTCGAGAAATTGATAACAGCAAAGGAAAGAAAGAAAAACAAACAAACAAAGGGGTGAGACAAATCTGTTGTACATCCCAGCAATATTGAAATTGTATGAAATATGTTCTACTTCAAGTGAATTGACTACAATGAACAATTTAATTAGGTGAATTAAAAAACAAGGAAACATTTATAATTAGCCTCAAATTGAAGTATTGAATTGTGGGAGTGTATCGACTTGTTAACCATACATTGATACTTAGAAAAGTAAAGTTTAATTCATAATTTGCTAGCAAATGATGTATCTACGACTGGATTGGTTTAATGAGCATGTGTTCATAAGTAATTGTCTTAATAGTCATGAATTTAAATTATCTATTTGACAACAAAAGTTTGATTTCTGTTGTTCAAAATTTACCAAAAAGTGATTGCATTTGCAGTTTACAGGTACAGAAAACGAATGGATTATTCTCAGAGTTCGTAACAGGGTTCAACTTCTTCACGAAGGAATGTTTACCGTAGCATTTCTGCCACTGTGTGCATGTAAGGCCAAGCTCCTCCTCGGTGCTTAGTGGACCCCTACTGCACGATGCGCTGATCAACAGCCAGCGTCGGGCAACTAGTTATATTATTCTATAATAGACAATTGCTATTGATTCTTACTGATTGGTGTCCCTAACTGTGGATAAGTACTAGGGCTTCGTAATTTAAACTGACTTGGTCACTACGATCGGTGGCCTGAACAAGTTTAATATGTTCGAAAAAATGAAGGACAGGAAAACGTTTGCTTCACAGACTTACACTTTTATTTCCACAATATGGATTACACGAATTACATCTAGCCAACGACCGAATTAAATGAAGTTATTTGTATTCTAATATGAATACAGCAATAATCCAAAGATTGTACGTTCGAGTCCTGTGAAGGTCACCATGTCGAACGACATATGATGTAATATAGGCTAATAATAAATGCTTTGTGGCTATTACTAATTGATATACCTAATGTCGTTAATCATCAAAACTTAGTAATTTTACTTGACCAGGTCACCACGATCGATGGCCTGAACAGGTTTAATACAGGGCGTTCGCCGGGAAACGCAACCCACTGTTAGCGCTACAAGGAAGAAACTGCTCCCGGCGAGCGAGCGGTCAGTTTCGGGCATTGTTCGACCGTCGGTCGCGGACTATTTCATAATAATTACGCTTCATAAACTTCATAAACTTGTGTGCTAAGCATTTAAATGTGACGTAATTCATTAGCTTACCTTATAAGAGATGCTGGAAGTGTTGACCCTCTTGTGTAATGCACATTTCACATCTTCTGAACATATTTCGAGACACACGCTGCCCTAACTGACTTAATGATTTTATGGGTGACTGTTCTAGTCGAAAAGCGATATCGTCAATTTTCTCCTCTGTGAGAATACGGTTGACCGACAGTCTCTTTTTGTTAAAAAATGAACCCGTTTCTCTTACTTTTTTAAACAGACGCAGAATTGTTGATTTAGCTGGAAGTAAAGCGCCAGGAAATTCGCGACGAAATTTACTGCGACACTTTTTAAACGACTTCTTCTTCACATATGTATCGTAGAGAAATATTCTTTGTTGCAAACTGTAACGTACCATAATTTTACTCACACTCAAACACGGTACAGATTAATAAGAGTATGAAGCCCCAAACCAGCCAAACCGCAAAGAAACGTTTATTCACAACACTGATTAATAAGAGACTGAAGTCACAAACTATCTATAATGCAAAGAAACCGTTCTTAACAATGTAAGGGTCACTGCACTGCACTGTTGGGGCAGCGGAGGTGTTAAACAGTGCGGTGATTCACGGTGCCGTGTGGCGGAAACTGCTGGGTCCACTGACCGAGCAAGTTGCCGACGGCAACAGACTGGGAGGGTAGCGTTTTCCGGCGAACGCCCTGTATATACTAGATGAAAGTTCCTTATCACAAATGTAGAACATGAAAATTTAATATGTATTTTGATACATAACAACACATCCCCCCAAAAAAAATATGAATATGGATTTACTAATTACATCTGACCACCGACAGAATTAATTTAAGTTAGTAGTATTCTAATGACAATAAAACAATAATCCGAAGATTGCAAATTCTTAGCGTTAGGATAAGTGTAATTGACCTATAGATACTGATTCGCAATAATAATCAACATTTCACACGCTGCACTGTAACTCGCAGATAAATTTTCTTCTTCTTGTTTACTTCACAATTCAATAGGCTAGTGCTGCTGGAACTGTCCGAATACATTTTTTTAGGCAAACCTAACGCGAAATCAGAATTTCCTGATTTAAAACATATCCGTTGGTACCCGGCTCATGACATGTTTTTCTATACACAAGCACACTCAACGATAACTTTTCAGCGATTCTACTATTGACTACGTCTTTTTTTTTTTTCCTCGGGCTTTACGCCTCGTCGACAGCGAGGTCATTAGAGGCGGGATGGGATTGGGGCAAGGAACGGAAAGGAATTTGGCCATGGCCTTTTTTGAAGGAAGCATCCCGGCATTCGCCTGGAGTGATTTTGGGAAAACCATGGAAACCCCAAATCTGGATGCCCGGACGGGTATTCGAACCCGCGTCCTCCCGAATACGAGGCCAGAACGCTAACCGTTCGCCCACCACGCTCGGTTTGACTGTGTCCAATACTTCAATATCCGCTTCGAACCATCGAAGAGCAGCGCTTCTTGGTGTCGATACTTAAACTGTTCGTCTCTCCGTAACGCTACTTGCCACAGGAAGGCAAAAGAAGGACCTCTGGAATGTTGTAATGTGACAAATTCTCATACTATAGAGACGGAGCGATGATACATAGGTGTGACGAGTCAGCGAAGAGCGTCTCTTCAAAAACTACAGTCCATCAAAATTAAATTAATTATAAAAACCGAAAGGCACCGTAGTCTACTAGAAGAGAAATGGAGGAAAAAAATATTCATTGCACGGACTATACAATTTTGTGAATCTGAACCTTTTTGTATGATTCTTGATATAATGTCAGTTTCAGTTTTTATTGTAATCAGGACACTGAGACTATAGTCTCGGACACTGGGATTATAGACTCAAACTGTCGGTCTAGGGATCCTGGAACAACTATGTGTTATGTAATCTTCAGCATAAACAGTCTACCCAGAAGCCGCCGGTTATCTTAATCTCTGGAGGATGGCGTGTTAGCCAAGACCGCTGGCGAGGTTGGGAAGCACGCTACCATTTGAAGTTAGCCGAAATTTTCCAGCAGTAGTGAGACGCAGCGTAAAAGAAATCATTTTTCCTAAGTCAATTCATTTCAATGCCCGAATAATAGGTTTTATAATACAGTGATCTGAAATAATCAGTTAGGGCTACAAGAGATCTAAGACAGTGTACTCATGTTAAAAGGAATAAATATAACATGAAGTAAGGAAGAAATTCCTACAGTTATTTTTTTTAATTACAAGCACCTCCTTTTAATGAGGGGACTGTCACACGTTTTAATCGTCGATTTCAATTATTGCTTTACTGGTTACAGTACGGTAACCATTTAATTACTGGTTGGAGGAATTTCATGCTATGGGGATCGGGGCTCACTATCCGAGATAACGCATCGCAAGCTTTGCGTAACAACTTACACACCTATAGTCTCAGACACGAAATTAGTTCTGTGAAGGTCACGGAGTTTCCAAACAGCGTTGCAAATCAGTAATGAGTGCGAAAAAAATCCAAAAAATAATACTTAACTTGAGGAGCAATGTAATGTGCTTTTCAGTTCGAAACATTTTCGTGATTAAAAAAAATTTAAACTAGTTTATATATATTTGAAATCAAATAACTTTTTTCACTTGAATCAACAAAAAAAAAAAAAAAAAAAAAAAAAAAAAAAAAAAAAAAAAAAAAAAAAAAAAAAAAAAAAAGAAATAACTGAAAAAATTATGCTACTTCCTGAAAGATAACAGACTTGTACCGAATTTAATTGCGATGCATACTAGTAATAATTGTTCATGTAAACACTTCCAGTGAGAAAGTTTTTAAGAACATGCTGAAATTAATTTTGGCAGCACGCACATCGTCTTCAGACTAACTCTCTAGATTGTTTCACAGTTTATTTTTGTGAATGACTGCGCCCCCTCTGTCGACGCAGGGTGGTTGTTTTACCACTGACAAAAATATTTCCTGTCTTCCATGGAAACACTACATTAAACCACTGTAAGAATTATTACTGTCATGGTACACGGTGGACCATACAAATTCCACTAGAAAAGTTGAGAAGTAATGAAAGACTAAAAATTAATGTTTCAGTTGTAAAGGACCAATTATACTTTGAAGCGACTGCTCAGAAATACCTCCATGTCAGTGCTTGTAATTATCCGAGGTGAATGTTTTTTTAGCCTATTAGTTATTAGTAATATCCATTTAAACAGCACTTGAAAATATCTGCTGCGACGATTTTAATTTGGTTTTCCAGTGCCCAGGAAGCCAGCATATCCGCGAATATTACTTCTGTCTGTTAATGCACTAACTGTAAGATACTGTTCCTGAACATCACTACCGTTAACAATACCCAAACAGGCCTTAAACTAACAAAATGAATCGACCACGTGCAAAGATACGCATGCACGGTCGGCAAAAACGAATATGACAATGTTGCCGGCCCAACCCTACGGACTTAGGGGATGGTGCTGGCGGGGGAGGCAGCCGAGACTTCGTGACCTTCAGAGGTCTAATTTTATGTCAAGGACTATAACATTAGATCAGACTGCAGAAGGCGACGAAGACAAACAGGCAAGGTTCTCGACCAACCCGCTGCAGTGATGCGCCTTTTCCCGGTATCCTCCAACGAACTGCCCAAAACAGGCTATACTTGGGGATTCCTCAACCATATTACATCAGGGATAGAATTTATCAAGAATTTTTTTCGAGCCATAAAATAAGACGTGTGACCAGAGAGTATAAAAACGTTCAACTAATACTTTGGTAGGGGGGTGAGCAAATTTACAATAGAAGAAAATTTCCGCATTAAAAATATAACTACAACCACCAGTAGAGATTATAAAAGGAAACAAATAGGTCGAGGTTAATGAAAGACCAAATCAATAACCGAAAAAGGATTCTGATGTGATGAGGAAAGGTAAGTATTGAAACTGAGGACGTAATGGAAGAAAGAGTTAGTGTAAAAGAAAGTAGAACATTACAAAAATATATGGTAAGGTAAAGGTCACGGGGTTCCGACAGCTCCTACCACATCCCGTAGGATTCACGGAGGTAGAGCTCCGCACTCCCCGTACAGCCTTCGGCACTAGAGTGGATGTGACTGGGTCAGCGCCACGCTCCGGCCGTTCTTTACCTTCCCGCGGAGTTTTCTCCGCGGTACTCACTGGATAGCAGGCTGAGTGGGCCTGGGCAGCCATTCCGGACGTTCAGCTTCGAGGAAGAATCCTCGGCTTCGTCGGGTATCGAACCCAGGTGTTCGGGCCGCAATCAAGCGCTCTACCGCCTGAGCTACGCGGCCGCCAAAAATATATGGTAAATTACAAAATTAGTGACAGTAAAAGTAAACAAAGCAAAGCTGAAATGCTTAGCAAACGTGTGATAATTGTAAATTTGCTTGGTTTTACGACGCCGTGGGAGAGTTTCGATTTGTACCTATTCCGTACTGTCATGACTGGCCTCGCAATTTAACGTGGAAACCGAGCCACAGTGCGTCTTGTCGTCTCAGACGATCTTAACAACCGATCGTCTTACCGGGGCGTGAATCTAGTTACTTCCTTAATCACCGATATATTGAAGAGCGCAAAGCATCTGACGATTTCGAATAGCTGGAAAAGAGGTGTCAGTTTGATATGTTATAAGAAAAAATGAATATAAAATAGAAAAAAAATTAACAATTTTTCGGATGAAAAGAATTGAGAATAAATCTTATACGTGGAGAAAATGGCCTGAACAGGAATAGAAAAACCATTTGTATGCAACTTAAGAGATACTGGAAGATGCAGGAGAAAGAAGGAACAACAGGGAATAGAACAGGAAAAAAAGGAGCAAAGATATGAAATGCGAAGCGACATAAGCAGCTAAAATCATGGAAAAGTGTAAAGCAACTAGGTGTATGAAATCCCCAATGAAATTTTCCAGTGTATGAAGGTGTAAGAGTTAGAAAAATTGGTAATCCTACGAAATGTTGCTTATGGATATGGAATATGATTTTGCAGGAACAATCTCCAAAGCGGAATGATACAGGATATTATAAAATGTTATGAATAGAGCATAATAAATACAGCAACACTTACCGCAAAAAATCATGATAATAATTATAAATCAAAGGTTAAAATGTAAGAAAATGTTGGAAAGAGGGGAGCGGACGAAGAAAAGGAATATCGAATGAGGGAAGGTATTACAACAGACGTAGAAAAGATTTTAATTGAGTTTAAAGTATAAAAAAAACCTAGAAGAAGTTATTAAGTTACTACTGTCTTGAATTCACTGAAAATGAATAATAATTAGTTACCAGCGGATTTCCAGCAAAGTATACATTCATTGAATTAATTACTTGATTCAACGGTTTACTAAACTTCACAAAACTTTAGTCTTTACGAATCTGACTTCTCTTCCAAAGACACTCCATGATACATCGAATGAAATGTTACATGGTTTGCTTCAAGCTGTTTAACTCTCGGATGATGGGAATTCTGTACCCTCAGGTTTAAATATGTGGTAAGTGTCAGAAAAGGCCTTAAAAAATACACACACGCAGCCAAACAAAAACAAAACTCTCTTTCAAATTCTCTAATTTTAATGACGACTGAAAGTCACATTAATCAATTCACTAGTGTAAATATAAAAATCACAACTCAAATGTCATTGATAGGCTTCTTGTCAAAAAGTTATTTAAAGATTAGAAGAAATTACTTATAAGCTCTTTACGTAGTGTTAAACAAAATACATTGCCAGTGGTATATGAAAGTATTGAAAAATACACTGAACTCGATGCTTGTGTCACAGACAAAATCGCATTAATTTAGTATACTAAATTAACGGCAGAAAACTAATGATGATGATGATGACTAGCCGCAAACAGTAATATAGAGATGTTCAGTTGTTACACGTTATAAAAAAATTCCGTGATTCTTGATGTCAAGGGAATAGGTTTTCTTAAAGTTAGTCAAACAGTACTATACAGTTAAATGTATGATAGTTAACTGTTACTCGATTGCTTAGTGAAGGGAAGTCGCCAAAATGTTACAAGCTATTAAAATGGAATATTGTAGGGAAGGACGCATTTAATCTGTAGTACCTGGGTGACCGATCTTGGCTCGGTCTCTTTCGATTTATGTGCAATATCCAAGATTTCGAGTAAATTTTGATTAAAGTAAAAGACTTGAAGGCTTCCTAGGCATTTTGAGGTGCACAGTTAACCAAAGAGAGGCTTAACTAACATCAGTAGGCTTACTGGTAACTGAACGTTCTACGTAATGAGGTTAGAGCCGTTTTCGAGAAACCAAATACTACAAAAATTGCTCCTAAAAAAAAAAAAATCATGTTAAAAACTTGAAAAGCAAAACGTTATCTACATATAAAAATTTAATCCAAATCGCTAGATCCATTTGTGAGACCGCCTCACAAATAGCTTTCAAAAAAAAATGCTATTATTATGTTAAATAGAAATCTTAATGCCAGTTAGGGATTAATTAATGGTGCGAGATTTGTGGTAATCGAGAGGATTCTACGATAACTGTTGATGATGGATTCTTATGTAACTCGAAGAGAAAAATTGAAAGTAAAAAATATTTTTTTTTATATCTTGCTAAGTTCTCGAGATATCGTATCTCAAAATTGACGTGGTTGGTTGAAATGCGACCTGGACCAGAAGATAAATTTCGCCATAACCAAGTTTGATGAAACTCGTCGAGACAAATCGAAAATAAGGAATTTAATTTTCTGATATCTTGCTTAGTTCTCGAGATATTCTATCTCAAAAGTGAAGAGGTTAGGATTAGATCCGGCCTGGACCAGAAAAAAATCCACTGAAACCACTATGTCTATACGGTTGAAATGTACTTTCAATGTTTTATTTTGTTCCTAGTGGTTGTTGTTAGGCTGAAATACGGCCTGGACCAGAAGAAACGTCGCCAAAAGCAAAAGGAATTATACCTATAACTGATTTTTGACATGCTATATCTCGAAAACCTAGAACATTTATTCTTTATTTTCGATACGTTTCGTCGAGTTCTATAAGAATTCATCATCAGATTGTGACGTCAATAGATCATCATCTGTGTTAAATTCATTCACTCCGATAAAACTATGCTCATACCTTGCAGTAACCTCGCATCTTCTGATCAGCATTTCAAAATGGTGATAAAATAATTCCCATAAGAAGTAACCTTTGCTATAAACATTAATAAAGCACAAGGTCAGACGCTTCAAAAGGCAAGATTCTATTTATCAGAACCCGTTCTTACGTATGTGCACTCGTACGCGACATTTTCAGGAATTTGTAGATGTATTAATATTTAATTATGCATTTTATTATCAAACTTTACTCGAAATCTTGTACATTGAACAGAAATCGAAAGATGTTTTATAATTAAGGTGGTGGTATTTAATGACTAACTAACAACCACTTTTTACGATCAAAAAGTAAACGATGATTATTTTATAACTGGTACTGGTAATATTATTTTCAAAGAAGTTTCTGTAAAGCATCACCTCTGATAAAGTCATTGATAAATTTTTAATTATCTTCCTTAATATTTCCACGGGTCAGCCAGTATACAAGAACTGATCGTTTAAATATTCTTTGAATTCAAAGAAAATCTATTTGTAGGCTTTCTGGTACCTGAATTGTCTACGAGATGGCACTAGTGCCGTTTTCGAGAAACCGAGTGACAAAATTGTTCGTATTTTGTAAACTTGCTTTTTTGTAGGGAAGACAACTATTTAGGTAATCTGAAAAGTCAAAACGTTACCTAAATACCAAATTTCATCCAAATCGTCACAGCCGTATATATATATACAAGAATTGCTCGTTTAAAGATATAAGATATAAACTGAAAGGCAAAGATAATAAGAGGGACTACATAGATATGTCGCCTATACCTAGCACGTTTCTACCAATATATCAGCGATTGTTGAAGAGGAAAAAGCGAAAAGCGTTCGAAAAATAAAATTTAACAGGAATCATTTGCATTGGCGTATTTATTCATTACATACAAATGAGGAACATGGCTAACAGTGACCAGTTATCATCTGGATGGTTGAACGCTTTCTGAAACTCTGGTTCAATTTATTGTACCATCGAAATTGAATACGTACATGGGAAGAAAGTATTCCCATTTTTATTTGTAATCAATTCACTTTAACATTCGTTTGTGAATCTTCGCAACTTAAGCAAAGACCTTAAAATGTAAAAAAGTCAAAAGTTACGTACCTACTGCCGCCAACTATTTAAAAGCCAGCCATCTGACCGTATAGCGACTTTTAATTAAAGAGCTATAGCGGGCCCCATAGAAAGCGTCCCCTAAGGCTGTCCTCCCGTTGAGCAGTGCCTCCAATATGCGCATTCATTCATTCTAGCGTTAAAAACGTTCCTTAATGTAACACTATCAAAGGCAGTTTTATTCAAATAATACCATAGTTATTTCATTATAAATATTTAATTCTGATTTAGGTTGCAAACTGTAAAATACTGTAAGGCGTTTATAAAAAAAAAAAAAAAAAAAAAAAAAAAAAAAATCTCTTACGACCCACATAATTTTACACTGGGGATACTAGGAACACCGAAACACAAATAACAGTAACATTTTGTACGGAGATGCGCAGTGCCAATAATTCCTGCCATATTTTGAGCCAATTCAGTACATTTCATCGCAACTATTCTGTAATAACTCCGTGAGAACTTGGTAATTTTTTATAAATTTAATCATAAATATTTACTTAAAATACGTAAATTATTAAAAACTTTCATGAAAAATGAGGTTATAGGAGCTAATTAAGGGAAATTGTAAACTTTATTGAGAATAAGATTTTGTTCTTATTTCGTTTTTTCTTTCAATTTCATCAAAAAAAAAAAAAATCATTTCTGATCTATTCAGAATTTTTTGTTGTACTTAATACAGTGAATAGCATGCGAGCAATTTAACTATCCGGACGAAAAATAGTAATAAGGCTAAAGCAAATGTATCACCCACAATATTTTTATTTTTCTACCATAGTATTTACTTACCATATTTGAGAAGTTCCCTAGCCGTGTCTCTTTTTATCCGACAACTGTCTGCAATGCTCTGGACCCGCTGCATTGGCACAGCAGTTTGGCTATTGGTATCTATTCCAGACCACCGAATAACAATTACACGAGCCATGTGATATTTGCTGAAATAATCTGTTCAACTACAGTGAAGCAAAATTTAATATTTTATAGTGAAGACTATATTGTTGCACCGATGACACGTCGATGGAGAAGCGATTAAAACTGAGCGCTCGTTTAACAGCACGGGGAGAGAAACACTGGGTTTCATGCTCTGTAACTTTGGAGTCTCAGGCACGGTAGCTTATCGTCTCCTTTGCCTCACGCGCGTCTGTCAATGAACACAAACGAATACATTAACAACTTCTTCGGGACCTCAAAAGGTAGTATCTAACAAATGTCACTGGAAACAATTCCGAAGAAATAGCAATGGTATAATTGCGAATTCTCGACACGAAGAATCCATCTAATCTATTCAAAGATTCCCGATTTAATTCGTCATAAGATTACTATTCTATCTTTCTTTTCTGGAAATTTTATAACCAATTAGTATCCTCGTACTTTTCTAAGACCTTTGCAATACTTTTTAGTTCAATCATAAAATAGTAACTGACAAATTCCAAGTAACTCGAGAAAGCTGTATGTAAACGTGCACCGTGGCAATGACCGAAAAAATTGGATAACAGAAATCAGAGCAGAAATTATTCTTTGGCGGGTAAGTGGTAACGCTTTCGCCTCGCATTCTGCACGACGCGACTTCGAATCCCCGTCAGGCCATTCAGATTTCGGTTTTCTATGGTTTCACTAAATCACTCCAGGTGAGTGCCAGGATGGTTCCTGTAAAAGGCCATGGCCGTTCCTTGTCCTCAGCCCTTTCTCGCCTTTGATGACCTCGATGGGGCATAAAGCCATAAAAAAATTACATACTTATTTTTCTACAAACGATTAGCGAATTGAATACGAAGGATTTATCGAAAGAGAAAAATTTTGATCTGGGTTTTTCATAGATTTTCCTAGGCTGCTCGAGGCGAATTCCGGGATGGTTCCTCATAGGCGCCTCCTGCCATATCCCGGATATGCCTTCTGGTGCATAAATCATTAAACGTTAGTATAGGTGCAACGCACCCTCTTCCACCCACTAGTGAATCATGGAGTGTTACTATTATTATTACCGTATGTTAAGTAAACTGAATTGGCTTTGGAAGGCGTAATAAATACACACGTGGAGGTCTCTCTCCCTCAGTCGTAACAGTAGAAGGTGATGCCTTACATCCACGGGGAGATGCGTTCAAATCCCGGGCTCACCATCCATCTTTCTATCTTTCTTGCTATGGGTTTTTGAAATCCCTCAAGCTAATGGACCCTTCAAAAGGCCATGGCCAAATTTCTTCTTGTCTCGTGTTTCTTTTCGTGACTCCAATGACCTCAAAGTCGACGAGGAGTAAAGCAATAAGTCAACAACTATATCGCTATCTATTGTCAGTTTCTACCTGATATAAACTTTTTTTAGATCATTTGATCACGTCATCTGTTAAGATTTGCTGATAAAAATTAACTTTTCTATCTAACATAAATGAGTATAGGAGTTAAAAATTTTATTTAACAATTATTTTAATGTTTATTTTGTGTTTAATTCTTTCGGTATTAATTATTATTTTGCTGTGATATGTGCCTGTGCAACAGCTGCAGCAACGGTTAAGCATTTTCCTCGCCTAACTTCGGTGAAGACAGTGTAGTGAGTGCTTGGTGAGGACATGAGGAAGTTTTTAATTTCAAAAAAATTAATTGTTCCTAAAGGCTTAATGCGTTGCGGTATAACAAAAGAATAACTGGAAACTAGTTTGGCGTGTTCGCATTTTGTTGCCACTAACATAAAAATCTGTTAAGTAGTTTCGTGATAGATTAATCAATGCGTCCCGAAACTGTGAGTTTACTAAAGCAAACGTAACACGAAAACAAATAATGGTTGTAGTTACAAAATATTCGAATAGTTTTATTGTGCAAACTGTTAAGTTGGTTTCGCATTATCTCATCCTTCTATGTGAAATATTCAAAGATTTTGTAGTATTTAGTTGACAGCAATTTACGGAGAACTGATAAAAAATTATCTGTTCCGAATCCGTTATTACAGTAATCATCAGCCATAAACACATTAACGAATAGATAACCTAAAACGTTGTACATGTTCTCGTAATGAGATTTTACAGAATTCTTTCCAATTTTATTCACTTCTGAAAGAACCACCATCGAGCCAGTGGTAATATTTTGTGCCCGTCAGTTCGGGGAACAAGGACATCCACACATAAAGTAGGTCACGACGAGAATTGTTCTTGCTTTTGTTGAGTTTCAGTTCCAAACCCATACAATTTAACCATAATCACTCGACACTAAATTTTTGTACACAAAAAATAGACCTTCGCAAGAGCTATCTATTCAGACAACAATGACCGTGGTAGCTTCCTAAGTTTCAGTAAGCGGAGAAAAGCACTCAAACACGTATCAAGCAACGCGGTCATCATTCACAGTAAGCATTTCTACGACTTTTTGCTAACGAGTGGTATAATTCGATTTCGGATCTAGCCGATGGTTTCGAACCGATATCCCACAGTATGGTTATCATGGGGACTCATGAAGTAATTCCCAGTATGGAAGCCGATTTAAAGAATTATCCACCTCAAAATAGGAAAATAGGAATACTAACTGCGCCCGGGACTTCGTCATGCGGGATTTTAGACTTTTTTCTGTTAATTTCCCAGATAAACGATCAATGAATTTTTGGCTGAGTAGGAGAAAGCAAAACGGGAATGAATTCGGCCATGGCCTTTTGAAGGAACCATCCAGTCATTCACATGGAGTGATTTCGGGATACCATCCGGACAGGGATTCCTGGAACCTATCCTTTGAATGCTTTAATACCTTTTGAGGGCATCACATGCTTCTGCATCTCATTCAGACTACCGGTATTAGTAATTGGGAAAGTTTATGTTTGTTGCTGACCTACAGTCACACTTAAGAAGTGTTCGCACGGCTTCTCTGTGATCAAAATTAAAATTGGTGCTGCCTAGAATGGGTAGGCAAAGATTACTTTATTTGTATGTGTCTAAGCTGTGATGTAAACTTCCTAATTTAATCGCAATCACTCAAGGCAGGCATTTTGACTGCCATCTTCTTCTTCCCCATAATCACTTACAAATAGCTGGACCTATTGAGGCCATATTTACACCATATGTTATTTAGGGACGGGAGTAAGGTTTTTTTGATATGTTTCAATCAGTTGGACCATCAGGGAGAAAATAGCCCCTCTATTGCTATACAAGTTAAATTTATTAACTCTACTTGGTGCGGAAAAACTGCTGCATACATAAGTTTAAACTCGTAATAGTTCATTATAAATGGAACAGTATATAATTATGCATACACTGAGGCGATGTTCTGTAATGTAAACTTAATGAAAGAGAGATAAGAAACAACCGAGCGTGTTTTCTGAGCGAAAGTTAGCCAAGACCCAAACCAGGTTAAATTAAATTCCAATCTTCCAATCATATACTTTCTTGCCCACCAGCTACATTTTTTTTTACATCATCTCTGGCCGCTGTCGTCCTACGACCAACTGCAACTTGCAAACTTCTACCGAGGTATGGTGCCAGATACAATCATAATTAAACTGAAGTGACTTCACAAAAGGGTTTTTATTCAATCGTCCCACTCAAGAGATATTACGGAGGGGACACGCATAAGCCAATCTCCAATTCTATCAATGTCATTATTGTGAGACAACGTCCAACCTAACGTTGCTGAATTTCGGCTTCTTACTGCCTTCTTCTTTGCTGCTCGCGGTAACTTCAGACGAGTGTGCTTGTACAACATGTCGGCGGAATATTCTCCTTTCTGAAAGCATTTTCCCGTTTCATACTCACGGGCGCCAATAGGAGAAAATTACTATATAAATTCCTAAGCTCACTCACTAACGTCGGTAGCTATTGGCTGGAGAACGGTGATGTTACGCGCTAGTCTTCACTCGCAAATTAACAGCGACTAGGGATGTTCAAGTTTATGTGTACAGTTTAATAGCTAAGCAACTGCTATAAAATTAACTACCATAATACATTCATTTCGTAGCATTTCATAGTTAAAGAAACTTTACGGCTGAAAAAAAAACTTTTCAGTAACATAACGCTAAAGGAAGTAACATAAGAAACTTTTAGAAAGTTTAAATCACTCATGCTCTCTGCAGTAACAACGAATGTCAAATGTGAATCCGGTCTAGATTAAATTTCAATTCAATTAAAACGTCCGCTTATTTTGCTGCTTTACCAAAGTTTATATATTACGGCTTATTTGCTTTTTAAGTATTTTACTAACGACTTTCGTTAATGGTGTTTGTTCGTGTTCGCTGTACGTGAGTTATTAGGTTATTTAAAATGGAATGAGACCCAATATGAAACCGAATAGAGTATTCTGGCAACTCATTTCTTTGGAGTATCTTAACTATTTAATACCCTGGATCGTGCATTAAGTTCTCTAGCCGTTACGGACAATATGACCAAAGATCGTATTATAAATATTTACTCAACCTCAATCACAAACAACTTGATTTCGAAGAAATTGCTACTCTCTTTAAACAAAAACTCTTCCAATTTTTTATTGTGACCTTTTATGGTCAAATACAAGTCAAGTTTATTTCAGGAAGTTCGAGACAATTTTACGATGCGCGATCGTCTATTGTCCGTGTTTAATACGTCTATCAATATTTCTGAGTTATTCAAGAGATTTTATTCACCCTACGGTTGAAACACAGGTCAAGTTCGTATCTAGCCAGATCAGGTGAACCTGTCATAAGTTTTGATCCTAAAAACTGAAACGATTCTTGATCCGTTTACAGCCGAAGGTCACAACATACACATCAGCCTCAAAACCACAACAAAATCTGAACTGCGCCAGCACTGATACCCATGAATAACAATGAGAACTGTAATAAAACCGAGAGTACAAAAGTATGTATATGACAAAATAATTTGAGTGCTATATTTGAATTATTGACGACCACTTTTACACCGTGTTCTGAAAGAATCTATTTGTACATGAGTGTTGGCAGCGGTATTTTTGTTTTATTTCATCACTCATTCGCAATGTCATTCGACTCTTGGTATAAACCACTAGAGTAAAGCCCATTACATGGGCAGCGAGCGTGGGAACTCACTAATTTTTAAAGCGCTTACCTACAACTCACTCATTAGTTGTGATAAAAAAAAGTACCTTTCTCGCTCTTTCACTATTTATTCCGTAACATGTAATGGAAGGTAAACAAAATATTCAATGATTCAGACCAGCAGCGAGAAAATAAATGACGCATCTTTTCTTCGACTTATAATGTTCTTTTTTATCTCTGCTCTCCGTTTGTGCTCAGCAATTACCCCCACAAAAACCACCAAAAATTACGAAAATTTTTATTGTTATGGAATTCTTTCTAAGGAAACTGTCTTTCGTAAACCATATAACGATGATTTATTTTATTAATATATTTGTTGCTTACCTACGTTTCTGTAAACTTTATCTGACTTTTTAATAAATTTCTCTGCTTTTTTTTCTTCTATCGCAAAATTATTTGGTTTATGTTGCTCTGGTTCTAATAACTGCTACAGAGAATAGATTCTCACATTAATTTAAGGATTTAGTCGTCGTAAATAAACAAATAGCAACATGCAGATTTAAACGAACGTCGCGTTATAATTTTTTATTTCTGTCCATGCTATTTTTGTGCTGTAACTTACACAACAGGCAACTGACTTCTAGCTGGCAATTCAGCTACACTTCTTTTTGGCAATATAAGTGCATACAAAATCAAATTCTGTTATTTATTTTCGTGCAAACTTTCTCTGAGTTTTAATAAACTTCCCTGTTTGTTACCGTCTGTCAAGAAAAAATTCTTAGTTTATGTTGCCAATTGGTTCCTGTAACTGCTACAGATATGCAATATAAAAGTCGGATGCTCTTCACCTTCCATGAATTTCTCCATCCAGCCATCGAAAATAAACAAAAAGCAACATAAAAATTTAAATGAACGTGACGTTTATTTTTTTTATTTACATATATCTCTGCCTCACATTATAATTTTTATCTTTGCTGCACAACTGACAATTGCATTTTAGCTGGCATCGCGGTTACACCTACTTTTAAGAATATAGGTACTAATCAAATTAGATTATTCATTTGAAATTTATTCTTCCTTTTAACAATATAAACGCAAATAAAATCAACGCAGTTATTCATTTGAAATTTCTTGACAAGCGTAGCAGCGCTGTGTTGGCAGTGAGTGTAACTAAAGCTTCAATCATTATAGCATTGCAAGGACCGCCGGTTCGAGTCCGGGCTCGGGCATGGGTGGTTTTAATTGAGTATTGGGTTCGTCTTGTGCTGTTTCACTGCAGTGGCCACAATATCGCAATTAAAGCCTGATACAATAGTAGGGTACAAAAACCAATTGGAGCTGGCTAAATGGTCCCAAAGACCTAAGGCCATCCTTTATTTATTTATTTTAAAAAAAATTACCCTATCTAAGTTTGCCGACCCATTGAGTCCAGTCTTATTAAAGTGGATAGTGGATACCAAAAAGCTTGAGTTTAAATAGCGATCCACCAGCCTTTGTCAGAAATCAGTTTGATGGAAGAGTGGAATTGTTTCTTGATGCAGACAATCCGTCAAGTTAATACGGAAGAGCCGGCAAAACAACTGGCTCTTGGTTCCTATTCCAATTACCTTGATTTCGACCAACTGTGAGGCTCTAAAATAATATTAATAACTTTTCGTGTGATATCAAAGTAGTTGCTCTGTAGCTTGCCGATATTAGCAAACTTCAGCTAATAATTTATACAGGGACCACAGGCAGGACAGCTAGTGTAATAGTCTTATTCAATTTTTGATTTAATTGTTCGGTTTTATCAACCAAAAGAAAAGAAGCCAAATGTTAAACATTAGGACAGTCCAGTAGAGAACCTGCTGCCTTGTTAGCTTGCAACACGTCTTATATTTGGATGAATTTAATTTGGTACTAAGCTGGTTTATCTGCAGAAGCAAGGGGCAGTGACACAAGCAACTCTCAGGGATTAATCAACGGACCGCCACACCGCCGGTGATTCAGCTCTGAATGGCAGGCGGGTCTAGAAAGCGGACCGCGCCCGGTGTGTTACCAGCATTCCAGTTAATGAAGAGCCGTTCCTCCGGGGCCCGCTGCTAATACAAACTTCACCCGCTGTACACAGAACGTTGCTGCCTGCCTGCCGTTCACCTTCAGCAAGCTTGGCTTGCTTCGGCAAATGGACGAAGTACTGCAGAGCACAGAACAATTAATTTTGGTCGACAGGCGCGATTGGTTTGATGCATTGAAATTGTTGGAATCACTAGTAGTCATTTTACTGCAGTGTTATTTTAGGCTATTTTTAGCTCAGTGCTTATTTATATAATTGTTTATTTGTTAAGCAAGTTGGAACCATGGAGGTAGGGTTTCTTTGCTCCATGGTTGGCACCAGTGTGGCTACGAGCGTTAAGGCGCCATTACACAGAATCAATTCCTACCTCCACGTACTGGCAATCGTGATTGCGCTTTTTGGATTAATGCTGGCACGGTCCAAAATCTACGACTCATAAACTACACATGTCTCAAACAAAAATAAATTTATAACACATAGAATATATTTACACGTTTTACAGACGGCTGGTAACACAATATTCTTTCAATTCTGTGTAAATGCTCCGGACATGATAAATTCGGTTCTATCACGGATAGGACACATGTCCTTCCACTCAAATAGTTACACACTGGATGCATGTAGACAAGTACAGGTGCCTTGTGGTCCTCCAGGACCGATACAAAAAAAAAGTCTTGATTTCTTAAACAAAAACATTCATGTGAGATCGAAGGCTTTCACGGCGTATCGATGAAATGTAGTCTTCACGGGTTTTCCGCCGTCGGAAAACCCGTGAAGACTACATTTAAAAAACATTCATATTTCACACCATTCAAGTTCAAGTCATGTTCTTATTATCAGCATCCATGTTGTGACGGAGGAAACTATTAACAGGAAAATAAGACAAAATTTTTAGTTTCAGCTAAGTTTGTTACAGTGAAACTCATAACCATATTTACAATAACACACAGACAATTATGAATTTACTTGCATTCAGATTTATACAACTGAAAGTCAATAGCATTATGTAGGATCAACTCATTCACAGAATTCGGATTCACAAGCAGATATGCATTTGCTTGAGAATTGCCCCCTACTTCCAATGATCTATAATATACACCAAAAATACTTTAATTTCAATATCTATCTCTCTTAGTCTACATTGTGTTTTGATTAAGAGTCGCTGCCCACAAATCAAGTTCAGTCGCCTGTAAATTATTGTTATGCTTCCTTTTTTTTCTCCGTATATTTCAGCTGTTTCTGATACACATCTTTTTCTAAAAAAAAAAAAAAATTAATAAAAAAAACCTTTATTCATATCAGTCTTTGAGAACTTTCTCGTTTACCAATTCACAAGCTGCAGTCTTAGAATCTGTTCTGATTCCTTTGTCTCTCCTAGCACAAAATATGTATTCATGAGTTCTACAATTTTTTCATCTCTGCTTCCACCTACTTTTCTTCCATAAATAATATCCTATTTATTCTTCATCGTCAAACTCATCTTTCAATTTCGTCGCTGCTACTTTCTTCTACATCTTCACTCATAACCATAATAATAGCTGACTCTCACAGGTATTATCATCGAAATATTCTTTTCATTCACAAGGGTCTGCAGATACATTTACATCTAAGACTCCGTTTATTCCCTTCTTATGAGAACTTTAACCTTTTTTAATCACATTTTTCTATCTTACCCCCATCTGAATTCTCGTTTCCTTGACAGACGTTTATGTTGTTAGTTCTTATATAACTGTCTTTCTACTCTTCAGCCATGCCAAAACTGTTTCACAAATGTTCAACATCGTTTTTATACACTCGTGTAATTCTCTGTGGTATGACATTTATGTGTAACTTATTTATTTGTCTTTTGTATTTATTTACCTCTCCTGAGTAAAGTTACAGTCGTGGTAGCAAGTTTTCTATTCTTTCGTCTTCTTGATTTCTCTTCCACTAAGTGTTGCCTCCATTTTGTCACTTTTATCTCAGTAGTTTCTCCTAACTAGTCTCTTAACGGCGTCCAACAATTCATCAACGCTACTTTTTGGTTGAATATTACATTGTAGTTGGCAGATTTCGTAGCAAAACTCCTGCATTTTCGTCATCTTCTATTACTTCACCCAAATAATTCGATTCGTTCATCATTTATTCGCAATATTCTTTCTGCAGTGACGACCATTTCTAAAATCAGTTTTATTTTCTTTCCCTTTTACCAGTATTCACCCAAAAACGCAGTAGGAGCTCTTTATATGTAGTTCTCTACTCGCTCACATCGCAAACCCTAGCAAATGGCTCTCCTATTTCTCTCCTTTCCCTTAATTCATTTTATCACTAAAGCCTTTTTTTTAAAATTATTTTTTTTCTGTTCTGATTTGATAATGGAGTTCTGTTTTAATTTCACCTTTTTCTTGCTTCATGTTTGTATAACGCATGCACTCCCTCATTCAAACGCTTTTTAATTGCTATTAAATCCCGTTTAAACCCTTTTAAATTTAAAAAAAAATTCTACTGAGTTCTTACGAGATCTGCGTTTAAATCTTTCACTTGCCTCATATTCACTTTGCTTGCTGTTCTTAATCGTGTTTTAATTTTTCCTGTAAAACTGACACATCCTGATTTAGCTTTCATCTTTTGTTGCTAAATTCCGAGCTCTTTCAACTGAAACATAATAAATATTAACAATTGGTCTATACCATTTTGTAGTTCCTTGTCTTTAGAAACCTATTCTAGCTGCGCTATTTCTTTCTTCCCATTAGTGTATGCTAAAGATTCTCTAATTTCTGTCATTGATAATAATTCCACTAGCCTTCAAATGGTACACAATTAATTCATTCTTAAAAGCATCTAAACCAGAAATGTTCACTAACGCATATCCACTTCAGAAGATAGTTCTAAATCAGTGCAACGCTTTATATTTAACACATCTCCATTTAAAATATTCCGATTACGTACTAACTACTTTCCACTGTAAAAGAAAGTTCTAAGTTCACACGTTTGCATTTATACAATGTCGGGAAAAAATTCAGATGCTATTTAGCAACCCTGCCCAAGAAAAATAAATTAGAACAATTTAAATGCTTACTGTGCCGATAAACCGCGATTGGATAGACAGCAACGACGTGAGTAAACTCTAACGCAGGCTCACAGCTCAGCGCTACCTACAAAGAAATAAGTCCTACTACAAGAGAAATTCAACGAAAAATAACTTGTAATAAAATTATACTTAACGTTTACACAAAATGCTACCAACTCGTCAAAGAAAGCTGAAAAAATTACAAAGAAAAAAATACTAGTATCGTCAAATATTAACCCAATTAAATCTGAAACAAATAAATTTTTCTTTTAGGTTCTTACGCTATGGTTCATTTTTAAACTTCCACTGCGATTACAATTCGGCGAAAATTACCACTGAAAAGTTGCTAGTGAGTTCTTGCCATTCGTTGCAATGTTCATCCAAAAGATTTCAGTTCCTGAGTAGGTAACAGATGAAAATTCTTTCATAATTACCTCTTGTCATGTAAATGCGATCCGCCACTTGTAAGGTTGATACTTTGTCATGGTATCTTTGTTCTGTCACGTTACGATACTTCCGACGCCTCGTGATGTTTGTTCTAAGGTGAAATAATTATTTTTTTACTGGACTGACTCAGCCATCTTCTTTACTTCTCACTGCCCGTCATGAGCACAACTTCTATCTGCCTACGAAGTTGGTCACTACGAATACTTACAAAAAGATTCAGAAAGAGCAAAACTTCGCACATATAATTTCTTCCGATGGACGAGTAAAATTTTAACTTCTTGAAACACGTATTTATTTTTGCGGTGAATGTCACTTGATAATAATAGCTGAAGCCGGCTAAGACTTGATTTCAGTGGGTTCCCGACTGTTGACGACATTTCAGTACGCATCAAGATCGACTTGAGCTATGTCTGTGTGAATTGAAATACTTTCTAAACTGCTAAACCGTGACACCAAAGAAATGGGCTGCATAAAATGGAAGGTGCGTAGACATACAAGGGATATAATGCTGTCTGTTTTATTTAACTGTCATGGGTAAACGTTATTATTGAATTTTCAAAGTATAAGTCTATCGCCACTTGATATTGCACTCTTCCGAGGTTACTAAGAGATAAATAGAAGAGCCTGAAATAGGACAAATAATACATTATGCAACGATTAAGCATTTAGTCGCAACAGCATACACGCTGAATAGAAACGCCTCAGCAACTCAAAATTATTAAAGAAAACTCAACAACACCATAGACAGAAGCAATGGCAGACAGCACAGATATTTGACCCAATAAACAAAGAACGTAAAAATCGGATTAAAAAAATCGAAAAACAATTCAAGTAGTCCTCTCCCAGTCAGAACCACATTGACAACCCCAGAAAAACAGTTCAAGAAATGTATTCTCATTGACATTGAAAACAGTAGTATTAGCTACTATGTACGCTCATCAGATAATAATCTACATATTCAGCAAACAAGAAATAAATGTTGTTCTCGTCGAAGTCATTAAAACTTGGAGACGATAAGGGATTAGAGTATGGGTTCGCACATGGATATTTGAACACTAGCTGTGCCCGCGACTTCGTCCGCGTGGAATAGTTATTTTGGGCATCATATTTATTTTTGCAAACAACCTCCTCAGCTTTATAAATTATAGCAGTTACCCACGACTTTGTCCGCGTCAATTTCTGTTATTATTTTATACAATTTTTTGCAAATTTAGTTTTTAAATTTTAAAAGAACATAATTATTTTAAAGTACTTGAGCGTAAATTATATTTTTAGTTTTATTTTCTTGTGGCAGAAGAACATATTGGTTTTCTCCGCAACCCGATCTTGACAGCGCGACATATAGTTGGCCGTGTGAAAAGCAGTCTTGACGTAAATCGTTTCCTACGTGTTTAAATGTTTGCCCCTGTGATTTATTAATTGTAACGGCGAAAGATAGCTTAACGGGAAATTGAATTCTTTTAAAATTAATAGTTACATCATTTGGAATCATTGGGATGCGAGGTATAAGCACTGTTTGACCAACTGCTGGACCAGTCAAAACTATTGCAACGATCACGTTATTGCGTTGAAATTTAATTTGAAGTCGGTTCTGTTACATAAATTTGGTGGTTTGAGATTTCTAAGTAAAATTATTGGGGCACCTATTTTTAACTTGAGGGAATATGGGGGAAGGCCACTTGGGTTCAAAGAATTAAGAAACTCTTGTGGGTAATGTACCGCATCTTCTTGATCCATTACGTAATCCAGTGCCGGATCTAGGGGGGGTCAAACCGGGGCGCTTGCCCCGGACGACAATTTCAGGGGGGCGGCAAAATCATGTTTGAAGGAGTGGTAAATGGCAAATTCGTGTGGCGGTGACTTTTTTTTTAGCTCTACTGCCCCAAGGGGCAACATTCAGGGGGCGGCAAAATCAAAGAACAGCTCTGTACCGTACCGGGCGGCAAATTCATGTTTGATGGGGGCGGCAATCTCAAGTTTTTTCCCCGGCTCGGAAATTTGTAGATCCGCCACTGACGTTATCAATAGATGTGTAGGTAACTATGTCTCCTGAAAGTCTTCTTAAAATTAGGTCGCTAATTTCGTCCACGCTACTGTTTCTCGCCGCCAATATTGCCCTTTGACACATCCATTGATGATCTTTATTTTCTATTTCGCTGATTTCAGGGTAAACTTTCGATATTAAGTCCTCAATGTTACTTACTCTTTCTCCTAAATCGCGATCAATTTCAATTTTATTTTCAAAATGAGGTACTTTCCCGTCTCCTATTAAAAGTAACTTTGAAGGAAAAGTTATACTACCTCCCCCTAAATGTGCTCTCATATTTGTAGTTAAGTTTAAAATGTTAACAAGCTTCCATAATGGGGAACTTTTAAGGCAAGACTTTACAATGTCTGCTCTAGTTCCCCTTACTATTACTGGTAAAGTTTGTCGAAAGTCCCCAGCAAACATAACAGTAATCCCACCCATGATTTATCACAGCTTCTAATTTCTCTAAGAGTCCTATCTAGAGCCTCCACATGAGCTCTATGGATCATGGTACATTCGTCCCAGATTATTAAACTGACATCTTTTAAAACTTTTCCCAAAGGACCATTTTTAACGTATAGAAGCACACGCTATCTTTCTGTAAAGAAACAGTTAGGGGCAGTTTAAAGTGGAATGAGCTGTGCGTCCACCTGCTAATAAAGTTGCAGCGATACCTGACGACGCTACTGCCAAAGCTAGCTTTCCCTGAGACCTTACTTTTGCTAATATAAGATTAGTAATAAAGGTCTTGCCGGTTCCACCGGGAGCATCAAAAAAAATACTTTTCCTTCATTAAAACGAACACTTCGCATAACACGATTATACGCGGTCACCTGGTCATAAAATGAAAATAAGGTAAACTAACTGTATGCTTAAAGTAAAACCTAACCTAATAACAATAATTATGTAGATGACACCTATTTCCAGGTATTATCTACAACAAAACAAAAAAAGTGTTAATTATTGTTAAATTATTAGAAACAAAATACTATCCTTAAAACAAACAATACTATAAAGAAACCATGACACCTACTTATAATTAATTATTTACATCAAAACTAAAAAAAAGTGTTAATAATTGTGAAATTATTAGAACCAAAATATTATCCTTAAAACAAAATGAAATAGTATTTAAAAAGTATTACTATACGACAATATTATATCGCAAAAACAAATAACGCTGCATACAACCGTTCAGAAGGAAACCGACCGCGCGTAATATCTTCTAAGATGTTCATTGAAATTAAGTGATGCCAAAGACAATTTTGTTCACAATTAAATACTCTTAATCAACAACACATTTATTTGGATAAAGATTAATATTATTATGTTGATACAACTCTAACAAATAATTGGTAATAATGCATTAATTCGACCAAATTTGATTACCATAAAAACGGTTCTAGTGAGTTAATCTTAAAAGATAGACATATACTGTCGCGGACATTTTTTTAGATCATTTCAAGAGGAATAATCCTTTCTTACGTATTTTTTTTGGTATCTTGAACCGTTTTCGCAGCGCACGCAACAGAAGCCCTCAAAGATGAATAATTTTCCCCGTTTTTTCCACATTTTCCGTTGTTTCTTCGCTCCTATTAGTTTGCAGCGTGATGTTATATAGCTTAAAGCCTTCCTCGATAATGGTCTATTCAACACAAAAAAGAATTTTTCAATTAGAACCAGTAGTTCCTGAGATTAGCGCGTTCAAACAAACAAACAAACTCTTCAGCTTTATAATATTAGTATAGATTTGTCTGGAGTAAAAATCCATGGAAAACAGCAATCTGGATGGCCCAACCGGGAATCAAACTCGCGTTCTCCAAAATGCGTTCACATCCGGCTCTATGATAGAAATGTAAAATATTTCAAACAATTTTCAGGTATCTTCCAATATTTAGTCAAAGGTAAAAAATACGATGCAGTGCATATGGATTACAAACAATGACAGTTCCAGATCAGATATAAAATTCAAGGAATACTTAAAATCAGAGAAGTACAGAAAACGCTAAACTTCTTACATACTCTAATTATCCATTCACAGATCAAAACAGAAGCCAAGCTGGTAACAGTTAATAACGGAAAATATTACTTTTTCACCCTGCAAGAAACTTGCTCATTTATAAGGCCTGCGGAAAAAATATACTCAGCAAAAACATATACCCAACAAACCGAACTCATTCGAAGTTAATAGTTATAACCCAGAAAACTATAAATAAATGACATTGAGTACAAATTTCACCAAAACATTACATCAACAAATTATAGAAAATAACATCGTCGTCCTCATGTTTCCTTCATTCCAAATACGAACAGAATAAAACAAAAGCAAAGAGTAGTGAACTGGTTGATATACGTATATCCACACACGCAGTTTAAAAGTACCTGCTGCTAGTACACTAGCAAAGAAACAAATCAACAAATCAAAACCGCAAAGCAAAGTAACATTGTAATAGAAGAAGTGTAGCATAATCACTCTGATGAGTTGAAAAAACATTATTCACAAAAGCAATTGCAAAATGTTTGATGAAGAAAGCATAGAGGGTTGGATATTATGCTTCACAACTTCATTGTGAAAAGTTGAAAGTGTAATCATACATCTTTCTATGTGATGAAATATGGTATCCATAATTGTCAAGCATTATACAAATATGTGAGTGGGGACTTTCCCGGCGTATAGATGCAACAAAATCCTCTCGGGTGGCCAGCCGAAAGGATTTTATTGCACTAAACCCAATTTTTTATACCGCATCAAGAAGTGAAACTTGTCCTATATAAACCCATAAAACACAGTTTGTATTTGTAAAATAGGTAAAAATTTGATTTGATAATCAACTAGGACAAAACCTGTATTGCATTTCACTGTGCATTATATCTGTTTATTCATTAATTCTGAATTGCAGGGACAGACATATCTTTACTTATTAAGCATTAGAAAGAGGTCCTACGGCTATGAGATCCTGAACGGCATTGCGTTTAGTTTGGCCTCATAATATTTTTTACCGTTCCGCTGAGAGGTTAACTCTGCTTGGTGCGGTTTCTGTAGTACAGGCAGGTGCTGTTACAAATGTCTGCAGTGGTTTGTCACAAGTCAGATGGCACCAGCGAGGAGACATGCGACCCGTACACGTGTTTCAAGTCACACAAGGAACAGTTGGCTTGAACATTTAATTTGAGAAATCAGAAATTGGCTCCTAAATCAGTCAGGCGACCATATATCTCCGTGCAGAGGTAACGAGAGAAGTGTTTTCATCACAAGCACAGAAAATGAACACAAAGTTTACAGATTTTTCAAAACGAAACATAATCATTTTCTACGCAGGACTAATTAGATCGAAAAGGAAATGTGCCAGCAAAGATATTCTTATACAAAGTTCCAGTACATGTAGTACCAATATTATTTATCACTGTACCAATGAACTGTACAATAAACATTAAAAAGTTTACTTCAACTGTAGAAGAAAGATCTATAATGATGCTGATAGGAAACCTTTCTCAAGCTCAAAAGATTGTGCTACTCGATGGAAAGAATTCATAGAGAAACTGATTAGGATGATTTTAACAACAGTGTACTGGAGAAAGAAAAGGATGTCGACATTGATGACTCGCGAGATGTTGTTTTAAGGAAAGACTATGATTCCGCTTTGAATGATATGAAATCAGACAAGGTGGTTAGAAACACGAAATTCCTGCAGAACTGCTCAAACACCTGACAGAAGAAGGACTCCAAGCTTTTTCAAGCTGATATCAAACATTAATAAAACAGGACACATTTTAACTCATTTTAATAAAAGCATCATCTTCACAAGACGACTAATATGATAATTAGTCGTCTTGTTTAGCATAAAATGCTTCGGAATTACTGACCAGGATAATATAAAGAATAACAAAAACGATAGTGGAAGAGATAGTACGTGAATATCAGTTTGGGTTTAGGAAAAACCGTGGTACAAGTAAACCAATTCTGGCCCTAAGATTAATACTTGAAGGGCAGATCAAGCAAAACAAAGATACTTCAATGGCGTTGAATGATTTAGAAAAAGCTTTTTATAATGTTTGGTGCGACAAGATGTTCAAAATTTTAAAGAAGCCAGGTCTAAAATATCGAGATAGAAGTAAACTTTATAATCTATTTAAGAATTGATTGGCTACAATAAAAGTAGAAAATCATGAGAGGAGGGCATCAGTTAAAAAAAGTGAGAAACAGATTGTAGTCTATCCCATTAATATTCATCTTGTATGAAGAAGAAGCCATAAAGGAAGTGAAAGGAAGATTTGAATATGACATAAGTGTTCAAGGAGAAAAATCAGTATGTCACGATTTGTTGATGACATTGTACTGATAACAAAACAGAATACATATTGAGAAGTTACTGAAGGAAGATTTTGGACTAAATATAAGTCAAAGCAAGAGAAAATTCTGCATTTGAAATGTGGTGCTATTGGAGGATGCTGATAATTAAGTGGGCATATAAAGTACAAAATAAACGTATACTGGAAATGGTGGGTGAAGGAAGAAGTTTGTGGAAGAGTTTAACACAAAGGAGAGATAGGATGGTGGGTCGCGTTTTAAGACATGCGGGATGGTTAATTTGTTGGTGGAGGGAACAGTCGAATGAAAGAACTGTAGAGGTAGACGGAGGTTAGAATATATGAAGCAGATAGTTGAGGACGTAGGTTGTAACGGGCATGTTTAGATAAAGAGGTTAGCACAATATAGGAAGGTATGAAGGATTGTGCATCAAATCAATCGACAGATTGATGACGGGAAAAGAGTAACCCTGAACATAATACGGCTGATATCTCCATCGAACCTTGGTGACTTGAGAAGTGGCACTCAGTTTACCCGAGATCTATATGAGTAATACTGTTCACAATTTCTTTTAAAATGACAATTACTAATGTACTGAAGACAGTTTACATTTAATTGCTTTGTGTTGTTATATTTGCCTTGTTTGAAGAGGGAAACGTAAGTACTTTCTTCAACTTTTCATTTTATCATTTCATTTGTAAAGAAAAAAAAAAAAATTAAAAATGTGATAGCATTCGTAAGAAATAATACAAGGTTATTCTAAGTCAGTTATCGTACAAAAGGAAACAGCCATAGCTTCCTAACCAGTTACAGTAGCGAGGTCCGGTCAGTTTCATAATTTCCCGCGTATCCTTAAATTTACATTTCATCCGATGTAGCCCATAATTTTTGCTACGAATGACGGTCACATTTTATTTAGTAATAATGGATTAGTATTCTGATGCGTAGCACGATCATTGTTGTGTGTGGTTTCGTAAATCGCGATTGGCCACTGCTGTTCAAAGGAAATTTAGGACAAAAAATCACAAGGAACCACCTCAAAGGCCGACTATTACTGCTTGGTACAACCGTTACCTTGCAAATGGTTGTGTTGCGCATAAGAACCGAGATCAAGATGGGCCGCGAACTTCAGACAAACACGTCGAAACAGTGTGTCAAACCTATGCCCGCGATATGAAGAAATCAGCTAATCGTGCCAGCTTAACATTGCAGATTCGCCAAACGATAGTGTGGAGGATTTTAAGGAAACTTCTGAAACATAAGAAATACAGATTGAAATTATTACAAGCTTTGTCTGATAGTGATAAACAAAGAAGATATGAATTTCATGTGGGCATGTTTGACAGAATGGAGACTGATGACAACTTTTTAAATAAAATTGTTTTTAGTGATGAGGCTACGATGCATACAAACGGCAAGGTAAATCTACACAGGGAACGATGACCTGGCCGCCACGGTTACCTTACCTCACACCATTTAACTTTTTGCATGGGCAAAGTTTTTGTTACACATCTTCCAGCAATCTAAACGACCTCTGACTTCGAATAACAGAAGCAGATGCAACCTTAGACGGTGACAGTATACATAAGATTTGGGACTAAATCGCTTACAGGTGAGATGTCTGCCATGTGTCAAAAGGAAAACATATTGAATACTTGTGGATAAAACCTGAAGCTCTTTCGAATTCGGTGCTGTATCACTTAATTCACTAGGACTTATACTTCCTTTGTAAGTAGATCTGAATTTTGTTTAACTAATTTGGAATAACCCTGTTTAAACCACCAGTGCGACTGCGCGCGTTAAGGCGCCACGACACTGTATCGGTATCAGATTCGCGTTCTGGTCCCCATGTACCGGCCGACCTGATGGAGGTTTCTACATCATTTCCTGCAATCATCTGTGCAAATGCTGGGATGGTTCCAAATCTCCACCTCACATACTACATATTTCACAAACAAGAAGTACACGTAGCATACAGAACACAGGGAGACAGATAGCAACACCAACATTTCTCCAATATCGCAAATCCGATTCTAAAATGTGGATAGGGAACATGCCCTCCTACACTCATTATTTCACACTGGACGCCTGTGTAATAAGTGGCTGGTGTCTCGTGGTCCACTGTGGCAGATCGGAGGGGAAAAAAAATCCTTGGATAACTGAGTGGGAAAAACAAATAAAACTGCTATTTCAGTAATACGACTGTATTTAATAGACAATGTAATCAAGGGGACTTCTGATATATATTAAATTGTGGCATGTATGTCTGAAATATAACTTTGAGCAGCTATAGTAGTAATTAATTCAAAATAACAGAAACATTCGATCCTGAGAGGAAACGTTAAAAGTAAATGTATTGTGATTATTAATCATCCATCCAGCGATAAAGTAGATCCTGTTTACTGCACTCCTGGAAATTGAAATAAGAACACATTGACGCCGGTGTGTAAGACCCACCATACTTGCTCCGGACACTACGAGAGGGCTGTACAAGCAATGATCAAACGCACGGCACAGCGGACACACCAGGAACAGCAGTGTTGGCCGTCGAAGGGCGCTAGCTGCGCAGCGGTTGGGCACCGCCGCAGTCAGTGTCAGCCAGTTTGCCGTGGCATACGGAGCTCCATCTCAGTCTTTAACACTGGTAGCATGCCGCGACAGCGTGTACGTGAACCGTATGTGCAGTTGACGGACTTTGAGCGAGGGCGTATAGTGGGCATGCGGGAGGCCGGGTGGACGTACCGCCGAATTGCTCAACATGTGGGGCGCGAGGTCTCCACAGTACATCGATGTTGTCGCCAGTGGTCGGCGGAAGGTGCACGTGCCCGTCGACCTGGGTCCGGACAGCAGCGACGCACGGACGCACGCCAAGACCGTCGCATCCTACGCAGTGCCGTAGGGGACCGCACCGCCACTTCCCGGCAAATTAGGGACACTGTTGCTCCTGGGGTATCAGAGAGGACCATTCGCAACCGTCTCCATGAAGCTGGGCTACGGTCCCGCGCACCGTTAGGTCGTCTTCCGCTCACGCCCCAACATCGTGCAGCCCGCCTCCAGTGGTGTCGCGACAGGCGTGTATGGAGGGACGAATGGAGACGTGTCGTCTTCAGTGATGAGAGTCGCTTCTGCCTTGGTGCCAATGATGGTCGTATGCGTGTTTGGCGCCGTGCAGGTGAGCGCCACAATCAGGACTGCATACGACCGAGGCACACAGGGCCAACACCCGGCATCATGGTGTGGGGAGCGATCTCCTACACTGGCCGTACACCTCTGGTGATCGTCGAGGGGACACTGAACAGTGCACGGTACATTCAAACCGTCATCGAACCCATCGTTCTACCATTCCTAGACCGGCAAGGGAACATGCTGTTCCAACAGGACAATGCACGTCCACATGTATCCCGTGCCACCCAACGTGCTCTAGAAGGTGTAAGTCAACTACCCTGGCCAGCGAGATCTCCGGATCTGTCCCCCATTGAGCATGTTTGGGACTGGATGAAACGTCGTCTCACGCGGTCTGCACGTCCAGCACGAACGCTGGTCCAGCTGAGGCGCCAGGTGGAAATGGCTTGGCATGCCGTTCCACAGGACTACATCCAGCACCTCTACGATCGTCTCCATGGGAGAATTGCAGCCTGCATTGCTGCGAAAGGAGGATATACACGGTACTAGTGCCGACATTGTGCATGCTCTGTTGCCTGTGTCTATGTGCCTATGGTTCTGTCTGTGTGATCATGTGTTGTATCTGACCCCAGGAATGTGTATATAAAGTTTCCCATTCCTGGGACAATGAATTCTTATTTCAATTTCCAGGAGTGTACATAACATTACTATGCGAATTTCTTCCACTCATTGCTCTGCTGGTTGAAAAGTGGATCTATTGGCAACTTTGCTACTGATTTTCGCCTATAATGCTGTAAACTTTTTCAATATTCCCTAAAATCGTATTTTTACATTTGAACAGGGTAAGATTGTAATTAGATTTGCCAGAATTTCTGCCATTTTTTGATCCAAGGTGCATGTGATATTAATTTTAATAGAAATTTTAATAAATTAGTATTGTATTGGTTTCACTATATTACTCATTGTTATGAAACCGTATTTTTTATATCCGGTATTCATTGATTTAAAAGCTAACACAAAATCCTTAATAATCCCTTCCAATCTGTTAAATGAGCGGGGAATTAAACAGAGTTTAAAAATATGGCAAAAAAACCTATTACGAAACACTGTTCCTCTTTCTACTGGCCAAACACGCATAAAAATATTGAAATGTTTGTTCCGCAATTCAGGTGTTTGGTGTTTGGTGACTGTCAGAAACATCGCTTCTACCACACCACTAAAACACTTCTTCAGTAAATGTGTTTGGCACTGGAAGATACATTAAAATAAATACTGGTAAATACACATTGGGATGAATGCTGCAACTGAAAACTTCTTTTGCAAATACCTCTTTGACTTTCAGCCGACACCTCGTGATAACGGCTGTTAAATCGATCGTGACACCTGTTGGAATCAGACACAGGCGTTTCCGCTACAGACTGAGCTAATCTCTGGTGTTTATAGGTGTGGTCGTATCAGCTTATTCACTGTATCAGCGTGAGAAACGTATGTGGAAATATAGAATATATTCTACACCAGCAGATTTTTTTTATATTTATTATTATTATTTTGTTAACCTCATACAGATATGAATAATTGTAACGGAACATTTAAGGGGTGGTGTTGATAACGGCATTTTATCTAATGTTTATTTATTACTAGCTGAAGTACCCGGCTTCGCTCAGGGGGTTGATATGATATTGTGTGGTGAGTGGAATAAAAGGATAAACTTTAATATGTAAGAGGTAATTTTCTTTATTGAAAACATATTCAACTTTTGAAATACTTGTTTATGAACAACATTTTTTCATTTTGTTATCCGGGGTATATATGTACAAATTTTTTGAATTTCCTACTCGATAGCAAGCTGCATATAGTTGACCGTGAGAGAAGCAAGAGTCTTTTAGGTTGATTCCGCAATGTTTTAAAATTTGACCTTGCGCTTTGTTAATTGTAAAACTATAGGCTAATTTGATTTGAAATCACAGTCTTTTAAATTGGAATGGCAGTTCAGTAGAGATCAGAGGAGGATTAATACTATGTATTTCGATTCTGGAGTTTCCCCGGTCATGTAATGTAGAAATTCCTGTGGAGGTGCTTCCAGTAGTGGTAATCGAATTTTTCCATTCATGCAACAGAATCCTGATGTTTCTCCACTGAATTTTTTCGCGTTGTAAAGTTGGTAGATGTTATCCATTTTTCCGATTACGATGTGGTTGTTTTTGTTATATTGTTTTGTCGGGTCGTAGTGGAATGCTTCATTTGACAGTTTATACTGTTAACTTTTCCTCGTCAGCGCTTCTCGTAGGGTGATATTTTCATGGGAGACTTGCGTTCGCAGTCTTCTATTATAAGATTGTGTCGAAATTCTTGGTTCTGTAATTCGTTTTTTCTTTGTTCTTCGGTTTCTCTGCTTCCAGCCATTCTGTCTTCAAAATGACGCCCTTCAGATAAAAACGGAAACCTTCTTCATGGATAAGGGATAGAGGGCTACCACACCATATAACTGCCTTGATCGTACTGGGACTCATTTTTAAGATTTAGCGGCACGCACATTGTACACTTACTTTTATAATATATATTGATTAGGATTACATTCTGTGCCATTTATTTGCTGCTGTCAGAAGAACAAAAGCAAATGAGCAATTGTCACTAAAGCAAATGAATAATTTTATTTATGATGAACTTTCTTAAACAAAATTGTTGCATATAATATTTACAGAAGAATAACAATGTTTACTTCTTTAGTTGTACAGGCAGTTTCTGAAAGATCAACTCAACTAAGGAATCGTTGTGGGGTCGATTATCATGGTAAATCACACAATACGGTCCTTCAAAAAACAGGATGTTGGTACTGCTGGTCTCGTCTCGCTAGTGGTTTACTCATCGCAGTAAAAAGATTTAACCACCTACCATTGAACGAGGAAAACGTGAAAAACTGGAAAACTGAATAGAACTAACGTAGATTTACACCCAAGCTTCCTGTTATACACCAACTACAAAATCAAGGTCTTAGTACAGTGTTCCAAATAACAATACACTTTATAAAAATAAATGGAAAAATTGAAAATTGCTGATGATAATATAATACTAATTCGCTTATAGGGAACAAGAACATCTTTACACGTAACCGTAATAAATTTAATTTGAAAGTAATAAATTAGGACTGCAAATAACCTCCTGGGGGAGTGAGGGGATTATTAGGTAGTCTTGCAAATGCTAGAGTAGCGCGGCCAGTACTAATGGTAACGCTCTGGCTTCGCATTTGGGAGGACGCGGTTTCGAATCCACATCCGGGCATCCAGATTTGGAGTTTCCATGGTTTCCCCAAATCACTCAAGGCGAATGCCGGAATGCTGCCTTCAAAAGGACATAGCCGAATTCCTTCCCGTTCCTTACCCCCCAGTCCTTTCCCGCCTCTAATCACCTCGACGTTAACGAGGTGTATAGCCATAAGCAAAAAAGGGCTAAGTAATAACACCCTGACTATGAAACCGGAGCAACATTAAAGAAAAATCGTCAAACAGTCATAGTAATTGGACACCCTCTCAGCAATTAAATCTTCACTAATTTTCGCTTTCCAAACAATTTGTAAAGCGAAAATCCAAGAAAATTAAGTGACACTAAATGTAGTTCACTCGCGCAATTTGTACACAGTTAATAGTAAACATTCCTCAATCTATATATACAAAATATTTTTACTAATGGTCCAATGCTATGGACTAAAGTCCCCTTCTTCAACCCAGTCAAATAACACACTTTTTTTCCTTTCTTTTAATCGAAAATTTTACGTGACCGAGAAAATAATTACAGTATCTCTATTGCACTAAACGAAAATCTACTGCATGTAAAACTAATACTGCAATACGCTGGAATGGTTCAGCTTTGCAAAAAATGAGTTGAGGCGATAATTTTTAAATCATGTTTACATTTAAAGAAATAATTGTATGAAAAAAATGAGAAACATGCACGTAACATTGTAAAATTATGTACCTAATGAGTCAGTCAGCCGTGAAATTGATTTATTTAGTGGTAACTTAGAAGAAGAAATGTAAAATTTGTTTTCTTTTCTAAATAATGAACTACATTGAAAATGGTAGCTTGTCCAATAATGTTACCACAGTTCCATTGCTCTGTAATCAAAAATGTCGTGTCTCCCGTGAACAGTTGCGGTGAATAATCATTTTGCTTTTCTGGTGATTCTGGGACATATTGTCAGTCATCCTCTGCAGCGCTGGGAACGCTGAATTCTTAGTTCGTTAGATATTGCAAATAAGCTCGCATAATAGGAGCAACTGTTCAAATGTTTAGCCTAACGGAGCAAAATTTCAGGGACGAGTGTCAATTATATATACCGACGGATCTGTAGCCCCAGTAAATTGTTCCATCTCCGACAAGTAATCAACGTCATGGGTACAGACAAGTTAGTGCTGTACGGACTGTTGCTATCTGCGGTAGTATGGACTGTAAAGGTACTTTCAACTCAGCATATTACGAATCATAATCGATTAGTTATATTTAATAATTTTCTCTACAGTATGGCCCTAAATTTTCTAATATGCTTCTCTCAGTTTTTCACACACCACAAATGTTCAATGAGAAGGGTTTTTTTTTTTTTTTTTTTAAATCCACAACCTATATTTTTTTTATCGTCTTTCATTTCCGCGGTCATACCGTAGATCGTGCCGAACAAAATGTTTCTTTGTAGGAGTTTTATGATAAATATTTATCCATATTTTCCTTCTATTATCAACAAATTACAATTTAAGCTATTAAATAATTATATTTTTTACTTAGGCAACTATTCTGTAAGTATCAGTGGATATCCCTAATTATATTCCGTTTCTTCTTTATTAATATAGTACATTTCCGTTTACTGAATTTCTTTAAGCAAGAGTAATTTATGGGCAGAAAATGTTAATTATTTGCCGTTACATCATCCGTTGAATATAATTAATATATGTAACATCATTCCTCACTTCCTTGCACTGTGACTATGGCTGTGGCACAGAACATTGACAAATATTATTCATCTTTGTTTCCTCCATATTCTGTAATAGGAGAAGTTAGATGTTCTAATTGGAAACAAAATTGTTTATGGAATATCTCGCGACACCATTTTATTTCTCTTATTCTCGTTACACACAGGTTCCTTCCTTTACTAATACATCATCTAACATACGGAGGTATATTCCTCCTCTTCCACCCTTCAACGTCTCCTTTACTCTTATGGGCTATTATTGTCTTTCCATCACCCATTTTTATTAGAGCCTCTTTAAAGCAACATATGTTCTTCAATTTTGCTCTGTTTTTGTTCATATCCATAGATCAATTGTTTGTTCACATTTGAAGAGCCTTTTTCAGTACACACACTACACTTCTTCTAGATGATAAAGAGCAGTTATTCAACTGATAAAATATAACGGGATGAAGGTAACTATGTCGCCCATGCCCTTCATGCAGGAACTATCTCGTATTTGGTTCGAAGTTGTTTCGAGAAATTGTTGATGTCCTCACCAAAATATGAACACTGATCTTCCCAAATGCTAGATTCAGGCGTTATGACTCACCAAATAGGAACGGTCACCACGTTCCAATAACTGCTGAGTTCTCTACTAGACTAAATACGGAAGAATTATACCAGTCAAAACTTACATCCCACTTTTTCACGTTCTTTGATAGTAATATTAATATCTAAGAGACTCGTTTGAAAATAAATCTGCATATACGATAGACGGCGATAGAGACAACCAACTACGAAGCTGCTGGTCATTAATTCCCTCTAGCACACGTAGAATATTCTGTAAATTACTTATCATTACAATAGACAATAAAATATATCAATGATTAGTTGATGAAGGTGCTTCTCGCACATCCATTAAAAATATTAGGAATTATATCGATTATAACAATGAATTTCATGACGATGGTGCAATTAGAACTCAAATTTGAATTCCTATATAATTATGATTCAGAAATGGAATGAAACTTAATGAAATTTTTCTAATAAATGAAGTTATAGGATTGTTTTGCAGGTCTTACACAGCATTAAGTCAAAGAAACGAGTACGAAGTATGAAAATACTGTGACTTCAGTGGAAGAATCAGTCATAAGGAGCTGTGACTCCACAGAGCATTGTAACATTTGAAGCCACTGTGAGGGAATTCCACTTATATACATCGAATAAAACTCAAATGGGTTTAAACAGTAGTAATGGTTAAGCATAACAAATTGTGAACAATGTGCTCTAATTCCTTGAAATGTCTGAAAGATGATGTAATAGCACCTAACTCCTGACATGGCAGAGCGACGTATTGAGGTTTGTGACGAATATCTGTTGTAGTGAGAGGAACGTGTTAGCCCTATCGTTGGGCGCAACATTGTAATGAGGGGGGGGGGATTACTTTATTGTATGCTTTAATTTAGTTATTGATTTTAATTATGAAATTAATTTTTAGGTAGCAAGGATCCTGATTGCTGTTGATGAAAGACATACAATGCTTAATTTATTGTTTTCTTATGGCTTGTACATAGCCGGATACATTTAACGTTACGTTAGACATTATGTGTACCTGCAAGCAAAAGCACTATCCGGCTTTACAATCTGCCTGAAGATAGCAAACATAAACTGAATGAAATATTTCATTTATAAAATTAAGAACATGATAACATCATGGCCAAAAGCCAACAATTAAATGTTACATGAATGGTGGAGAAAATCCCTTGGCGGCCGAATTGAATTAAAAAAGGATGAACAATATTAAGGCTCAAACTGAATTTACAAGGAGCTTTAAAGTTCATGAGGTTATTTGCCCGCTAGCTTTTAAAAGGAATTGAGCAGAGATCCTGTCTCATGGGTCGATTACAGATCCTTCAAAGTCTTTCCAAACCATGAAACATTGATGGGTGATGGAACATATTACCAAAAACACCAGCATCAGCAGCGGCGGCATGTGGCGTAGGCCGGTAAGTTGTACCATCAGTGAAAGGACTGAATAAATCTACCAGCCTGTGATCGAAGTCAGAGCCCGCCAGTATAGTGCCCCTCCGCACTGTTACGTCTGTACACGACGATCGCTGACCACAGAGTGACCAAGTATGGCCACTTCTCCTTCCCTCTTCCGAAGTTTCGTTACATGGAAAAAGAAGCCATGAATTAACCTCTGTAGACCCTGTATATGATACGGCATTGGTTGTCTAACTTCTTCCCAAAACCACGTGATGCTCGAAGTCAATCTTATTTGCTCTGGCCTTCCCGCGCGTCGCTCACCCCTTCCGCCGTTCAGGTATCCTTACCCGGGGTTCAACGCACTGACCTTGACGGCTAGTGGTTCCTATCCGCTGTGGCCGTGCGAACAATAGGTCGCGGCAGCCCTCGCTTTCTGGGTAAATACCGTTGCCAGCTTTAAAATCTTTCATGCTCCTTCAACTAGTAACCTATTTATTCAGATAAATTGTTAAGAAATTAAGGCAGCCTGGGGATATCAATTACGTTGATCAGATAATTAATTTACTAAATATTCATAAATATTAAATTAATCCGAATATAAAAATTTAAATACAAATATTTACATATTTGTAGTACGCCACAATCCTGCGTGCTACAGTGTGGCACTTTGAACGCAGAAGTGATTACTTCCTTGAAACATTATTTACCTAGGAAGAAAGTAGCTTTTACTTCCAACTACCGGACACGAAGAAAGGGAGTAAGGAATGACGTCATTCTTCATAATTAGAACCAAAGTAAGTAGTTTCGAACGCAACAATTGGCAGGGAAAGATACTTTGATTCTCTTTGGAACAAAATAGGTTATAGCTTCCAATAGTTAGAAAATCAGAGGGACAACCAGCACTACAGCATCATAGGCACATATACTAAAATATAATCTTCCGCTTGCAATCAAATTATCTACAGGTGTGCTCTTGCTAGAGCCTTATATTTTTTTAATTTTTTTTTAAACGCTACTTTACCCCTTTGAGCGCTAACATTCTCAATGGCAGTAGCAAAGAATTCCGATAACCAACTCTTTTTACCATCTGTATTTAGCACCTCGAAATAATTCAGGCGTGATTCATTTCTTTCACTCTGGGATCATTCGTCTGTCGTTTTATCATTCATTTGTCACTTAATTTTCAGTTCGCTCATTTCGTGCGTCTCCCGTAATAGGCAGTTTTATCAGCAATCTCACAGTTATTTTGATCTTTGCTTATCAGGGAGCCTAGTGCAAGCGGTGTTGTTTATTTCTGTAATATTTGGAAAGGGATCGTTACGTCTTAATGTTGAAGAGAGCTAATATAATCTATGGAAGTGACAGACGCGTGATAGGAACTTCGTCTTTGATTCAAAGCTGATCATTCCGCGTTAATCTCCCGGCACAGAAAGACATATTATTTAAAAGTCTGCAAGCGACATTTTAATACAGAAGTCCGCAGGCACTTATAAGCTGGTTTCTACAAATGTATAAGGATTCACGTAATGTCACAATTTGACAATAGATGAGAGAACGCACCACCGGTAATACCACAACGTGGAAGGCAATTAGTACCTTCAACTTATTCACTGTTGTAACTTAGCGACCATTGCCAAGATTCTTTACTTTTCTTAGTAATAGAATTACGTATATCGTCACAAAAAAAAATTTCAAGCTAGAGGGAGTCGGGAGAAACTATTTATAGAATTATATCCAACTTTGTATTGTTGCTTGGGGGCCGAGAAATTTAGTGAACTATTACTTCGTAAAGGAGCATTGAAAAGTAGTACGAGTTGTCGCTTGCTGGTATTACGGCAAACACACTAACTGAATAGTTAGTATATTTCACATACTTACTCTTATAAATTATTTAGTGATCAGGTTGTTTTGAAGGAAAAACACAATGTGATACAATATAGGTTATTTGTTGCGAAGGACGTCTTATATTTGTAGAAGCACTTCAAATAAATGATGATATTCCTAAACACACTGAAACGCAATGCAAATAGAAGAGTAATAATAATAATATCAAGATGTGGATTGGGTGATAAATACAAGAGGCTTTGAAATTGAATTGATGTATCACAATCTGTTGAAGAAATAAGAATTGAATAAAAACATAAGTTAGGGCGATCGTAGAAATACTATAAGTTCGCATAACAGGGAATCTCTAGCAAGTAACAGCGATATCTCAGTGGAAAAGTGTTACTCGACTGCCGAGCGAGCGTCTTGTGTGTTCCCACGAAGACAGTTTCGTGGTGCATGTGGAAGAGCTCGTTAGTCACTGACTGCATACTATTTTAGTAAGGGAATTAGTTTTGGTTGGCTACCCGTGACGTCTTACGAGATATTAGGGTGGGGATGGCTCTGCGTAGCCGATTATATGCTGATGAAGTTTCCGAGGGAGCGTGCACAAACTACGTGGTTCGGTCTAGGGAGGGGAGGTGTTGGCTGGAAGGCTACGCTGGGCTATGTGGGGGGAGGGGGGGGGGTTTCAGAGCCAGGCCACGTAGCTTCTTTTTCATAACATTTTTCATAGTTAAAATAAGGAACAAAACACACAACAGCATGTGAATATTTATTTCACTCAGTTAATATCATCTCCATATGTAATTTACAATAGTCTGACAGGAGAAAACAGTACAAAATGTCTTCTGAAAGGGAAAGAAGGTAGGTGCTACGAAGGGGGAGGGGGGGGGTAGAGGCAAAAGACACGTTGGGCTACGTGGGGGGGAAGGGGGATTCACAGGAGCCAAAATGGAGATACGTGCTTTATGGACGCTCCCTTATCTTCAGCTGCACGCGTAGCCTTGGAGTCGTAGGTTGCTGGTTGCAATTTCACACGTGGTGTATTCGAGTAGTGTTTGGTGATGAGGACTCGACAAACAGGGCTGGCCGTTCAGTCTATCAAGTTACATATTGAGAAACTGCGTTAGGCTGGTTTCTCTTGACTGCGTTACGAACAAAATGAAATGAAGACTTTGAATTATTCTTTTGTTCCAGAAATTAGCAAATACGCGACATTACGATATTCAGTAACATTTATTTGGCTATCGCTTTCACCATTAATCGAGATCAAATTTTGCATTTAATATACTCTCTGAATGACGTCACAGACATAACATCACAGACCAGACACAATATCGGATGCAGACGTAATATTACGAATGCATAAGAGTATAAAAGTAGAGTACCCACTACACATTCTCCTAAATCCTCTTGTAAAAGCAGAACAGCTATCTAAAATTAAAAAAAAAAAAACTATATTACACATTTTTCCTTTAAAAGGAAAATTTTACAGCGTTAAACGATGTATCTGGTGGAGACGGAAGCCTAAAACCTCGAATTGATTTCAAGTTAACAAATATATACATCGATAAAATTTAGATAAAGTAACATGCGTTTCGCCAATATAATAATTTCTAATCTTCCTTTCTCGTAACCACTTACTGCAACAATAATACGTTCGATACAACACATTTTCGCTCACGCATCTAGTGCTTGCTTGACAAAACAAATCAAGACAGCAGAAGAAAATAACACAGTCACCACTTTACATCTTGTTCAGGAGACTTCAGGCGTAAAAAGAATTTGTAGAAAGAAGCGTTGCAAAAAGTGAGCAATGTTCTCATGTACAATGATTAATTTGATAAATCACGAAAAGTATAAAGTATGCAAAACTACAAAGAATAAACAAGAATAACTGCATGCTAGACGAAGGGTAAACGCGTCCGATGATAAGAAACATTCCAGTTTGTCTTGATCCATTGGATATGAATTTAATCAAATAACGAAGTGCATAAAAAAATAAATTTTGAACATTACTGAGTTAAAAACCAATAATGTCTGTTCATTAATGAATTATTAACTGTGAAAAGGCGGAAGTGTTTGAATTTTATTCATTTGAAACAAACCTAGCAATTCCAGGATCCTCGGAAGCAGCACGTGCGATTAGTATTTTTCCTTTCTGCTGAGAACTAAACCCTGCTTCGTGCGGTTTCTGCGGTACAAGCTGTTGCTGTGACAAATGTATGCTTGGCACGTCTTCAGTAGTTTGTCATATATACGACGCCTGCGAGGAAACAAACGACCTGTACATGTGTTTCAAGGACCACAAGGAACACTTGGCCAAAACATGCAGATTCAGTATAAAATATGTTTGTTCCAGAAACTGGCTGGTAATTCAGTCCGAGAGGATCGTGTATCTGACTGTAAGTGTAACGAAACACGTGCTTAGTAATCACGCATAAGGAACTTTTAGTATCTGCAAATTCATTAAAGGTTGACACTAGCGTCTTCACGGCAAGTGATATTTTAAATACATTTAAAAAATATGCTGGAACGTTCCTCAATCTACGCCTGATAAACTACAAATTTCACAAACAAAAATACACTTATCATGCAGAACACCTGAAGTGGCCGGTATCCACTTGATCCATGGTGGCCGATTATATATATATAAATGAAATGCTGTTCGATGGTAACTGCATCACTTCAAGACGGCTAGACCGATTTCGCTAATATAATATAACTAGTAGTCCAAATAAGGTCTTTAGAGAAAGAAAGATTGGAAAAGTTGGCCGGAAAGTGGAAAATTCAGATAAACTGAAAGTACTTTTTCTGTGGAATGATTTAGATAATTTTTTTAAATGTTCGTAATGGTCCGAAAAAAGGGAAAGAAAAACTGGAAAAGTTGCAGGGAAAATGGAAAAGTATGGAAAACTGAATGTAATTTTTTCTATAACCAATTTTGTTATTTTTTAAAAAATTTCATAACAGTGCAAATAAGATTTTTAGAGAAAGAAAGATTAGAAAAGTAGGCCGGAAAATTCTGGTAAAACTGAAGGCACATTTTTCTATGGACCGATTTGGCCACTTTTTTTATATGTTAGTAATAGCATTATATTTTTAAAAAACTTGAACATCTTGAGAATAATCTGGAGATATGCATGGCAGTCTAAATTAAAATAAATTTACCTTTTTTTATTTTTGTGTTGTTTCGCGATCTGTCCAACAAATTTATTTATTTTATTTCTGTTTCATTGATATAACTGAAGACATCTGTTTGATGATCTCGAACAAGATATTTATCAGTCATGACAGAGCCCAATCGTCCGATTCACGACACATTTATTCAAGAGTTAAAACGCGAAAAACGATGTGATTCTGATGCATTGAGAGAATCGGTTCGAACGAATGCTCCACCGTTGAATCGGCAGAAAAAATATGCTCATGAAAGTTGTCAGCGATGGACCTAGATGGATTTTCCTCTTAGACGCTCCCGGTGGAAATGGAAAATTTCTTTTGGCCTCATTGATTTTTGCAACGATTCGCCCGCAGAATGAAATTGCACTTGCACCTGCGGCTGCGTTGTTGGAAGGCGGTCA
>CM061920.1:121961178-122279123 GCA_031002005.1 Vandiemenella viatica
TTCGGTCATACGACGGCGACCGCAAGGGCAACCCCACCTGTGGGAAATGTGGAAAGGCTGCACACGAGCCAGGTATTAGTTGCACCCTCCCACAGGTGTGTGTCAACTGCTCCGGGGCACATCCAGCCTGGAGCAGGGAGTGTCGATTGTATCTTGAAGAGAAAAAGATACAGGAGTTAAAAAAAAAGAGCGAATCCCTACGGCGAAGCGAAGAAGCGGTACAAGGCGCTAGCACCACCCATCTTTGCTAGCAGCTTCGCTAAGACTCTTTCAACTCCCGTCAGGAGAAAGAAAGTGTTGCCACCAGACGACAGTTGCGGACATGGGCACAAGTACAACGTGCTCATGTCAATGCAATTGTGGCGCCCAATGCCACAAAGGTCATAACACCTAGGACCTCTGACGTCGGCAGCAACACTTTTGTAAACCCGACCACAAATGCAACAGGTTCAGCAAGTCCATCAGCGAAAGCACAGTCATCTGCTGCAAAGGTTACAATGGTTAGTGCTTCTGCAACAGCAGAAAGTAGCGCCTGTAAATGATGTAGCATCCACATCAGAAACAGCATCGGCAACGCCATCTGCCGGCAGCGGATGGCAGACAGTGCAAAAGGTTCGGGGTCCGAAATTCAAACATACGGATCCTAGTATGTTTGTCAAGTCTCCTTCATCTTCTCCCCCCAGGGCACAGACTGGCGGAGAAGGAAGGGGCGAAGGTCTCGGCGGAAGAAAGAACCGCCAGGCACCGAGGCCTTACAAAATGCAGATTCGTCTTCGGACCCCGAAGACGTTCTAATGCTGGTGGACGAACCTGGTTTCCGTTCGTCAGCTACCATCATCGGAGGACCACCCGATCCGGGCGGGTGATTTTAAATAGTTAGAATGGCTCCCATACTTCAGTGGAACGTAAACGGATTTCAGGCTCACAAAGAGGAAGTCCACCTCTTAGCACGGTCTAATCCATTGTGTCTCTGTATTCAAGAGACACATTTTAGACCACTACACCAACCAGTGCTAAGAGGATACGACATTTATAGAAAGGACGATACCGAGGGTGATCGAGCGAAGGGAGGAGTGGCTGTGTTTGTTCGGAACACTGTCCACTCCGAACCCGTTGCTCTCACCTCCCATCTACAAGCAGTAGCGGTGAAAATACACGGTCCAATCAAACTGACCGTATGCTCTCTCTACCTGCCACCCAGTTTGTCTGTTCGACTACGACGACCTGGTTGGCATCATACGACAACTCACTCGGCCCTTTCTCCTTTTGGGAGATTTCAACGCCCACAGTGCGTTGTGGGGTTCTACCACCGATTGCCCCCCCGCAGGGGCCTGGTACGTAAGTGCCAGGTACGGGTTTGGCGAACCCGCGGTGCCCGAGCTGGAAACTTGTGAGCGCCGCAAGTTTCCCACACCGTAAACTCCTACCATGCTTCAACGACCACCGTAGGGCGTGGCGGTGGAACGTTGTGTGCCTAGGAGAACGGGGATCTTGGCTTCATCGCCCGGATCGCGAGGACGGTACAAACCTCTATAAAAAAACCCTCAACCTCAAGGTCGGATACGTGCCGAGGAGGTGCATGGGTGAGAGGCAGATCACTCGCTAACGTACAACCTCAGGGGCACCTGCGCACCCCTGTTGTATGAGCATTTCTTTTTAACATGTTTTTGCTCGTGGGAACAAAATTCCGACTACAAACAAAAACAAAACCCCTGCGGTTCGGGTGTGCCGCAGGTTAAAAAAAATACACCCAGTTCGAACAAGCGGGTGAGGGTTGAAAGCCCCCTGATACAGAAAACAGTAACAGGAAGGGTCATCTTATTGATGATGCCTTTATAATAATGGCAAGAAAGGAGGGATCCTTTGAGAAGGTCTCTCCTTTCTACATACAAAAAGGGCTCGAAGGGATAGTCGGAACATTAAAGAGTGTGAAAAAGCTGAGGAACGGGACCCTGCTTTTAGAAACATCAACCTATAAGCAGGCTGTCTCACTCCTTAAGTGTGAGAAGCTCGGGGAGTTCGCAGTAAAGTGCGAACTCCATAAATCTCTAAATAGTAGTAAAGGCGTGATCACCTGCCGCGACTTGATGGATTTAGAGACCGAGGAACTCCTTAAGGAGTGGAGATCAGAAAACGTGGTCGAGGTTCGACAGATCATGCGAAGGGTTAACGGCAGTCTAGAAAAGACTGCCACCTTCGTCCTGACATTCGACACTCCAACGTTGCCAAAAGATATCAAGGCTGGATATTTACATCTAAACGTTCGCCCGTATGTACCGGACCCTATGCGCTGCTTCAAGTGCCAGAGGTTCGGGCATACGACGGCGAACTGCAAAGGCAACTCCACCTGTGGAAAATGTGGTAAGGCGGCGCACGAGCCGGGTGCCGTTTGCACCCTCCCACAGGTGTGTTAACTGCTCCGGGGCACATCCAGCCTGGAGCAGGGAGTGTCGGGTGTATCTAGAAGAAAAAAAGATACAGGAGCTGAAAACGAAAGAGCGGATATCTTATGGCGATGCGAAGAAACGCTACAAGGCTCTAGCACCACCGGTTTTCGCAACTAGCTTCGCGAAAACGTTGTCAGCTCCTGTCAGGAAGCAAAGTGTTGCTACGCAGACGTCCGTTGCGGACATGGGCACAAGCCCAATGTGCTCATGTCAGTGCAGATGTGGTGCCACACCCATTAAGGTCTTAACACCTCGGACCTCGGACGTCGGTAGCAACACAGCTGCAACCTCGACCACTAAGAAACCAGGTTCACAAAGTCCACCAGTTACAGCACAGCCATCCGCTACAATAGCTACAGCCGATATTCCCTCGGCTACAGTAGTTCAAAAGCCCACAGAAGAGACAGTAACTGCAACGCCATCAGCTAGTAGCGGATGGCAAACAGTGCAAAGGTTCGGGGTCCGAAGTTTAAACACACGGACCCCACCATGTTCTTGAAGTCCCCGTCTACTTCTCCTCCCAGTTCCCCAACTAGGGAGGGGAGGAGGGGGACAAAGCCTCGGCGGGAGAAACATCCGCAGGACGCCGAGGCCTTAGAACAAAAGTCGTCTTCGGACCCGAAGATGACCTTATGCTGGTGGACGTAGACCCTGGTCCCGTTCCTCAGCAGAAATCAGACACTGACCCACCCGACCCGGGGCGGGTGGTTTTAAATAGGTAGAATGGCTCCCATACTTCAGTGGAACGTCAACGGCTTTCAGGCTCACAAAGAGGAAGTCCAACTCTTAGCACGGTCTAATCCATTGTGTCTCTGCATACAGGAGACACATTTTAGACCATCGCATGAACCAGTGCTAAGAGGATATGACATATACCGAAAGGACGATACCGAGGGTGATCGAGCCAAGGGGGGAGTGGCTGTGTTGGTACTAAACACCGTCCACTCTGAACCCGTTGCTCTCACCTCCTCACTACAAGCAGTTGCGGTGAAAATACACGGTCCAATCGAACTGACCGTATGCTCTATCTATCTGCCACCCAGTGCGTCAGTCGCCTATGACGACCTTGTTAGCATCATACGACAACTCACTCGGCCCTTTCTCCTCTTGGGAGATTTCAACGCCCACAGTGCGTTGTGGGGTTCCTCCACCGATTGCCCCAGGGGCCGAGTGGTTGGTAGATTGATAGAGCAGGAGGACATTTGTATCCTGAATACAGGGCAAATGACTCATTTCACCACTGCTACCGGTACGTCCTCTGCCATTGACCTTTCGTTGTGCTCCCCCTCACTCGCGGACTCCGTGCATTGGGAAGTGGACCGCGACCTTCATGGAAGCGACCACTTCCCAATATGGATGCACGTAGAGTTTGAACGCGTAAGAGGCAATAACCGACGCAAATGGAACGTCAGCAAAGCCAATTGGCCGTTGTATACCAGGTCAGTATGCCTCCGGCCTCGCAAAGGCATCACGGAGATGGTGAATCATTTTACAGCTGTGATTCACCAGGCGGCTGACGTCTCCATGCCTAAATGCTCCGGAACGCTGCGGCGAACGCCCGTCCCCTGGTGGAATGACGAATGTCGTTCCGCTATTCAGGGACGCAGGAGGGCGTTGCGCCGATTTAAGATGCAGCCATCTGATGACAACTTAGCAGCGTTCCGTATAGCCAGAGCTAAGGCGCGTCGTGTTATTAAGGAGAGCAAGAAAAGGTCTTGGCAGAACTTTGTGAGCACTATAAACCGTTCCACACCTTCGTCGAAAGTATGGGAGTCTATCCGCCGTATATCTGGAAGGTACTCCCGCCCACCAGTGTCTGGATTACTGGATCGTGGACATGTTATTACCGACGAACGAAGCATAGCTCAGCTGATGGCGGAGAACTTGCCTCCGTCACTTCGTCCGCCAACTTTGACCCTCGGTTTAAGCGGCAAAGAGCCGCTGCCGAGAGGCGAGAGCTGTGCTTCAGTTCGTCGAATACAGAGGCCTACAACTCCCATTTACATCTTGGGAGCTGGAGTCAGCGCTGAACAGCGCAAATGACACTGCTCCAGGGCCTGATTTGATCCAGTACCAGATGCTGAGGCATCTTAGTAAAGTTGCTAAGGAGTACCTTTTAGATATTTTTAATCAGATTTGGACCGGAGGACATTTCCCCGACTCGTGGAAAGAAGCAACGCTTATCCCTATTTTAAAGCCTGGTAAGGACAAATTGTTGCCAGGTAGCTATCGTAGCATCGCCCTTACAAGCTGCGTGGGTAAGACACTGGAGAGGATGGTCAATCGCCGCCTCGTCTGGTGTCTTGAATCCCGAAATCTGCTGAGCCGCTTTCAGTGTGGATTCAGGAAGTTCCGTTCCACCTTGGACAACCTGATCCTCCTGGAGGCGGCAATACAGGATGCGTTCATCCGCAGCCAACATCTTGTAGGTATCTTTTTCGATCTGGAGAAGGCCTACGATACTACCTGGCGGCATGTTATTTTAAAGCAGTTGCACGATGGGGTTTTAAGGGTAACCTGCCCCGTTTTTTAAAATCATTTTTATCTGGTCGTTGCTTCCGGTACCGAGTCGGTAGTGAATGTCTGATCTTTTTATTCAGGAAAACGGTGTTCCTCAGGGTCAGTTTTAAGCGTGACTCTTTTCGCTATTGCTATAAATAGCATTTTAAGTGTTATAAGGAGCCTATAGGGTATATATGTGGACGATTTTTTAATTTTATTGCATCATCCAGCCTGAGAAGCGCTGAGCGGCAGCTGCAACTCACGCTGAACAGGCTGGATGAATGGTCAGTGCACACCGGTTTTCGTTTCTCTGCCGAGAAAACCCGGTGTGTACTTTTTAGTCGTAGTAGGATTCTTTTACCAGAGCCCCACCTCACCTGAGGAACACTGTTTTACGTTTTACGATACTGTTCGGTTTCTGGGCCTCATTTTAGACAGTAGGCTAACCTGGCTGCCACATCTTAAAGATGTGAAAGCCAGGCCTTAAAAGCTCAATGTTTTAAAATGTCTGTGTGGCAGGTCATGGGGCGCTGATCGCTCCTGCCTGCTACAATTTTACAGAGCCTTTGTACGGTCGCGGCTGGAATACGGTTGTATCGTGTATGGTTCGGCACGGGACAGTTACCTGCGTATATTGGATAGTGTCCACCATGCTGGAATTCGGCTCGCCACGGGTGCATATCGCACCAGCCCTATTGTCAGCATTTGTGCTGACTCGGGCGAGCCGCCGCTTACCATCCGCCGGCAACTCCTCATGGTGCGACACTACCTGCAGGTTGCCATAACACCTGGCAGTCCCGTGTACGACATAGTTGTACATCCCAACTACGAGCGGCTCTATGCCAACCGGCATAGAGCCACTAAACCGTTCAGCTACCGTACAAGGCTATTTTAGAACAATACGGATTCGAGCTTCCTCTTTTTATCACCAGGGTTGGAGTAAATCTCCTCCCTGGCTTTTAAAGAGGCCCAGAATAATTTTAGACTGTCTCGGTACAAAAACTGTGTACCGCTGACAGTGTTTTTATAATTTAGAGACATTTTAAATCAGCATCACACGTTTACCCCGGTGTATACGGATGGGTCTAAGCAGGCTAACGGAGTGGCTGCTCCGTAGTGTTCCCTCGAGCGACTTACACATCAAACTGGACGGCAGGTGCAGCGTTTTACTGCCGAGTGCTATGCCGTGCTAAAGTCGCTCCAGCATATGAAAGTAAATCGCGATAAGTGTTTCATCATATGCTGTGATTCCCTCAGCTGTATTCAGGCCATAGGAAATATGTATCCAGCAGATCGTCTAGTCCAGGACATCCAGGACGCCCTCCTTTCCCTCCAATCTCGTGGAAAGGAGGTTTATTCTGCTGGGTACCGGGCCATGTGGGAATCAGGGGGAACGAGGCAGCTGATGAAGCTGCCAAGTTAGCCTGTGACAAGGTCGAATCGACTTTGCCGGTCCCAAAGTCAGACCTTGCCTCGGCGGCGAAGAGATTTTTTTGATTTGGCAGAGGCAGTGGCTGGAAGTTGAGCATAATAAGCTCCGGCTGGTCAAACCGACCGTTCAGCCGTGGAGCAGCTCCTTCCAGCGGGCGAGGAGGGATGAGGTTCTCCTTACTCGCCTCCGTATAGGGCACTGTCCTCTGACTCATAGTTTCCTTCTCCGCCGAGAGGACCCTCCGGAATGTGATGCTTGTGGCGTACCTTTGACGGTACGCCACATTTTAACCGAATGTATTGTTTTTAGATTAAGGGCAGACGTTGGCTTAGCAACGATCTGTCCCTTATTTTAACGATGACCGTGACAACGTGGCTAAGGTTTTAAAGTTTTGCAGCTTGGCCGGTCTTGTCCCAAAAATTTTGGGCAGATCGGCCTAGGTTTTAGATTGGATTGGCCTTTACAACCACCAATCCAAGTACTGTTTTACTTGTGACACTGCTTATATGGCTGGCCCTTTTACAGCCAGCCAGCTTACGCGTTTTTTAAACTGGTTGGCCCTTTTACAGCCAACCAGTTAATATATGTATTTTTATAATTTATTGCCTATTTTCAGTTTTATGTTTACGTTGCGTCTGCGTGGCCGATCTCTTTACAGTCGGCCACGCAGACGGTATTTTATTAGTATGCTAGTATTTTATTGTGCTGTCTCTGTGGCCGACCCCTTTACAGTCGGCCACACAGACGGCAATTTTGCCACGTTGTCACGCCTTTGTTGTTAGGGCGCTAATGACCCCGTCGTCGACGCGCCCTAAAACCCGAATAACAACAACAACAACAACAACAATCGAAGCTGTAGAAGAAGAAATACGACAGCCTTTACTCAACGTGAAGATATTTGGCACTGAATGTCAGGCTTTAGTCGACACAGGAAGTGACCTTACGGCAATATCGCAAGCATTGTATGAACACGTAAAAGGAAAGCACAAAATTACTGAAATGCCTATAAATTATGTACAGATTATGGGGGCAACTGGGAAGTTAAGCAAGCGGTTAAAAATTCAAATTTGGATGGAGTTAGAGATAAATGAAATTAATATAGAGCACAGATGCATCGTAATACCCGGTCTAAATGTAAACTGTATATTGGGTATAGATTTTTTAATGAAGTATCGAGTTACCATTGATTGTGGCAAAGGAGAAATTAAAATTTTAAAGGATGGAAGAGAACAACTGATAAAATTTTGGCAAGAAGTAGTGAATGATTCCGGAATTTTGGGAAGTATGAAATTACATGCGTTACAACAGATATATACTGAGGAAGATGATTTTAATGTTGCTGATAGGTTTAAAGAGGATAATAATTTGTCGCGTGATGTTAAGATAAGGGACAAAATACACGATTTGGAAAATATTACTTGGAAGCAGAAAGAACAATTAATAGAAATTTTGGAAAGAAATTTGGACAGGTTCTCCGATTGCCCTGGTGTGGTGAAGAATTTTGAATGTAAGCTAAAAATTAAACCCATGTACCGTTTTTTGTGAAACCATACCCAGTGCCTTTAGCTAAAAAGGATGCTGTTGATCGAGAGATAAATAAAATGTTGCGCTGGGGTATTATTGAGAGGAGCGATAGTCAGTATAATAGTCCATTAATCGTTGTCGGGAAGAAGGATGGTTCTGTAAGATTAGTTTTAGATGCAAGAACACTAAACAAAATCGTAGAGAAGGAAACGGATAGACCTGAAAGTTTAGAAGAAATGTTACAAAAATTTCATGGTGTAAAATACTTAACAAGTTTGGATTTAACAGCGGGATATTGGCAAGTGCCTCTGGCCCAAGAATCGCGCAAGTACACTGCATTCCTGTATGGCGGAAAATCTTACCAATACCGAACCGTACCTTTCGGACTAAATATTTCTGTTTCGGTATTTATACGGGCACTAGATCAAGTTCTTGGGGAAGAGTTGTTAAGCAAACTTTCTATATACGTCGATGATATTCTGGTCAGTTCTACTAATTGGGAAGAACATTGCAAGACGCTGGAAGATGTTTTTGAAGCTTTAAGAAGAGGGGGCATGACGTTAAAATTATCTAAATGTGATTTCGTTAAGCAGGAGTTAAAGTTTTTGGGACACAAAATAAATTCTGAAGGAATAGTGCCTGATCCAGAAAAATTAGCAGTGATTGAGAAATTTCCGATACCGCGAAATAAGAAACAATTAAAATCCTTTTTTGGTTTATGTGGCTTTTATAGAAAATTTGTGACCAACCAATCATTTAACGACCCACATCTAAATAAGCTGATCAAGAAGAATGCGATCTGGATATGGACGAAAGAATGTCAACTTGCTTTTGATAAAATAAAACAGGAGCTAATCAACAGTAAAATATTGCACCATCCGAATATGAATTTACCCTTTTATATGGAGTCCGACAGTTCAAATTACGGACTTGGTATCCATCTTTTTCAAGTAGAAAATATTGACGGCAAGGAAGAGCTGAAATCGATAGCGTTCGCCAGCCGATTACTGAACAAGCACGAACGAGCGTACGGGGTATCAGAAAAGGAGGCGTTATCATTTGTATGGGGTTTTCAAAAATTCAAATATTATCTATGGGGGCACCGAACAGTGATATTCACGGATCACAAGGCATTAACGTTTCTACAAGAATGTAAGTTATTACATGCAAGACTAACTCGATGGGCTTTATTTCTCCAGCAATTTGATTATGAGATACGGTATATAAAGGGAACCAACAATAAGGTCGCAGACGCTTTGTCACGCCTGCCGACAGGACTCAATGCCACAGACGAAATATTGGATTCAGAAAGAATATGTAAAATTTATTATATCAAGGGAATCTCTTATGAGAAAAATGTGAAAATTATTTGTAGAAATATGAGAAGGAAGCAGAACGAGGATGAATGTTTGAAATTAGTAAAACAGAATTTGGGAAGGAAAGATAACAAAAAATTAGAAAAGTATTACCGAGTGTATGACGGTGTATTATTTCGTAGAAAAGAAGAAACGTCAGAAGACTGGAAGGTTTGTTGGCCGGAACCGTATATAGATGTTATAATTGATTATACGCATGCAGGCTACGGACATTACGGCGCGGAAAAATGTTATAGGAAGTTGGCGGAAGTAGTAATTTTTGACAATATGCGCAGACGAGTAGCAAAAAGACTAGCTTCTTGTGACTTGTGCCAACGTGTGAAAATATCGACGGTAGCGACAAGAAATTTTATGCAGAGCATATTACCAGAAGAAGTTTTGGAGTTAGTAGCCGTTGATTTATTCGGACCACTGCCGAAATCAAAAGGGAATTTTGCTTATGTTTTTGTAGTATTGGACGTTTTCTCTAAATTCATAAGGTTGTATGCTTTAAGAAAGGCTACCAGTAGAGCAATAATTAAGAAGTTGGAGAGAGACTACTTCGAGAAAATAGGACTTCCAAACTCATTGCTTTCAGACAACGGAAGTTCAATTTACATCAAAAATATGGGGAGAATTACATGCAAAAGAATAATATTCGTCATATAAAAATTTCGGCCTATCATCCGGCTTCAAATTCCTGCGGAAGAGTAATGAGAGAATTGAGTAGATTTTTTTAGGACTTACTGCAGTCAAAATCATTCTAAATGGGTTAAATATTTAAAGGATTGCGAAGACATAATAAATAGCATACCAAGTGAGAGCACGGGATTTTCGCCGCACCGTATTCTATATAATGAAAATCCACCTAACATAATAAAAGAACACATGAAATTTCCTCCCACAAAAGAGGGTGAACATGAAGAATTATTAACACTAGTTAGAGATAGGATGAAGAAGAAAGCTGAAGAAGCGGCAAAAGGAGATACAACAAAGGGATCAAACCGACCGAGTTTGAGGTTGGCGACTTGGTTTGGTGAGATCACGGAAGAAATCATGCGAACAAAATTCTGAAATAAAAAGTTTTTTAAGATCTATTGCGGACCTTTTAGAGTTGTGGGAAAACCTAGTCCTAATGCTTACATATTAGCTTATCCAAGGTCTAATAAAAAATTTGGACTAAGAAATATAGTGGACCTAAAATTATATAAATGTAAATGACACAAGAAGGAAATAGTAGTTATGTACTGTATGGTTGCTAAACAATTTTATTATGGCATGAAACTGAGCATGCCTAGTAAAGTTAACTTATGATGATTGTGTAATTAAAATTGCCAGAAGCAGGTGTAACAGTGTGAATGTACTGTAAGATGATTCACACTGAACTTGTAGCAAAAAGGAATGCAGATGGACAAGGGGTATAATACATTTCGACAAATGAATACTGTTTGGTGGCGTAGAAGTGGTGTGACAGCATTGCATTTTGTCTCAATGTGGGGGCAGATGCAACCTTTAATCTCAATCAATGTTTATATATATATTATTATTTATATCTTCGTATAATTAATAATTAATAATTTAAAAAAATGTAAATACTCTGAGATTGTAATATAACGCGTTCCACAGACGTTTTTAATATTGTACTGGGTAGTTGTAAGTTCTTAGGTTTAAGTAGGATTAGTGTTGTTGTCTTGGAGAGTCAGAGAGAGGAATTATTATTGTCTTGAGAGAGAAGGAGAAATACGTGCAGAAGCACGCACAAAAAGTCTTGCTGCGGCTGTGGTGTAATTTTAGAAACGAAATGTGTTGAGTGGTGATATTAAAAGTGAAGTATACTTATGTACTATTGTTTTTTTTTTATTTAGTAGATGCTAGACTTATAAAAAACTCATTTAAATCGTTGCGCTTAGCATTACGGGCCGGGTTTCAAGCAAAGATATTCTTGGAAACCGAATTGTTACGTTATTAGTTAACATTTTTTTGGAGCTAATCCTTCCAGTACGCCCTTCTGAGCGTACAAAAACAGGATACAACCTCCCAAATATAATAGCCTCACACAGTAATTAGTTTTACTGTAAATGTGAGAAGGAGAGGTTACACCGTGACAGGACAATTTCCTCTGAACAACAGAAAAATAATACTAACTACCAGGTGCTTAGAATGTCAAAATCATATTCTATATCAGAAACTAAACCTTGATCTGACAATATGTAGTTATCAAATTGAGGTTGTTTCACTTCCATATAAACGTCTGGTAGGGGAGAACCCGCTTTTGAATCAAATTACCTCACTGTTGGTCGAATAAGACTGTAAATGCTGGGTTTTTTTTATTATTATTGAGTTTGTGAGCTTCATGTCCGGGGCCAGTATCAAAATAACTTTCCGGTGATGTGACGTCATTACTAATATCGTACTGGAAAGCAGTATACGTGAAGCAAGCGGTAACGCCGTTTTAAATTACCGGGAGGGACGTCTTATGCGGAACTTGAAAGGAAATTACTGGCATATTGGTATTGAGTGGTCGGGTGCAATCGGACTTTACTGTACTCCAGAAATCTGCAGCGTCGCTCACTTTAGTAAAAAAAAAAAACTTAAATCAAAAAGTAAATCCCTGGAGGAAACTGTTAATATATGAGAAGCAGGTAGTTGTGACAGTAATAAGTAGTCGGTATGTATCAATCAGTAAGAAACGACGGACTGTTTAAATCTATAGGTTGCAGATAGAACAAGTACGAGGAGACAGGGATAATGTATTAATTCTGAAGCTGTCCACTTTTGAGGATAGAGGTGCAGCTAATGTCTATTCCAAAGCAGTTTTGTAGCGTCCTAGCATTCGCCTGGAGTGACTTCGGTAAACAATATAAAACTGAAATCAGCATTGCCGGCCCGGCAGTCGAACCGGCGTCACCCGAACAGCCCGCTCACCAGGCTCCGTAGTAGGCTCTGAAATTACTCCTGGTGACCGATATTTATGGCAAAAAGTACAAAACTAAAATCGAACAGAACCGATTAAAAAAAAAATTGCCCTAACTCTGAAAATCTATATGCACAAAATAAAATAAAAGTTACAACATTGTTGATCAATCACGTCCAAAATACCATTGAGTATTTAAAATAATAATAAATTCATAAATGTTCAATGTGGCCTCCACGAGAAACTTGGTCAATATCTACTCTGTACTCAGACTCACACTATATGCAGCAAGTCCGGTGTTCACCCATTTTCCTTGAGCGTCATTACCACCGTCATATACAGCCGATTGACATTTTTCTACACTAAGTCTACCGATAGTCCATTCTTATACAAAAAATCGTAGGGAAATGGCCACCAGAGCGTATGCTTCATTGCAATTAAGTTAAAATCAAATTAAAATGGTCTCATTCCAAATTTATTCTACGCCCATAAATGAGATAACGTGACGACACTTACCTCTAAGTTCAGGTCAGATTCTAAAGTTTCAAGGTGTGAAATTTTAATCGAAATTCCTTCATTTGTTTTTAAGTAACACAAGATTATGCTTCAAAAACGGACACTCAGAATAGATTTTGATTTCGCGTGCTGGCGCAATGGTCTCGGACATCTAAAATTCTAAGTCTGATCCTAAGCTTTAGAAATAGGAAAATCCTGTCAGAATTTGTTGATTAATTTTTGCTGCAACAAGAAGACAAAATTATTTATTAAAAACTCTTTTAATTTTACGGTCCTCCAAATAATTCATCACTTAATTTCTCGAAAATATCATGAATCCACAGATACAGCTCTGTTACAAATCCATAATAGTACAGATATAGAGACACAGAAAATAAATTTCATATACTATGCACGGTATGGATATAGATACGCTCCCGACGTGGAATTATGTATGGCTGAACCGAAGTGCTGCAAATGGGCAGGCGTCATGAATTATTGAGACGCTTCGACCTGGGGCACAAGCCGCGCGAGTAAATATGTTGGAGTACCGCAAATAGCGGAAACCACGGGGGAAAATATTACAGTACACAAGTAAAAAGAAGTCTCCGAGCAGTGAAAACGAGCCGTCTACAGCGACCAGTCAAGGCGGCTACACGCATTTGGCGTGCTTGTTCCAACAGCGCAGCCATCCAAACAAATATACCGAACCACACCTGTGTGACCACATGTGTGCTTCATCGACTTCGCTTGTTCATCATAACGGTCGAATCATTCCTCTGGTTAATACCAGGACGGTGTAAATGAGAGCTCATTTGAATTATTACCCGCGTAAAACAAAAAATCAGATTGTACGAGTATAATCAAGCGGAACAAGCAAAAAATGTTAGTATCAATCATTTAGGTGCCTCACTCCTTTTCGGATCAAAATTTCTGAACTTAATTCTTGTATTCCAATAGCTATTTCCTGCAATTTTCTTTACGTGTGTTGCCAATGTACAGCTCTTTCTCTTAAAACGAAATCATTACCGGCTACATTGAATACGGCCCATGTAGCTCACTGGAAGAAAATTATTTTTGCATGAAGGTTCTCCACAACAAACTGTAATTCCGTAATTAACATTTCAACTGTGAAAAGTAACTTATCTTTACAGGGATTTGTGGATACTTCAATTTAATTTCTCAGTTTTTCAATGTCACATCAAATTAAAACATACCTTATTCTGCTCATAAGACTGTTGGCTGTACAATGTTCCAAACTCCTTCAAAATTTTGACAATAGTTTTTGCATGAATCGCGTTAAATGAAAAATGAACACTAATTTTTTTTTGCTCTTTTAACTTAATTTCTCTGCGTTTCGTTGTCATATAAAAATGAAACCGCTTAGTAATATCAGCTGTACAATATTCCAAACCACTTCAAGATTCTGGCAATAGTTTTTGCGTGAATCACGGTAAGTGGAAAGTGGATACAAATTTGTCTACAATTTTATCTTAAATTCCTCAATTTTCAGAGTTCGAAATCAAAAGCACCCAGTTTTACTCTCGAGACCGTGCAGTGTACATTATACAAAATCATTTCAAAATCCGACCACTAGATATCCATAAATGCAGTTCATACAAAAATAGAGATATTTTTTTTTAAAAAAAGGGTAGTTTACCAGTAATGCTTAAAGTTATAAGTATTTTTCTTTAAATTTTAACGCTACACATTTCTTTTGGTTGCAGTTTTATTATATGTGCAAATGTTATTGATTCCTTTATATAAAGAAATCGCTTGATACTAACTGCGTTCAGAAGCTTCTGCATCCTGTGTAACATATAACAAATAATAGTTCGACACTTTCTCCAGTTGAAACTGCCAGAATCCAAGAAATCACTACAAGTGCCGAACTTTAGTAATTTTATCAGCACTTATTAGGCAAAGCACATTTATATGAATACTGAAGACAGGGAGTATATAATCAAAATGCTCCCAGGTGATGTAAAACTGAAAAATCATGATATCTTTTGTTTGTTGACATCTCTGTAATTCCTTTTTTTTTTAAATTACTTTCGTCGCAATACTGCGAATACGACCTGCGGCAAAACGTCCTGACTACCAGTTAATGTTCCAGCCTCAATTCACTTAGAATTCTAAAGGTAGTAGCCACAATCATCGTTTTCTGTGTTATTAGTTTCACTGATAAAGAGCATTTTCTGTATTTTCAGAAATATAATAGCAATGTTCCTAATAAAATTCTCGTGGTGGGTGCATAGCAGCAAAATGCTATTACCGCGTATAATTCTGAAAGTTCCATTCAATAGCTCACATACGGGGACAGCTCAGTGCAATCACGAACAGAACTATGAAAGATTGTTCGAAAACATTGCTAGAGATACCCCCATCGCATCCAATAAGTGGACTGATAGGAATTCCAAATGTCATAAGTGCGTAAGCTGTAAGTCTTGTGTAGCCGAAAGCTTCCGCTGCCAGAGTAAATAGTTCCTGTACTTTCCGGTGGCTCCATGACCAAGTATGAAATTCCGACGTTTCATCTGATCTATTCGGGCCTGATTCTAGGATAGAACTGGGCTGCGATTTGTTCCACGAATACAACTAATCCTTTACTTGGGACTTCCCGCGTTCTGGATGGCTCATGACGCGTGGATTTACTTGTTACGAAAATAAAATAATTACGCCGCGACCCAGAGTAAAACATCGAAACACGATTGACGTAACAGCTGCTCTTTGCTGATTGGCCAGCCCATCGAACTTTCCAGCCTGCCAAACGTGCCAGATAAGGAGTTGGTCGTGTTTAGCAGAGCATGCGAAACACGTCGCAGCCCCAGAAGCAGGCCGAATGCACACGTTAACCGAACCGTCTGAATTACATACTACGACAGCGAAAAAAACTATAAGTTTTCTGTTATTTCTTTGGGGCAACAATTTTGGGTTATTCCAGAACCCTCCTGGAGGATAAAGAAAAACCTCTGTTGCTAGCCATCATCGATTTGAGAAAGTTTTCACAGTGTCTGCTCAGCTGGGGTTCCATCCTGCAGGAGACACATCATACATATTGACCATCAGTGAGCAGGATATGTTCCAGCGACCACGGGGAGTAGGTCTGTCAGAAGTACGGTGAACACTGGCACTATTTTAAATGCATTATCAAGTTTTAGCCGGCCTCGGTAGCGTAGGGGCTAGAGTGCTAGCTCCACGTGCCGAAGGCCGCCGGTTCGAATCCGGCCGCGGGCATGGATGTTAAGTGTTGTGTGTCTGTGTGAATGTCTTGTCCGTCCTGTGGCGTCCATACATTGGAGAAAATACACATTGAGCTGGCTGTATGGCCTCCGTTGCCGAATGCCATTAAAAAAAAAAAAAAAAAAAAAAAAAAAAAAATTATCAAGTTTTAAACTGTCGCTATCTGCACTGCATTAGTGGAAATTCATTCCCAACCACTGAATATACACGCCTCCATGTTTGTCGGGTTGCCCACCCGTATGTAATGTCACCTGCAACCTACGAAAATGGGTTTTATAACTTGCAACTATGGCGTTACATGACCTGGGAATTCTCCCCACATTAATGCATTTTCCATTTTGCAACATCGCTGAAAATTTGTATCATTTTCACGTCAGCAGCCCGCATATAACCAAACCACTTCATGGGGAGGGGATTCTAAACTAATGCCTTGAGTAAGATGATTGTTTTCTTTCCGATTATCCTCACATGTTGCTAATTGTACAGAGATCACTGAATTAAGATCCTGTCCGACTTTTAAAATGACATTTATCAACGAACCGTTCCCTGTGTTCAAAGATTTCCAGACAGCACGGGTATACGGGAAAAGTAATTCGTTAAGACGAATGCCGCATACCTGAGAAGATAAGATACAGCTTCCGGCCATCGCAGAGAAATCGAAAAGAAGAACATCGGTACGGCGGTGCCCTGATTTGAAAAAGATCGGTCACATTTACCCGTGATCAGTATGGAAAAAGTATTGCATGCCTTGTGCACTGGAGTTCCAAACAAACAACGATTGCAGAAGAATTTGACACGAATAAAAAAAAGGTCCTGGGGGGGGCGTCCTTTAATTAAGTGAGGTGTTTTTTCCGGAATTCCGGAACCCCCCCCCCTCTCCATCGGGTTAGATTTGATGAGATCTGGTTTGACCTCCCCTAAAATGTGAGATTTTACCGGAAACTGCCTCCACCCCTTGGTAATCGACCTTGTAGTTTTTTGAGACGTTTTAAAATTATTTTTTAGCTCTCCTGTTTCCGAGGGCGGTTATAACCCCCCCTCCCTCCCTAAGGTCGGTTTCCGCGTCGTTTCTAGCCGTTCTACTCACCTGTAACATCACAGTTACCTTCCGCCGGCTACGAAGTAGTGTCTCTGGAGAGGAAAGATACATCTTTTCTAAGTCAGTCGTATGCGAATTGTCGCAGAGCATGGCTCACGTAGTGAAGGCATTGGCCTATATCCTAATTGTATGATGTAATTTCGTATGTGTAACTGTGTTTAAGAACAGCTTTATGTCGTCGATAGGAACTGTGATTATAAAAGTGAAGTTTGAACAGTATTTAAACGAACATCGAACGTCAAGTTGTGATAGTGGATGATTTAGCTGGAAGAAGATATGAATTATAATTTTCCTTTTGTCTCAAGGATTCTGTAATCTTTCGGATAAACCTTTACTTTGAAATTTGATGGTGGCCAAACCATTCACAAGTGTTAACGTGCTTTATCAATAAACCTGTCGTGGACATAATTATTCTTATTAATGAACTTTGTGACCTTTATTAATTGTTCTTATAATTGCTGCTTAGGACGGCTTTGGTTTCATCATCTGGCGAGCGACGGCACAACGAACTATATAAAATTAAATTAGTTTGCTTCTTGAACGGCGTCTTTGAGAGAACATATATATAACAAGTTCTTTCATGTCTTACCGTAATCAGGACTGAAAAAATATACTAATAAAATAAAATTGTTCTGGCACCCCCCCCCCCCCCTAAAGTCGTTATCCGCGTCGTTTGTTGAACTTTTTTCTTTTTAGCTCTACTATCGTTCAAGAATTTCAAAAGCTCACTTGGGAATTCCGTCGAGCCCCCCTCCCCATTAGTGAGATTTCGCCAGAAATCCCCCCGTCCCCTATTTCACCTCATGTAATTAATGGACGCCCCCTAAAGAGACGGAATGTAATAACGCGATATGCTGGAAAATCGCTGGACTGTAGTGGCCACGGAGTCAGGATGCTGCCGGGTGATTAGGAAGTCCTCGCAGTTGTATTTAGTCCATTGTCATAGTTCGCCAGCCAACACGTGGCTGTGTATCGAGCGCCTCGTGACGTCAGCTCCCAGCAGCCCCTCGGGACAGGTGATTCAGAGGCCACCAAATGCCAACCACTGCAGTCGATGAGGAGGTACCCCAAATGTGGCAGAGCTGGTATTGTTGCGTCTTAAATAAAGATGTTTGTTAGGCGCAACAGGCCGCTCTTGCTTCTTAGTGGAAACAGCTAGTCTATCCATCAAATGTTACTTATACACGTATCAGTTGTAACATTATAATTACATTATTACTTCCTTAAGTGACAAACTGATACATAGAGGAAGTTAATTTATAGATTATAATAATGAAATGAGGTTACAGTTTGGTTCTTTGACGTTTTTCTTACTCTCCGTCTACCATTTTACTATTCATCCACCCGCATTCATCCTAACTACAGTCGTTCTGATTGTTTTGATCTAATATTTGATCTCAATGTTCGCTAATATAGTTTCAGAAGGACGTTCTAACTCTTCACGAATCGTATAATTTACACCAAATTTAAATATAAAAGAACGAAGTTGTAAATGAACCCTAAAATAAACTAAATTTTATATTTTCCATTTTTTAATCAATAAAAATGTGCCTATTCATCTATTTTGAAAACCTCTCTTGCTATTAATAAATCTAGCTTAAAAATTATTTCACTGTTAATCTAACTGCAAACTAAATACACAGGTGGAAATCGGAGAAAGCCCCAGAATTCTTTTAAACCATCACAGAACAATCCTCTAAAACCATGATCGGGATTCCTGGTGGGCGCTGAGCGTTGTTTGGGCGGCGCCGCTGTGCCTCCCCTTGATCTAATAAACGCGCTTTAAAGCGCCCGGCAAAACTGGCGGGTGATTAATTGTCTACTTGAGGTGTATTAGCTTTTATCTGGTATGATGAGTCATGGTTGGTGATTTATTACCCACAGCATTATGAAATGCGTTTGGGGATGTTATGTCGTTGAATTAAGGATAAAAGGGGAGGGGCTGGCACACATTAACTCTAAGACGGGAAAAAATTTCAAACGTCGGAATCATAGTTTTCCAAGAAGTCGTTACCTCCTTTACTTACCGAGCGTGGTGAGTGAGTGGTTAACGCTCTGGCCTCGCATTCGGGAGGACGCCGATTCGAATCCTCGTCCGGGCATCCAGATTTGGGTTTTTTATGGTTTCCCCAAATCACTCTATGCCAATGCTTCCTTCAAAAAGCTATGTCCAAATTCCTTCGAGTTCCTTGCCCCCGTCCTATCCTGCCTCTAATGACCTCGACGTCGACGAGGCGTAAAGCCATTAACAAAACAAAAACCCTCCTTCGCCAACCTTCAAGGAGAAAATTAATATAAAAAAGCTTTCTTGTCGAGTGCCGGGAAAAGGCAACCACTTCTTGATAAGTTTTTAGAATTTAAATTATAAAATGAATTTTTTCTTTATCGATTGTTACCATCAAGAACTGAGATGCAGTGGAAGAAATATTAGCAAAGATATATAAAGTTATTCTCAGTTCTAACCCGATTTTATTAAATTTGTTTCGTAATGTCACCTTCGCTCTTTTGAATCATTTATATAGTATTTTCAGGAGGCCTTATGCAAGTAATTTAAGTGTTTGTCAATAAATTACCCGTCGTGATCAATCCAAAGGCTTGTGGATCGTTCAGAAGGGCCTTTAGCAGTCCAGTGAGTGAGATGTAGGACGGCCAGTTTCTTTTCTCCACGTCCTACAGTTGAACGAAGAACACCAACTACAGATGTATTTCTCTTACACAGTGCTAGCTTTGTGAGTGGTGAAGATCAGTGCAGCTGTCTTCAAAGGGCCGACCCATGTTGAAAATCAAATCGAAGAAAGTCTCTTTACAAATTGGGTACTCTAGCAGTGGGCTACAGGGCAATACTTTCTTTCCTAATACGAACTTGTAATCGACTCAAAAATTAATATGTTAAGTTCCTTTTGCCATTTACCTGACTGGAAGCAATATGCTCAACAATTAGAATGTACATGAGACTACCATGGTAGAAAAATCGCTGTCTATAATACGGAATTCCGTTTTATAACTGATTACTTTATGCTTTTTACAACTATTCCTGGTCCTGGTTTTACTGGTTTTTGCTCGTAACTGAACATTCAGTTTCAGTTTAAAACAGAAAAGACAAAAAATTATTACGATATTAAAGCTTATGCACAAAAGCGTGCGAGTACAGCGTTTTGACTATGTCTGATGTTGTTACCGATTTTCTAATTCGTAATAATGAACTGATTTTTACCAGTGTACTCAGAACAGTCTGGTAGGATTAATTTTCACTTTTATGAATCATTTTAAACATCAGTAAATTTTCCACTTATATGAAGAAATTTTCTTTACCAGATAGATAGAAACAGATGAAAACCAAAATAGATATGGTTTTATATAAAATATGTTGAGGCTTTATAACATCAATAACGGCAAGACCTATACAAATTAAATGATGCCAATCCGCTTGGAAGCGGCTTATCGTATCTGCTCTTAAATAAAACCCCACCATGCATCGGGACAAATCTTAATAAAGAGTGATAAAGAGTTTTAGTAATCACTGTATCTGATTCTGTGGTCTACGACCCCTCTCCCAGAAAATAAATTATAAAGACGGATTAACACAAAACTTTTATAGTTGCAGATAGTAACACTGGTACTGGTGCTCATTTTGGGGAGAATTATGGAGGAAGGAAAATATATGGAGGAGAAGTGACGTTAAATCGGTGAAGCAGGCTCTAAACTCTCCCGCATGGCGGCAGCAGCGGTATTGCGCTTCCAAACATTGCGATGTTCCCAGTATATCCCGAAACTAAGCAAGATATCGAAAAATTTTATTCTTTATTTTAGATTTGTCTCGTCGTGTTACATAAGAATCGATAATTAAATTTGACTTTTGCGAAATTTTTCTTCTCCATTTCAACTCAAGAAACCTCACTTTTGATACAGTATATGTCTAGAACTAGGTGAGATATCGAAAAATTTTATTCTTTAGTTTTCATTTGTCTCGTCTTTTTAAATAAGAATCCATCATCAAATTTGACTTTAACCAATTTTTTCTTCTGAATTTCAACCAAAACCATTTCACATTTGGGACAGAATATCTCGAAAACTAAGCAGAATATCAAAAAATTTTATTCTTCATTTTTTATTTTTCATATCGAGTTACATAATAATCCATCACCAGATATCGGCGTCACCTTTATCCTAGAGTCCCCTTGAGGTTTTTGTACATATTCCCCGTGTCTGTATGGAAGCGGCCATGCCCCCTCCACTCCGGCCATGCCACCCCACTCCTCCTCCGCCCTGCTTCACTTCAATGCGTGGTGAAGGTCTCTTGCGTCGTCTCCATATATTTCCTTCCTCCATGGGGAGAATGTAAAGCTCGAGTGGCGGCGATCTGTGGCAGATCTGACAGCAGAATACAATGTTGGTGCAGGCAGAAGTATTCCGGAATATATCTGCCACAGATCACCACCTATCCCGATTTACTGAGCGGGCAAGCCTCCGACCTCCGTGTTCTGTGATCAGGCGTGGACGTCCACCACCTTGCCGCCAGCAGTGGATTCACCGTCCTTCAACCACTCTGCATAGATGCTCACTACAATAGCACGCGAATAGCCGACCAGCCTCGCCGTTTCCGAGATGCTCGTTCCCTTGTGCCGCGTCCAGAAACCATCAGCCAGTAATTTAACGGAATCGAGTGACTTGTGCGTAGACATCTGGTGTCAGACAACTCCGGAAACCTAACAAGGACATTTCGAATCCATGCCACGTCGAAACGCTTCTGTATTGCGCTCCGCACTAATAAGCAGGTGGTTATAATGTTTTGGCTGATCAGTGTAAATAAGTAAATCCCATATGGAGTAAAGTTAGACACATTCCGTAAATTGACAGTTACGTGGGACAGTTACGTTTGTAAGTAATTATTACTACACACACAGTATGACTGTGTGAGCCACTACGCGGTAAACAAAAAGATAAGAGAGAGAAGCCACAATTATACTGCTCTACGATACATATTGAGAACGTTATTTATTTAAAGCATGGTTGGTTACAAAGTTAAAACACGGAATTGAAATAATTAAAAAATAAATTAAAATATTGTCCTCAGATTCATTTCCAAGTTTTTTATGTTATAAAAAATTCCTGTCGAAAATAACATCGAATAATTTCTTGGATCTCAGTTACTGTTTGTTTGTGTTCCATTAATTATTGATAAAATTCCCTACAAAGATTTTTAATATGGGTGAAGTTGTAATACAAGTACAATAAAATTGAAGATGTTTTACCGTGTTAGAAAACTTACGAACATGTTAAGTATCTGCCATATTACTACACGCAATATATATATGTATAATATGAAAAATGACAATATTTTCAATTTGACATTTCATTTAAAATTTTGTTTAGCTAAGAACCTTCTTAATTAAGACTTTGTAATGGAGAAAAATGAAAAGTAAACCATTATGACTTAAATTGCAAATAATTATATTTTTTGTGTTGATAGAGGTTCTATATGGCAGCAAACATTCTAAAAGATTAAGAATGTCGTTAAGATCAGATTGCGCTTCTGCTATAACTGTTCAGGAACACCGTTTCTCGAAAAAGTTAGTTAACAATTTCTTACAAATTCTACTATGTGTTCCTTACTTTGTAAACAATTCTCTAAACGACTATGCTGCTAACCCTATTTAACTCAATTTAAGAGTTCCTTAGTGTCAAAGTATGTTGTCAGTCAAAATATTACTATCGGAAATGATGATACTTAGTTTTGTCAATATAAAGTACAATGTGTTCTCGAAAAATATTTGTTATAAATTACCAAAATACAATAAATGCACAAATTATACTTCAATCATTTTTGGCGTTTGTCGCTGATACTTCCTACACATCTTCAGTTGTAAACAAATAAGGTTTTCTAATTCATGGATACTTTTGTGGAAATATCCTTGTTGTTGAACCAAAGACGAAGTGGTTTTAGGATGGAGCACAAGTTTTTGTAAGTATGAATAATTTATCTGCAGAGCACACAGGTGGCAACAGATCTGCGGGCTACCTGCTGTTGGAGGCGTGCGACTGCCTAGCCAGCAGGCCACCTGCAATTACAAGCCTTTGATTGGAATTCCTGTAATAGACTGGCTCGCCCCGCCCGCGCCAAGTGCGAGTCAACAGTCAGGCGGCCAGCTAGTCCAGCCGCTGCGCTGCCCGCACGGCGCACGCATCTCACAGCTCGTATTCCCCCCTCACTGTTAGTGTAGCTTCTACAAACATATGCTGCACGACTAGTAAGCATTTGCTGCAGGAGGCAGAGGTATCGTCTTTGCGTACAGAACGAACTTTATACACTAGTTGCAGTGCTTGAAAGCTTGATGTAATCAGTGCGAATAAAACATACCGCAGAAATATGAACTGATGTGTACATCTGGGATGTAATACAAAATAAATGCAAATTGTTTTGAATTATGAACTTAGTTCGAACCGGAAAAATTTCCAATACATATTTGATGTGATTGATTAATAAGACTACATCGTATGTTCAATGAAATGTTTGAGTTTGTTGATACAATTCCCTAAAACTGCAGATTAAAGTTTATTAAGTACCACCGACAACTGTGTTGCTAGAGACATTTACTTACTCACTGGTTACCACTTTTGGGTGTTTCACTGACTTCTGTTACTTTTGTTCAGTGCTTTTGCATTTTGGTTTAAGTCGACAGTGAGGAGTTGACTATCAGAAAACCAACCTGCATATATTATAACTACAAAAAAAAATAAAATAATAATTCGCATTCAGTTTCCAGTATTTTCTGCCGAACTATTTCATTTTATGTTTTGAACAAAATTGTCAGAGATTAATAAATGTAACTTGTTTCAATCAACTAACTGCTGTTTCTGGAGGTTTTTTTTTAGAGTTGTAAATATGTCCAAACATTGATCACCCCGTAATCAAAATATTTTTCCATTTTAATCAACTACTTCATATAAGGTGTTGCACATCACTAAGAATGTAGAGATTTCGGTCACTAAAGGAGAAATATTTAAAAAATTCTATAGATTCTTTATTCTACTGATTTTCTTGGGAAAGGTGTTTTACTAAGTTACTGGCATCCTTATTTCCTTTTATTTCGTAACTAGGCATAGACAGGTAAACCAGTTCACACTTCAATACTTCTCAGTATGTTGTGGATGTGAAACAACCTGTGAGTGACCATATAGCCTCCCGGCTGGTACCTCAACATCACGCAGATAGTTTATAGAGACACGTGTTATGTGTGCACTAGCATTGTGCTATTGATAAATAGCACCATGATACTGTCGTATGAGAGGTAACGCATGAGGACGCAGAATGTCCGTGACGTACCTTTGTGCCGTCAGTTTAGCCTTAATCTCTACCAGCCTGTGACCTGAAGAAGTCGTACCCGATGGCTCCCCACGACATAACTCCAGGAGGGACACAGCAGTGCCTCTCATTGGAAGACTGTGATATCTCCCTCGACCACCCACGCCGACGATGGCCATCCAATGCAATGCGATGCCATACATGGTGTTCAGCAATTCTGTACAATAGTAGACGCTTTTGTGACCTCGGCCGAGGAATCTAATTGTAAACCCGGTGTATACTCAGCAAAGTACATCAGAACGGTTCATTTTCCTCGAATATTTATTCAGTTTACTAGTTTTATTTGAGTTCTTTGATTGCTTGTGCTATGTATCGAAAGTGATTCACCAATGTTTTAAATACAATTTGTAAATGATAATTTTCTCCATTTCTGTTACAGCCACCTGATTAGATACACGTTAAAAACATTTTTCCTCATAACTCTATTTTACATTCAAAGTTCCTTAAAATTTTTGACATTTTCTCCCATTTCCCGTTATCACTAGCTTATTCCCAATTTGGAAATATATTCCTATTTAACAAAAACTTAAGCCGCAGTGCCTAATTTTTAAATCCCGTCGTTGCATAATCCAAGTTATTTCTGATGTTATGAGGCTTAAATCTTGATGAAAACAGGTAAAAGTCAATGTAAGTTATTTCCAGTCCCGAACCCCCAAAGTGGTCTTCCAGATTTCAAGCGTACAGATCACGCCTTTGAATTGCACCACACACGCTGATGGTTCACGTCAGCACCAATATGAGTCTACCCCTCCTCTTTATCCCCCCCCCACCTTTCCCCGTCTTCTATATTCGTCCTTTGTGCGCAGTCCTTTGTTGACGTCACAATGAAGATTATGATAAAGAGGTTGGACGTTCTCATAAGAAGGAATATTCGATCACATTTAAAAAAAGGAACGTCGAATATATCGATGTTTTCACAGAAGTTGAAATAGACTTCAGTCGAATTGTTATTACTGTGAATAAAGCATCGTTACAGGTCTTTTGTTTCACATTCTTAAAATAAGCTTGAAGGACCCAAAAAATCAAACCACAGAAATGTAGTAGTTTTGGCATTTGTATTCTGTTGGTGAATAGTATTTGTAATAGTCGGTATGTGTTGCTTTTCCAAACAAGGAAAAGATAATACTAAAAACCTATACTTACCAGCTAGTGAATACTCTACGCCTGAAAATCAGCTGTGGTAGAAAACAACATTAACCAACCACATTGCATCATAATTTTTATTCTAATTCTGTGTTCAGTATTTAGAAGCATAGGGTAAGCATAATGAATATCACCAATTTTTAATTCTTCAGAAATTTGTGATTTAATGCAAATATATATATAAAATTAAATTGCAAAACGAAAATTTTTGATCGTCAGCAGTTTTAATATCCTATTTTCTCCGTAAAAGTTGATTCCGCATCTTGTCTGTTGTCATCGCTTTATCAGAGAGTGAGGAAAAGACAATATAAAGTCACAGTAATAGATATAAAAAAAGAAGAGGACGGACAGTTATACCACAATATGTACTCAGACATTGTAATTGTTTCAAACCCCGATGGACTGGAATCTTCTTGACACTTATCAGCGCCCTTTTATTTGTTTAAGCCATGCTTAATGCATGCAAAGACAGCGGAAAGTTAACTTACGTTTATCGTCATCACTAAAAGTTTACATCCTGATCGTCTGAGAATGAGCAATGATTACATCGTTAGACTTACAGTTGGAAGAATATGTATTCAGTTATAGTACGAACATCGAAATATCAATTTTCTCTATTTCCCCACAGTGATCCAAGCAAATTAGTGTCAACTTCTGTGTTAGTGTTTATTGGGCCAGTTGTGAAATTTTACAATTGGTCAGTTATTAAGTCAAGCAAAAAGTAAGATAGTATCGAAAGTCTGCACAGATTCGTGTGCGCAATGGTTTGTTGAGAAATATTTGAGACGAAGCAAATTACAGCACTTAACTACCTAATCTGAATATCTAACTGGTGGAATAGTAACTTTATTTTAACATTTTATTCATATTTGTCTCCTTCATTCTCCTTGGTTAGCCACACATCGCTCCCTAATATTTTTTCCTGCTTTCAAGCGAGTTCTGGAACGCTTCTTTTAGAATGCTTCTTAATTCACTTATAAAGTTATTTTGATGTAATCGACTGAGTCATACCAGTGATTTTTCAAAGACGATTTCAAATTTGGAAGAGTAAGAGCCATGTGTCAGATAGTGTTGTAAAAAAAGTTTTTTCTGGCTTGAAAAAAAAAACATGAAAAAAAACTTTGAAAAAAAACATGTTTTTTTCTGGAACACGTTTTTTTTTCACAACTACTAAATCTCAAATTTGTAAGGCAGTTATCGTTTAAAATGACTGTTTTAGAGTTTATTCTAAGTACTTATCTTAGTTTAAAATCTACTATATTTTTCTGGTTCAGTAGGAAAAAAAATTACGAAAATATTGGCAAAATTGACTGAAATTTTCTTTATGAACGGGGATTTCCCGAAGAGACTAGGTTGCGCGAGAAGGAATCCCCATTCCCCATTGTTTGGATTGATACTTGCTATTTGAAATAGTGCTGCCAGCCCTACAAAATTACCTACAGATCTTTTAAAAAAAATTAGGAATTTAAAATTTATCCACGGTTGTTGGCCTCTTTTTATTACTTATTGTGCTTTCCTTATATTCGTATACTTGTTAACTCTCAGAGTATAGTGGTACTGACTCATTAAATTGTCAGTAAGGGAGCGTGCATAAACCACATAGCTCCATTTTGACCTCCTGTGAACCCTCCCTGTTCCCCCACGTAGCCCTACTTAGCTTTTGCCTACTCCCCCCCCACCCCCCGCTCACGTAGCACGTAGCTTTCTTCCGTTTTGATTCCAGAAGACATTTTTTACTGTTTTCTCTTGTCAAACTATTGTAAATTACATACGGATATAATTAACTGAGGTAAATAAATACTCACATGCTGTTGTGAGTTCATTTCCTCATTTTAACTGTGAAAAATGTTACGAAAGGAAAGTTACGTGGCCTGGCTCGGAAACCCCCCCCCCCCTCTCCCCGCGTAGCCCAGCGTAACCTTCCAGCTAACCCCTCCTCCCTCTGGACCGACCCACGTAGTTTGTGCACGGTCCCTAATTATGAATCGTTTCCTTGGTGTAAACAAACGATTGAAAAGAAGTAAAGCTCCTATTTTGTTTGATAATAGATTTTAATTCAAACTTAAAAGACCGTAATTCAGAACTATCGGCGCAGTCTTTATGCACAGTGTGTACTTTGCTCACAATTTAAAATTGCAATCTCAAAATCTTTTGCGTACAATACAAACAACCAGTAAAAGAAAATTTAACTATTTCTGAAGTTATGGATCTAGAGGAGACAGAAGAAGAGACAGAAAATTCCGACACCGATCGAACTAGTGTTGGTAGTGCTGATACTAGTGAATATGGTACTGACATAGAGGATGAATAAAATTATGTTACCTATATAGATACACTTATGAATCATTATTTGAGACATTATATGATTCAGTAAGACTTAAAACACACTTGTAAAATGGAAGTTCCTTAAATAAAACTATAATTTATCAAATATATTGTTTTATGAAAAAAAAATAGAAAAAAACAAAATTTAGAAAAAAAACACGGGTGCTAAGTTTTTTTTCATGTTTTTTTTCACAAAGCTGAATTTTTTTTTCAGTTTGCAACACTATAAAGACCACTTCTGTTTTGTTTAGCACAGAAGCTGGGAGAGGTGTGAGCTGCCAGGTTGTCGTGCTGCAGCATCTGACTCCGGTCTCTTCTGCATCACGTAGTGTCTTCACCATTCACTACTGACGGTTTCTCATCAGTTACTTCCCTTACTGTTAAACAATGATTTGCATTTAATTGATGTAAACATCACCTGATTGCGTTCGGTGCCGAACCGTCGCGGCAGCTACTTCGCGATGACAGCTCACCAGATGAAGGCAGCGGAGGTGACTGCCGAAACGTCGTGTTTAAAAGATCTTATCCGGCAGAAGACCCGTGAAGAATTCCTGTCTACCATACGCCGGGAAAACTTAATTGTCACATAGTAGTGTGAACTTTGGTGACTATTAAAGTACAAAGATGTTTTCATAATTTAATTATTACTTACCATTTTTATGTTTAACTTACGAATTCCGTTCATTTTAATGTTTTACATTTCGTAGTACTGAAGGGAGAAATAGCCTAAGTCAAAAAACGAAACATAATCCAAAGAGTAGCACTTGCGAATGTTTCTTGAAAGTGCTCATCTGAAATCGTCCCTGAAAAGTCCTGTGATCTATTTCATGGAGTATTTTTACCTTTTTACCTCCGGAATATATTGTCCAGTAAGATTCCACCATTCCTTACGTAATATCAAGGACTGCATGCTCTGGACCCCTAAGGTACTTAGTGCTCTGGCTTTCCATTACCTTCTGACAATTTTCTTTCCCAAGGACAAGAGGATTCCCGCTCACCTGTCAGGAGACGTTGCCAATCAGAGACTTCTAATGCCTGAACTCGTTCGGCCACCAGAGTCTCGTCTGTTTTGTTCATCGTTTAAATGCTTATAGTTCATACAATAGCAGCTGGATCAGCGATATGTACTTACAAAACCTGTTTCTCGTCTATTTTGTGCATCATTTAAATGCTTATAGTTCATACAATAGCAGTTAGATCAACGATATGTGTTTCTATTGGAAAACTGTGTCGTCTCGCAGTGAAAGCAGCATTAAGTAATCAAAGAAACGCGGCTGCAAGGAATGAAAGAGTCAAAGTCGAATTTAACACAACTGTGTCTATACAATTGCTGTATTTACAACTCCAGCGAAGTCAAGAAATAGTTTTTCTGGGGCAAATCAGGAACTAACAAATGCAACTGAAAGGAGTGGCAGAAGTTGTGGGGGAGACAGGTCTCGAAATTTCTTGATATAATGCCATAAATGTTACTCGTATCAAACGTATAGAGAGAGAAATATTTGAAATGCATCTTTCTGTATAATCTGATTTCTAATGTGGGTAGGAACAATGTTAATTGGAAAAGTGTGATTAGAGACGTATTAACTTAATGAAGTATGAGTAAGAAGAAGGTCAAATCTTAAAGCAAGTAAAGTTGTCGTTGTGTCCATCTGCATGCACATAAACCGTCTTGCATTAGGTGAACGAGAAATACCTTCAATAAGATTGTTAAAGGATATTTTTAACTGTTTATGTGCAATGCTGCTGACACGAAAATTATGGAAAACGAACTCAAGAACTATAGAGAGTGAAAAGGAGGGAAGGTGGATTTATCTATGGAATTTGCCGTAGAAGACAATCACATGTCTATAACCGCTATGTTAAAGGAATATCGAAGAACAAAAGGTCAATGGGCAGGTGAACAAACGGTAGGATCTCTATAAAATATAATTTAACTATGAGACCTAGGTGGATATGAATGAGAGAGTAAGAAGTAAATATGGAAAGGATGCAGAATATATATAGGCTCATATATATATTATCAATCCAGCATGTCTCAAAATGTGATCCACCATCATGTTTCTTCTTTCTATAAGAATCTTGTATAAAATGCTTTGCTTACCCGTTATTTTCAAAACACGTTCAATTCTTACTTTACCTGTGCACTGAATTTTTTTCCATCCTTCTATGGCACCACATTCCAAATACTTCAGTTTTACTTTTTTCTGATATTCCTAAAGCTTCACTACCATAAAGTACTTTGCTCTATACCTAAGAGTTTTAAAACATTCTTTCTTAACCCTAGACCAATCAAAAATTAAACCTTAATTTCAGGGATAAAACAATGAAAACATTTTCTTTCGTAGGTAGCGAAGTCAGGTATTGGAATAAGTTATCATGCAAGATCGTTCTTGACAGTACTCCTTAACAACGATTTAAAAAGCGAATAAAACATAAGTAACTAAATTATACCCTAATGAATAAGCTATTAATGGCTTTTGTTTCAACCTGAAAGTGGGAGGCTTTATGTCATTTGAAGAGAATTGCCAAAATAACCAAAAGAATATAAATTTGGTATTGTAGTTTACAAAAACAAAACAAAACAAAAAAAATAGTAGAACAGTTTTGGAATGGATTTCAGAATTATGGAGTAATATCTCATGTGGTCTCTATGTGTTAGTTTACTTCGATTACTGACAAATTCCTTTTGACATGGTGTCGGCAGCTAATTTCCTAAGCACAGAGAGAATCTAGTATCTTCCTTGACGTCTGAATTTATCGTCAAGCCTTTGCGTTTGCCAGATTTTCCTGGTACATAGGGTCCAGCGGTATGTCAACATTATTACCGTTGCTCCGGCAAGTCCTGTAGGGCTGTGGCCTAACCCTTTCCGCGTTGCCGGCCAGCAGTGCGAATGTACTGCGTAGCCCTCTGGCCGAGCTAACAAGGTCAAGAGGCCTGTTCTCAGCCAATTAGGACACCTTCACTCGCCGACATCCTCTGCCGGAGGCAACTTTACTTTCAGCTGCCATAGCATCCGCGCCTGAATACAAATTAAACCTCCATCAGTACAAGACGGTCTAGAAACACAAGTTAATGCTTCTTTCTGCCCACAATCATAACTAAAATCACAAAACGTTACAACAGAGGTAGCTGTTGCTGAAACTCTTAAAAAATTTGTCTGAAGCAGATCGGCATTAAAAACAGCACGACTCTTCCTGAGAACTCTTATTGACACATAACACCACGTGAACAATCTTAAACGCGATTTCCATCTCAATTCGCAAGGTAATGGTCTAAATATCTGAAACAATTGATACGGTAAATTGCGGGAGGGAAGTAACTGCACAGAACCTGATGAATGTGATCAGCACATAAATTCCGCGATAAGGTAGGCTGAATTAATAGCTTACGAAGACTCTTGAAGAAGGCTTCTAAGCCACAAAGCTGACGTCCTACGAAACTCTTGCCTGACTTTTATGAAATGTTGTTTTGTAACTTCAACGCTAAATATTAGCTGCAATATAAGTCATAAAAAATGTATAAAATGCAGATGTAACCTATACAAGAAATAAAGCTGTAACTACGAAAAAGTCTACATTCGAAATATTTTTGAAAGAAAGAAGCTACAGAGAATGAATCGACATTTTTTATTTTATTTTTAAACGTGTTTATCTGTCTGTTGCAGGTTTGGATTAATGGGATTCACACAAAAACTACTGGTCTGATTTTGACGGTGTTACGTTTAATGTATAGTCAATGGACTTGGTAGTTAAATGGGGTATGTTTATTCTTTATGTGACTTTCAGTTTTTTCTTGAACACCATTCACACAAAATTTACTGGTCGAGTGGTTTAATTTAACGTGCAGCTCATAGTCACACGGATAAAAAAGGGAATATTTCATTTTTATCAAATGGTTATAGTCATTTATTTCCTTCCACATTCAGTAATTCTTCGCCAAATAGTCAACCACCCTTGACCGCCATATTTAAGCTACTATTATATGCATAACACGAACACTCTACATGTTAATCATTTTCCAAATATCTCCCATAGCATCTACTTCATTATATAAATTACTTTCGCATTAAAATAGAATCTACTTAAAACTACTATTGCTTAATACAGTAAGTAGTTTCAGTTCTCAATATTTCAGCGATGTTTACTTTTATTGACAAGTAACAGACCCTGTGCGATTAATTCTAATTATTATCATTACGTAAGTTTTTCTAGCATATGTTAGCTTTCTCACTAAGACTACTGGAAAGTTGCAGTGATTTCTGATCTTAATGTTGCAGGCGGCGATAAACAAGTTAGCTTCGGACGGCTATTGTATCGGCAGCTTTCAGTCAAAATTCCGCGTAGCGTTCACTCCGTATGTTATCTAAAACATTTCAACAAATTTGTTGTTTCACAAGTGAAACCTAAGATTGGTGCTCAAATATTTTATGTTGCGTATATTATATAATGCATATTAATTTAATCGTTTTATAAGCTAAACCCACATGTTGCTACAGTTTTTATTTTATTTAGATTCCTCTCACTGTTAATAAACACAAGTACAGTGTTCATCCGTTACTAGCTGGATGACCAGACTTGGTGTGATATGCGAGAGGCAGACTGCTGAAGGTCACCTCTGCTATGCAAACACTTTGCATTAAGATATGTAAAACCTGCTTCTGCAGTAGACATAGAAGTGTTAATCCAGATGTAAAGGAGACCTTCTAATTATTCTCTCTGGTCGCCCTGTAAGACTGAAAAATAAATATGTCCTGGAGCAAATTTCGCTGAGTGCTGGGAGGTGTCAACATTTACGAAAAAAAGAAAAATACGTTGTAATAAACTATATACACTTCATGTTGCAACGAACTTATTTTTCACAGTTTTTCTCTTATTTATTCTATGGGTTCCTCTGAACAACGGTATAAACAATGAAAATTATGTTGAACATTTTAATTTCACTTTAATTTTCTTGATGCGATCGTGATCTGAAACAGCAGTTATCACAGTTATTTACGTTCATGTCAAGTATCCAAATAGTTGGCAGATAACACCGTAAATGCATAGGTAAATGAAATCAATTTTCACTAATGTTTTCTTTACGATATCGCTTAATTAGTTACCCGCTAACTGCTGTCATTTAGTACACAAAATTAAAAATCTCTAAATTAACATTTGCTAATATTAACCCTGTTTAACATCTAATATCTCTTAGAAACCAAGTAATTCCGCTTCCATTCCAATACCAAAAAATCGAGTGTTTAATATGTGGTGAAGGCTGCAGGAAATATGACTGGTAGGTTGTGAATAGTATTCCTTTTAGAAGCATTCGGCATCATAGCAAAAATAACATAAACATTAATGCCTCAAAGAAAAATGAAACATAAGAATTTTTCATGGTATAGACGAAAAACAAAAATATCTCCTGTTCAACCCTCTTCCCACACTCTAACGATTGCGTGGAATTACAACCTAAACTGATGATTTTGCAGGCAAATATACGAAGAAAGTAAAAGGAACTGTGATTGTTGTTCCAGAAATCAAACAAATATTAAATTGAGTAGTAAGATGGAAGCACTAAGATGAATTGGCGAAGTGAATTATACAGGAGTTGAAAAGCATTTCCAGTCAATTTCTGGGAAACTTAAAGGAAGATCGAATAGATTTACCAAAATCAACTTTTCTCTCTAAACGCACGCTTTTTACACCAAACTCAGGTGGCGATTCTGCTACACAAATTTTAGAAATTTAGTACTTCATACTAAACGTTTTTTAATTTAGTGTGTAAGATTTTTAAAAAAATCGGAAATTCCTAGTTAACAACTTTATTCATTAGAGCAGTTTAATAACGTCATTATTAACTTAACGTTCTAGAATCTACATACGGTGCGGCACATATTTGTATTGTATTTATTAATCTACTATATAATTTCCCAAGCTCATTCATTCAACTCGATAGTTATTGGCAAATTAACAGGGATCAAAGATATAATTAGAAAAGATTCAATGATATGTCAACAATTTAACAGCTATGCACCTGATGCCAAATTAATTGCAAAAATGCATTCATTAAGTTTGCTTTTCGTAGCGAGTTATAGTGAAAACAATATCGATAAACTTTAAGACTGCAAAAACGTGAAACTGTTTTTTCATTAACATGTTGGTAATGAAAGCAACATAAAAAACATTTAAAATCTTAAATTACTTGTGGTCTCTGCTATACCCACGAATGCCAATTGTCATAGGTTAAATTTCAATTTAATTAAAACTTACGTTAATGTTGTTGCTTGGCCAAAGTTTATACATTACAATTTATTTAACTTTTTCGTGTTTTAGTGACCAGTTTCGTTAATGGTCTTTGTTCATGTTCGCTGTACGTGAGTTATTAGATTGTTTAAAGTGGACATCAGGCCAAATAGGTTACCGAATCTAGTATTCTAATGAGTTGCTCAACTGCTTAATAATCTGGAATCTTTATTAAGTTCTCTGCCCGTTACAAACACTATAACCAAAGATTACATTAAGAATGTCAAGCCTCGAAATGAAACTACGTGATGATTTCGAAGAAAACAGTAATTGTTTAAGTATTGCAGAGTGAACTTTAAGGCTTAATGCGACTAGCAGTAAAGTTTTTATAACAGCAAGTTTGAGTCTACGACTTTTGAAACAATTATACGACAGCACGATCGTACCTGTCCGTTTTTAATACGTCTATTAATACTTCTGAGTTTTTCAAGAACAAAATATTTTATTCACCCCAAGGGTGAAACACAGGTCAAGTTCGTATCTGGTGAGATTAGGTCCACCAGTCATAATCTATGACCGTAAAAGCTGCAACTATTCTAGACCCATGACGATACTCAAAAAACTATCACGTCCTTACACTAGTATCTATAAACTAGGTGTACAATTTAATGTAAATAAATTTTTCATAAATTCATACCCCGGCGTTAAAAAAAATCTTATCGGTGTTAACGGTTTCAATGAAGATTATTCTAACAGTTCCACTTCCGTTTTCCTTTCTTAATAATTATATTATTGACTATACAAATACTAAGAGCCATTAGCATTATTTGAAAAGGGTTTCGTATTCATTTAATGAATCTGTAGTCGATTTTTTCTAATAACTTCATGGCTTCGTAGCAATTATAGTGCTTTTTTTTTATCGTAGAGATAAATAATAAGAATTTGGAAGTAAAATTGCTAGTATAGCCTAAGTAATAGCATAAGGAAGTTGACATTGGAGCCCAAATTTCTTCGCAGTTTATAACAACAATAATAATAGTTTTATAATTTGTTCTTACTACTACATAAGGAAGCGCTATGGTTCACACCTTCTGTGTGTTCTAACGTTTAGAGCAATAACCGGACACAATAGCATTCGGGTGACTAATTATGCGTAACTGCCACAAAAAAACTTTTTAGCTGAGCGGTGATGAGATATAAAATATTAATTCTTTTTAATGTATGAATGACACACTGATTTTGACTGCGGAGTGAAATATATTCCACAGATCAGAGTGGTTATTTCACGCTGCAAACTATCTACGAGTGTGAGAGACTAACTTTTAGTAGTTTGTAATTACATAACCACATTCTGGGATGAGCATGTCTGTAACTGCAAGCAATAAAGTTTAAATGGAATATGCAACTACTGAAATGTCTCCCGCGACTGAACTGTTATAGCTACGAAGTTCAGTCCCACGTATTGCGCTGAAAATCCGGGATCGTTCCAACATTCATTTTTTGGTAGCTCGAAGTCCACCACAAATAGTGGTGTTTTGCAGAGATAATCTAACCCCCGCAGGTTACGCTGTTCCCACGTTCAATTACGACCGAACTTTACCACCATCAGCCATAACGCTGGTCGCAATCCAAAACATGCATCATAATAAATCGAGGATAAATGAGAATCACAGCTAAGCACATCACTATTATCAGGAACTATTTATTAAAATATTTGATGCTTGTGTATTTCGCAGATCATCATCATCATTAGTGTTCTGCCGTAAGGCAGGTTCTCACGTGATTGTTCTCCATGCTTCCCTGTCTTCTGCTATCCTCTTCATGTCATGTTTCCGTTTCCTTTCATGTTATTTGTGAGTTTTCACCTCCTTCATGTCTCACTCTCGTCCTACAAACTACTCCTTCCAAGGCGTATGTTAACAAGCACTCCCCTTTCACCAAGTTTCCCCATCCAGTTCTTCTTCCTTTCTGTTGTGACTTGGAGTATTTCCCTCCTCTCATGAATCTTTTTTTCCATCCAGCTTATAGTCTACAGTCTCCTCCACGTCTACATCTGAAACGCTTCTATCCATTTTTCATCCTCTCATCTCAGTGTCCACTTTTCGGCACCATGAAGTGCCACTCTCCATACAAAGCATGTGCCAAGTCTTTTCCTCAGTGCTTTATCTACTCTCCCAGTTAATACTCGCCTCTTCCTATTAAACGCTTCCCTCGCTACAGCAATACGTTTTTTCACGTCTTGGTGGCATCTGAAGTCCTCAGTGATTGCACTACCAAGATACTCGTATTTGAGAGGTGTAATCTGGCTAATATGAGCATGCCCTATCTTAATACTCATCAGTTACCAATCACCATACTCTTTGTTTTTTCTGTAATGATTCTCATACCATATTCTTCACAAGGTTTATTTACATATTTATTAAGTTCAATCCCTTTCTGCTAACGAGACCATATCATCGTCGAATCATATAAGCTTTATTCTCTTGTCACTAATACGCACTCTTATTTTTCAGTCTAAAGATTTCCCAGTAATATCTTCTAGTTATAAATTCAAAAATAATTGGAAAAGGCAGCAACCTTGCCTAAACGCCTCTCTCAAAGCTGCTTTCTCCACACATCTCGTTTCCAATCTTTATCCTTACTTCGTGTTAGGTTCTGTATTAGCCTTCCCAATCTTTCCTACTACTCCTTTCCTCTTCAAGATATCCATCAGCTTTTTCCATTGCGACCGGTCTAAAGCTTTTTCCAAGTCAATAAAGAAGGCATAAATGTCTCTTCCTTTCTCAATATATCTGTGGTACTAAACAGGCCAGTGGCCTCTCTTGATCTTTTACTTTTATAAATCCAAGCTGTTCCTCTCCAAGTCATCTATCTAACTTTCCATATAGGCCTCTTATCAGCACTCTCAACAATACTTTAGCTGTATGAGAAATTATACTCATAGTCCAATGCAGTTCACATTTATTTGTATTCCTCTTTTTTGAATTGGTATTAAGCCTGTTACGAGAAAATCATCCGGCTTTTCCCCACTGTCATATACCTCATTACAAAGGTAGACTACCTCCCATCACCCTCTGTTTCCTAAGCTCTTCAACACTTCTGCTGGCAAATTATAGATTCTACATGCTCTCAGATTCTTCACCTCCTTCAGTGCCTACTTCTACTTCTACTTAAAAGATGTCATACCCATTTCCATCCTCTGTTACCTATGCCCCCTCTACAATTTCACTTGGTATTGGATCCCCATGACAAAAGTTCTCTATATATCCTAATAATCTAATAAACAGCTCATGTGGTTTCAAATAGCATAAGGCTTGTGTTAAGCATAAGCTTTGTGTTAAGTAAATTTACCCTTGTCAAGTAACATTTTGGGTAAATTTACCTAACACAAAACCATGTTGAATACGTAACAGCCACGTGGAGGTCTGAGAAATTATAATATTTTTCAAGTAAGTAAATATGGGATAAGCAACGCCGGCAAAACGCATCGGACAGCATCCAACTGACAACTAAAAAGATCACAGACCAGCATGCGACCTCGTGTTCTGTTTGGAACTTGTGTTGCTAGATGTTACGATATGAAATTGCCTTACGCACTGTGCCTATTTCAAAAAGACTCTTAAAATAACAGCTCACTGGCACAGTAACATTTATTTGAGTTATTTTCTGCCAATCCACGCTTCCATAAAACTTGCTGTTTTTTATTATTACTGTTATTATTTTACTACTCGTTATACTATTTTACAGCCTGTGTCTTGCTTCTAGTTTTGGTCAGGCGATAATGTCATCCCCAAATTAAAATCTCTGTTACAACTGAAAATTTGAGATTAAGCTCTGTAGTTTCAATTATATTTTTTATCATTTTCAGAACAGTTTTTTTTTTACATTCTTCCAGCAATTGAAATACGAAAATGATTTAGAAGTCACTTATTTACATGATTCTAACTGTGCACTGTTGATATTTCAAAATGATCGTTGATTACTGATAAATTCGTGTTTATGTCAATACTGTTTCCTATCCATGCATCATCTAGATTAAAGTTCTTACAGACTGTTTTAACGTTCTTACCATCCATAAAAACAATTTAACTTAAGACTTCGCCACATTAGAACCAGCATTCGCCTCTAACATTGAAAATGTACTGCAATTATAATAAGAGTTTTGAGGTTTCTGTTCCTTTTCTTTTTACCTCCTTATATTTAAGAGTGTGACTGTAACCAATCCAAATCGACTAGAAATACTGTACAGCTTGAATGTGGAGCAGCAACTATTTACAATGAACAACATTCTTTACGAAGCAACTGAAATCATTTTGAACATCGTTTGAAATTCCAAAGATCTCTCCTAGTCACTGATAGAATTTGAGTGCCATGTTCAGAATACACCTCAGGAAGGCAATTATCTGTAAATAACTCACAATGTCACCTTTTACAGGATGTCTACTGCAGTTGATAATTTCTGGCACATGTTGTACCTCGATAATTGAAAACGTATACTGGGCAAAGGGTAAAGGTATATGATGCAATCAGTTTAGACGCTTCACTATCGTGATTTCCCAGGGGGAAACCTGATCACTTGAACGTGATGTCTTATGATGCTACCAAACGGTCTTCCTCGTCCCCGTTACATCAAAACTATCACGCTGATACCGAAAAGAAGAAACGCTGTGAATAATCGTTGGCTAGAGCGACCCATCCTCTCTCAGTAATGCTCATCTATAACTAGTATGCAAAAAATATTCTTTTTTGGCAATAAAACAATAGAAAGTTTGGTTTGGTTGAAGATCTGGTGGAGATATATTAAATAAAATGAGGTATCTTTTTTAAACATTATTTTTTTATTTATTTTTACACACCAAATTAATGATGCTGAATCTTGAATATACGGTTTTAGGCTTCAATTTTGGTTAGTAAGTATCAAAAATTCTATTTTAAGGAACAGAACAATTTGATATACCTTGATTTTCCAAAAAACTGATTTTTCAAATGCAATACAGCAGCATATATGTAAATTTATCTAACATGTTTGTGTTAAATTTTGATAAGCGATTTTTGTTTTAAGTATTCAGTTAATGTAAATTATTGGAGAAATAAAAAGAAGACAAATATTGTGTAGAGGTTACATAAATGTATCACCTGCACACTCTCGAAGGCAAGCTGAGAGATATAGCCTATCATGAGTTTAATGAATAGGATAATATAAGATAGAAGAGGAATGAGAGTGTATGATACATAAGAAAAATACATCTCCCGTCTATGAAAATCGCCTTACGAGATAAAAAAATTCTGCCGTTTCGATTAATAAAAGTCATGAAAAACAATGATACCTTGATGGTGTTCGTATATATGAAAACAGATTTTTTGCTATGTTTATTGGAATAATGGATTACAAATTTTAAAGCATAAATATCTAGTATACCGATAAAATAATCTGTCTAAGAATAATATGGTTTTAATACACTTATAATCAATATGGACAAATATTATTTACTTTACGTTACAAAAGGATGCACACAGGGGTATTTGACACAAAAAGTCGATCAAAATTATTTCTACGTAATTTGGATTTTTGTTTCGCTTCTTTTGTGTATTAGAACTTATAACTGTGAAGTAGTAGTAATAATAAAGAACAGGTACTGTGTTCATACACTTTATAACATATTAAGCGAATATTTACAAAATATCTAAACAATAATCATATATGTACACTCTTTGGCATAAAAAATTGACTGTCCGCGCCTGAGTCTAAGTCCCTTATTTCGCACAATGTGGCATCATTGCGCGTATTCAACTCAGCGCCATCTGTTATTCATTTCCTTAAGTCAAGCCTCGAACAAAGCAGGAAGACTCCGCCCGCCCATTGACGATTCTTCTTGGTAGTCCATTTATCATTCCCCACATTTCAGTAAAAAGCTATTGACCGATCTCGAAACAGGTAACGCATTTTCCTGTCCCTGCATTGACTATAATATTAGCCAAGATATCGCCGACCATACCTAAATCGGACGAAATTCGGTTCCAGCTACACTTTTCTTAAATTCTGATCGTGAAACATATCGTTAAAGTTGTAATTAACAAGATTGCAATAAAGCGCAGTAAAAATGAGGTTCAGTTATACATTTTATTCCAAATAATTAGCGTAAAATTATAACGATATTTATTTATATATTGATGTGGCTAATTAGTTGCAATAATGCAACACATAATGGGGTGTGTGGTCCGAGAAGTGGGTGTAAATGTTCAAAGATCCAGAGTTTTTAGTTCTACAAAACTATTGAAACGATTATAAAGAGATTATTTCGGATAATTGTCTAATGCCAGTTGAATGTAACTGACTTCCGAGGCAGGATAAGGTTGTTTACCCACTGCACGAGTCGTCTGTGAACATGAGCTCCGTTTGCTTGTGGCTAACCATCTAGTCTTGTAAACGCGTGGTCCTCGGTTTGAGTCTAGTTTTTCCAATTATTTTTTTGCAATTTATTTTAAACAAGTCGAACCTACAACTGCGTTATGCGTAAAATATAACATCGACTCTTACCTGCTTGCGTCAGGACATAACATACTTAAGGAAAGACTCGTAACTGAGTGCTTCTTAATAAACTGCACACGTAACTATGAAAGCTTCACAGAGGTAACACTGAAAGAAATCTTCTCGGGCTTCAACATCGTAGAAATAGTGTCGTGTGGTTACGTTAGGTGGACTATAACGAGTTCGCACCATCTTCAAGGAGACGAAAAACTAAATAATATTACTATACCAATTTCTTATTATGCGTCTGGATTTACGATTCGTCGACTTCTAAGTCATTAAAGGTGGAAAGGGAATGGAGACAAGGAATGGAGACAAGGAATGGGAAGGAATTCGGACCATGGGTTTTGGAAGAAATAATCCCGCCATTCACACGAAGTGACTTGGAGAAACGAAGGAAAATCCAAATCTGGATAGCCGGATAGGAATTCAAACAAGCTTCCTCTCGAATGCGGAGCCATAGCGTTAACGCTCAGCCATTAGGTTCAGTTTTTCAATATCTTTCGTATTTGATCTATGAAGCCGTCCATAAAATTATTTAAAAAATCTATTGAAAAGTTAAAAATCGTAAATTAAAATATATGTGCAGAAGTGAGTTCATCTGATGAGAGCGGGGATATCAAAAAAATCTCTGAAATCAGAAACGCAATTCAAATTTCATTTTCTCTCTCTCTACTCTTTTCGCCCCTCTCTCTTTTTTTTAATTTTTTTTGCTAGGGCTTTACGGCTCGGCGACAGAAAGGTCATTAGAGGCGGGATCGGATTGGGGCAAGAAACGGGCAGGAACTCGGCCATGGCATTTTCAAGGAAGCATCCCTTTTTCAATAAAAATTCCGCAACATGAAGTTAAAATAACAGAAAAAAATAGTTTCTTTGACATTTCAAGTGAGAAACTCTACAGCAACAACTCCAATCAAACTCTCTCCCTTTACGGAACTAAAGTCAACTAAACTCGTCACATTATATTGGATGAGCAATATTTTAAATTCCACAAACACACCTTTAACCGCCAATGAGGCCTATGAACTAATCAAAAAAATGTTTTCATCGGAGTTTGTTTTTAAACAATTTGATGTAAAATATAATAATGTTTACTTTTACATATATGATATGTATTTTACAACAAGTGAGAAGGGGATAGTCAATGTAAAAATGCTCGGCTTGAGGTGGGATTGAACCCAGTACCCTCACCTCCGCAGGCCAATGCTTAACCGTTCAACCATTTTGCATTACGGGTAAACCTACCTCGTCCATTATACAATAAAAGTAAACATATATATATATAAAGATACAACATTTCAAGTTGAATAGTTAATGATGATCTATATAAAGAATCAAACTGTTATAACAGAAATAATCAGTCAAATAAAAATATGATAGATAGACGGGGAAGGAAAGTAAATTTCTATTTAGGCAATGTGTCTGTTCTCTTGATACCGCCTAGCTGTAAGATACGTTTCCTTGAATAGGAAATTACCACAGCACTGCCAGAAGTCAGAAATCGTGGCAACACTGGAAGAAGTAGATGTGGCAACGTCTAAGAGGAAGTAAGTGCCAACTTCCTATTTCCTTCGGCCAAGAAGAATACCTTTATAACACTAAATAACACGTAATAATTTATCACGATCGACTCTTTTGGAAAGATTGAGCAATCATTTATTTTTTCTCCATCTTCACAATTCGGCACACGCATTATTGTAGATGCAGTGACAGTTTATAAAAATAATGGAGCGTGGTGGAATAAGCTATGACGCGCTGGCCTCTCATTCGGAAGTTGCGGGTTCGAATCCTCGTCTGGCCATCCAGATTTGGGTTTCACTGATTTCCCCAAATCACTCTATGTGAATACTGGAAAGGTTCCTTTAAAAGGCCATTGGAGAAATCCTTGCTACAACTCCTTTCACGCCTCTAATGATCTCGATGTCGACAACGCGTAAAACCATAAGCAAAAAAGGGAAAAGAATGTATGCTCGCCTCATGTCTTTGAGCAAGCATTGAACTTCATCTTTAATATCTAAGTCAATCAAATATTTTCGCAGCTTAGGAAAAGGTGGTAGTCACTGTGGGCCAAGTCTGCAACTGTATGATGGGTGGGTGATTATTTTCCAACCAAAGTTTTGCAGAAGATCGACGGTGTGATAAGCAACGTGTGGACCAGCTATGTCGTGAGCAATGCTTGCTTCCTTGCTTACATTTCGTCTTCTTCGTTTCTGAGTTTTTTCAGCGTTTTACATTAGCTGTAGTAGTAGTAGTTGTTGTGGTCGCAGCTTGCATTAACCCGACTAACAATGACTCCTTCCCATTCAATTTTTTTCCTTCTTATGGCACTACGTTTCTTCAACGTCGAGGTCGTTAGAGGCGGGGAAGGACTGCGGAAAAGGAACTGGAAGAAATTTGGCCTTGGCTTTTTAAAGGAACTATACCACCATTTGCCTGGAGTGATTTTGGAAAACCCAAATCTCGATAGGTGGAGGTATTCGAAGCCATCTCCTCCCGAATGCGACACCATTAGCTTCACTTTTTCATTACTAGTCGTATTTGGTCTACGATTACATCCATAAAATTATTTAAAAATCTACTTAAAGCAAAGTTAATAATCGTAAATGATAAAATGTCGGTAGAAGTGCGATAATTTGATGAGATGGTAAGTTTCCAAAACAATCTCTGAAATCAGAAACACAATTAAAAAAAAAAATCTGTCTCTCTCTCTCATTTTCAACCTCTCTCCATTTTTTTATATTTTCAGCAGCTATAAATTAAATGAATTAAAGATGCTGGATGCTTTATATTCGGTTCCGCTCATAAAATTCATATATTACTAAGGTGATAGATATAAGAAGATGGTCTTGCACCGCAGTGGTACGAGATTGAGTCAGCTACCTCAATTGGAATTTACGCGTCTGCACCAAACAGCATGTGACGGAGGTGAAAGGTTGATTTTTAAATGCTATACTTCTATAGCCAACTTCCTCGTTTCGGGTCATTATAGCTCCCTGATGATGCGCGGCGTCACCTGATTTGAGCTCCGGTGGTTGAAGAACTTTTTTAGAACTAGGGCATGTTTCGGTGGCGGTGCATTATTACTAATTATCAGATGGTGCACGAAAGTCCTGGTTTAAATCCCAAACCTCTCTGTAGCGCGTATGGAACTTCTGACAGTGACTCGTCCGCCGGATTTGGACGCTAAGCTGTCGGCCCCATCGATGTGTTTCGGGGGAGTAGGTCTCAATCGGCCGGCACCTTCTGTCATATTTCATCTCTTATTTTACTGTCGTCAGTCTCTCGATTGGTTTGATATAAACCACCATCCCATCTTATTTTACACTATCCCCTTCATCTCAAAACACCTCTCTTAAAACATGTCCACCGTTATCTGCTTCATACATAACCAATCCCAAATGTATTAACAAAAAACCACCCACGAATCTGTTTCTTCTTTGTTTACGATTCTTCCACAAACTTCTTTCGTCAGCCATCATTTCCAAAACATATTAATTTCGTGGTTTAACTGTCCACTTAATTTCGGCATCCTCCTATAGCACCACATTTCGAATGCTTCAATTTTCCTTCTTTCAGGTATTCCTGAAGTCCATGCTTCGTTACCATAAGGTGCTATGCTCCATACATACAGTTTTAAAAAGTTCTCTCTGGTTCCTGGGGCAATATTTGAAACTACTTTTTTATGAAGCCACATTAAAATTCCTCTTTTACTTCTTTTGTAGCTTCCTCCACATATAAGTTGAATATTAGTAAGGATGAATTGCAACCATATCTGATACACTTTTCAACTGATTGGTGACTCTCATGATTCTCTACTTTTATTATAGCCACTTCTTATATCACTTATAAAATATTTTTCTATCTCGATACGTAAGACCTGACTTTTTTAAAAAAGTTTGAACATTTTGTCCCGCCTTACATCACCAACAGCTTTTTTTTTTTCTAAATCAACAAACGCTATGAAAGTAACTTTGTTTCTTGATCGGTGATAAGAATTGATTCTCTTGCCGCACGGTTTTTTCAAAATTCAAACTGTAGCTACTGTATATTTTATTCCAACCCAAATAATTTACATTATAATGCCTGTCTCAGAATGACGAGCAACAATTTCTTTTGTAAGTTTAAATATTGCAAAGTCTTATAGGCATTCAATCAGAACATTGTAGGAGGAAAACTGAGGCATAAAATTGAAATTCAGTGCGGGAATGTCAGTGTGGCAAGGAACAAGGAAACCAGTATTATACGCTTTGTAAACACTACCTTTCCGTCTACTATGATATTTTAGAATTACACTCTAGCTGCGGAGAGTAGTACTGCCGATTTGTAAAATTTTGTAACAATTAGCTGTGTTATTGCTCAGCGTGATAATTTCATTCCAACTACCTCTTAATATTTACTGAAAGACATACTTGAAAAAAAATGAGAAAATATTATAGAGAATTACATCATAACTACATTGAAATTTCTTATTTTACCAAATTTTATTTAGACTGCAAATTTCTGTAGTTTTAGCATCCGGTTTGAGGTCTTTGTTCAATTAGAATGTGAATTGATTTTTTTTTAACATTTCTACGAAAAGACTGAAATGTTATCTATTTGGTTACTAGCAAACCAATCAATTTTGCTCGTCATTTTTGGTTTAATACTACTTCATTAAACAACGGGATTAATATGACAATATCTTCCATATAAGAGGGAGCTTATATTCACTTTGAATTTGATAGCTGCTAAAAATTAAAAAAAAGTACCGGGTGTGGTGCGTGAACGGTTAACGTTCTGGCCTCGTATTCGGAGGGCGGGGGTTTGAATCCGCGTCCGGGCATCCAGATCTGGGTTTTCCATGGTTTCCCCAAGTCACTCCAGGCGAACGCCCGGATGCTTCCTTGAAAATGCCATGGCCGAGTTCCTGCCCGTTTCTTGCCCCAATCCGATCCCGCCTCTAATGACCTTTCTGTCGCCGAGCCGTAAAGCCCTAGCAAAAAAAATTAAAAAAAAGAGAGAGGGGCGAAAAGAGTAGAGAGAGAGAAAATGAAATTTGAATTGCGTTTCTGATTTCAGAGATTTTTTTGATATCCCCGCTCTCATCAGATGAACTCACTTCTGCACATATATTTTAATTTACGATTTTTAACTTTTCAATAGATTTTTTAAATAATTTTATGGACGGCTTCATAGATCAAATACGAAAGATATTGAAAAACTGAACCTAATGGCTGAGCGTTAACGCTATGGCTCCGCATTCGAGAGGAAGCTTGTTTGAATTCCTATCCGGCTATCCAGATTTGGATTTTCCTTCGTTTCTCCAAGTCACTTCGTGTGAATGGCGGGATTATTTCTTCCAAAACCCATGGTCCGAATTCCTTCCCATTCCTTGTCTCCATTCCTTGTCTCCATTCCCTTTCCACCTTTAATGACTTAGAAGTCGACGAATCGTAAATCCAGACGCATAATAAGAAATTGGTATAGTAATATTATTTAGTTTTTCGTCTCCTTGAAGATGGTGCGAACTCATTATAGTCCACCTAACGTAACCACACGACACTATTTCTACGATGTTGAAGCCCGAGAAGATTTCTTTCAGTGTTACCTCTGTGAAAGCTTTCATAGTTACGTGTGCAGTTTATTAAGAAGCACTCAGTTACGAGTCTTTCCTTAAGTATGTTATGTCCTGACGCAAGCAGGTAAGAGTCGATGTTATATTTTACGCATAACGCAGTTGTAGGTTCGACTTGTTTAAAATAAATTGCAAAAAAATAATTGGAAAAACTAGACTCAAACCGAGGACCACGCGTTTACAAGACTAGATGGTTAGCCACAAGCAAACGGAGCTCATGTTCACAGACGACTCGTGCAGTGGGTAAACAACCTTATCCTGCCTCGGAAGTCAGTTACATTCAACTGGCATTAGACAATTATCCGAAATAATCTCTTTATAATCGTTTCAATAGTTTTGTAGAACTAAAAACTCTGGATCTTTGAACATTTACACCCACTTCTCGGACCACACACCCCATTATGTGTTGCATTATTGCAACTAATTAGCCACATCAATATATAAATAAATATCGTTATAATTTTACGCTAATTATTTGGAATAAAATGTATAACTGAACCTCATTTTTACTGCGCTTTATTGCAATCTTGTTAATTACAACTTTAACGATATGTTTCACGATCAGAATTTAAGAAAAGTGTAGCTGGAACCGAATTTCGTCCGATTTAGGTATGGTCGGCGATATCTTGGCTAATATTATAGTCAATGCAGGGACAGGAAAATGCGTTACCTGTTTCGAGATCGGTCAATAGCTTTTTACTGAAATGTGGGGAATGATAAATGGACTACCAAGAAGAATCGTCAATGGGCGGGCGGAGTCTTCCTGCTTTGTTCGAGGCTTGACTTAAGGAAATGAATAACAGATGGCGCTGAGTTGAATACGCGCAATGATGCCACATTGTGCGAAATAAGGGACTTAGACTCAGGCGCGGACAGTCAATTTTTTTAGCCAAAGAGTGTACATATATGATTATTGTTTAGATATTTTGTAAATATTCGCTTAATATGTTATAAAGTGTATGAACACAGTACCTGTTCTTTATTATTACTACTACTTCACAGTTATAAGTTCTAATACACAAAAGAAGCGAAACAAAAATCCAAATTACGTAGAAATAATTTTGATCGACTTTTTGTGTCAAATACCCCTGTGTGCATCCTTTTGTAACGTAAAGTAAATAATATTTGTCCATATTGATTATAAGTGTATTAAAACCATATTATTCTTAGACAGATTATTTTATCGGTATACTAGATATTTATGCTTTAAAATTTGTAATCCATTATTCCAATAAACATAGCAAAAAATCTGTTTTCATATATACGAACACCATCAAGGTATCATTGTTTTTCATGACTTTTATTAATCGAAACGGCAGAATTTTTTTATCTCGTAAGGCGATTTTCATAGACGGGAGATGTATTTTTCTTATGTATCATACACTCTCATTCCTCTTCTATCTTATATTATCCTATTCATTAAACTCATGATAGGCTATATCTCTCAGCTTGCCTTCGAGAGTGTGCAGGTGATACATTTATGTAACCTCTACACAATATTTGTCTTCTTTTTATTTCTCCAATAATTTACATTAACTGAATACTTAAAACAAAAATCGCTTATCAAAATTTAACACAAACATGTTAGATAAATTTACATATATGCTGCTGTATTGCATTTGAAAAATCAGTTTTTTGGAAAATCAAGGTATATCAAATTGTTCTGTTCCTTAAAATAGAATTTTTGATACTTACTAACCAAAATTGAAGCCTAAAACCGTATATTCAAGATTCAGCATCATTAATTTGGTGTGTAAAAATAAATAAAAAAATAATGTTTAAAAAAGATACCTCATTTTATTTAATATATCTCCACCAGATCTTCAACCAAACCAAACTTTCTATTGTTTTATTGCCAAAAAAGAATATTTTTTGCATACTAGTTATAGATGAGCATTACTGAGAGAGGATGGGTCGCTCTAGCCAACGATTATTCACAGCGTTTCTTCTTTTCGGTATCAGCGTGATAGTTTTGATGTAACGGGGACGAGGAAGACCGTTTGGTAGCATCATAAGACATCACGTTCAAGTGATCAGGTTTCCCCCTGGGAAATCACGATAGTGAAGCGTCTAAACTGATTGCATCATATACCTTTACCCTTTGCCCAGTATACGTTTTCAATTATCGAGGTACAACATGTGCCAGAAATTATCAACTGCAGTAGACATCCTGTAAAAGGTGACATTGTGAGTTATTTACAGATAATTGCCTTCCTGAGGTGTATTCTGAACATGGCACTCAAATTCTATAAGTGACTAGGAGAGATCTTTGGAATTTCAAACGATGTTCAAAATGATTTCAGTTGCTTCGTAAAGAATGTTGTTCATTGTAAATAGTTGCTGCTCCACATTCAAGCTGTACAGTATTTCTAGTCGATTTGGATTGGTTACAGTCACACTCTTAAATATAAGGAGGTAAAAAGAAAAGGAACAGAAACCTCAAAACTCTTATTATAATTGCAGTACATTTTCAATGTTAGAGGCGAATGCTGGTTCTAATGTGGCGAAGTCTTAAGTTAAATTGTTTTTAAGATATCAGCTAGATATTATATCATGGTCAAACAGAGATTTAGGAATCAAGTTCTAGACTGTAAAGCGTAGCCAGGAGCAGACATAGACTCTGACCATAATTTGATAGAAATGAAATGCAGGCTGAAATTCAAGTGAATAAGAAAGCAGTATAAGCAGGGCAGACTGTAAGTGAATAAATTATAACAATCTAGCACAAAGAAATTTGCGGAAATGGTAGACTTACGTCTAAGAAGTAACTCTGAAAGGACCTCAACCAAGGACGAATGGAATGCATTAAAGACCGAAATAATGAAAGCTGGTAAAGAATCATTAGGCTTTAGGGAACAAATTGTCTGAAAACCTTGGATAACAGAAGAAATTTTGTAGATGATGGATCGGAGGAGAAGGTACAAAAATGCTCAGGATGAAATATTAAGAGAGCAATACAGGCAATTTAGAAATCAAGTAAACAGGAAATGCAAAATAGCAAAAGGAAAATGTCTAGATGAAAAGTGTGAAGAAGTAGAAAACGAAACGGTCATAGGTAAAATAGATGTAGCATACAGGAAGGTCAAACAGAATTTCGGAGAAATGAAGAAAAGAAGTGTGAATATTAACGCCGCCGATAGGAAACCTCTTTTAAACTCAGACGATAGAGCTAACCAATGGAAGGAATACATTGAGAAACTGTATGATGCTGATGACTTGAACAATAGCGTAATGGTAAAGGAAGGCGATGTCAACATTGATGACATAAGACATCATGTTTTGAGGGCAGAATTTAACAGAGCTCTGGTGTCGATACTTAAACTGTTCGTCTCTCCGCAACGCTACTTGCCACAGGAAGGCAAAAGGATGGCCTCTGGAATGTTGTAATGTGACAAGTTCTCATACTATAGAGACGGAGCAATGATAATACATAGGTGTGACGAGTCAGCGAAGAGCGTCTCTCCAAAAACTGCAGTCCATCAGAATTATATTAATTATAAAAACCGAAAGGCACCGTAGTCTACTAGAAGAGAAATGGAGGAAAAAAATATTCATTGCACGGACTATACAATTTTGTGAATCTGTACCTATTTGTATGATTCTTGATATAATGTCAGTTTCAGTTTTTATTGTAATCAGGACACTGAGACTATAGTCTCGGACACTGGGATTATAGACTCAAACTGTCGGTCTAGGGATCCTGGAAAAACTGTGTGTTATGTAATTTTCAGCATAAACAGTCTACCCAGAAGCCGCCAGTTATCTTAATCTCTGGAAGATGGCGTGTTAGCCAAGACCACTGGCGAGGTTGGGAAGCACGCTACCATTTCAAGTTAGCCGAAATTTTCCAGCAGTAGTGAGACGCAGCGTAAAAGAAATCATTTTTCCTAAGTCAATTCATTTCAATGCTCGAATAATAGGTTTTATAATAAAGTCATCTGAAATAATCAGTTAGGGCTACAAGAAATCTAAGACAGTGTACTCAATAAGGGTGGAGTGATTTTTTTTTCTTAATCATTTTGGAATACCTGTAAAAACTTGCTCTTCTAACTCACAAATATAGACACAAAATTTTATTTAACACTTAATATATTTAGAGGTGCCCCCAACTTCATTAATATTAGAGAAATTCGCGAAAATTGGTAAAAACATGCATTCGTCTTATTTCCGCTAAATTATATTCTATAAGTTGCCCTGTTCATTTATGGAACACAAATTTAACCTTGAGCCGTGTTTGTCGGTGCAGGGTACGCGGGGAGGTTATTTCACTACTCTCATCAAACGTTGTTTGGACGCCATTTAGTGAACACACGTGCGCGGATTATTATTATTTTTGTGAGACGTTTCGGTTTTAACGGCTGAGATCAAGAAATACAACTCATGTAAGTAGTATTTATAGTTTAATGTTGACAGTTAATGTAATCCAGATCAAAATAAATTACTTTCGATTTGAATTTATACCTATTATTTTTATTCTTTACGGTAAAATGTCTCAAGTCAAAACTCGACAAACGACGTCTTGTCCCGTGTTTGCTTTGCCAGAGAAGTTACCTTTATCTCAATTGCCTAGTTATAATGAGGTTATGAAATATTATCTATTCATTAAATATGAATTAAAGACAGACAAAACAACAAAGGAGCCGACGGTCCATGACATATCCGAAATATTGGCTCAAGAAGTATTAAATATTTGGCAAAAGCTGCCAACAGTAAGCCCTAAGAGAGTACAACAACTAATTCGTGCCTACCACGACAAATATAGAAGTTTAATGAAACCTTATCATGGCCGTCAAACCAACATAAACTATCAACAGAAAATTAATACATTTACAGCTGAGTCTCATAGATTATTTGATATTTGCAGTTGCAAATGCAAACTTATCTCAAAGTGTTCTTGTTCGAAATACAGTCGTGTTCCCAAAGATGAAATAAATTTTCTACTCGATCAAAGAACAACAAGAAAAATGATGATAGGTGGTGTAGATTTAGCAGCAACTATAAAAAATAAGAAAAAACAAGAAAGAAAACAAAAAAGTTCATTGCGTAACAGAGAGATTATAGATTCCGAGATACCGTGTTGTTCTCGTTCCTTATCTAATGATGTGACATTGGCCATCGAAAGTACCAGTGCCAGTTCCAGCAATAGCGAAGCTTCTAGACCAGATAAAATTCCATTTACGCCACCAACAAAAAAGAAGAGGTTAAATTTACCATCGTTAGCTCTTGCGTGTGATCGCACTGGAGTTTCTGACAGAGCCGCTGCTATTATAGCTTCTTCTGTGTTAAAAGATATGGGAATAATTTCTTCAAACGATACCAGTGGTATCATTGATCGATCTAAGTTGCGCCGTGAGAGAACTAAAGTCAGATCAGCTTTACAGAATGCAGATTGCAATAAAATCATACGTGGTATTTATTTTGATGGTAGAAAGGACAATACTTTGGTTAGTATTCAGAAGGAAGGTAAATTTTATAGAAAAAGAGTTACAGAAGACCATTATGTGATTTTATCGGAACCAGGAAATGACTACTTCGGGCATGTCACGTGTGAGTCGGGCACCGCCAAAGGTATTAAAAGTACTATTATAACTTACTTAAAATCTAAATCGGTGAAACTCAGCGAAATATCTGTTGTTAGTTGCGATGGAACTGTAGTTAATACAGGCTTTAAAGGTGGTGTCATTCGCTTGATAGAAGAAAAACTTAAAAAACCATTACAGTGGTTTGTCTGTCAGTTACATTCGAATGAATTACCACTGCGACACCTGTTATTGCATTTGGATGGAAAAACTACAGGGCCTAAGTGCTTTTCAGGTCCTATTGGATCCGAATTACAAAAATGTGAAACTATGCCAATAGTAGAATTCACTGCCATTCCGACAACATTACCTGTAATTACTAGTAATGATTTGAGTACGGATCAAAAATATAATGACGGCTATAAGCACTGGTTATTTTTCTTCCGATTTAGCCAATATAAAACCTGGGCCTCTCAACCATTCTAGATGGCTTACGACAGCAAATCGAATTTTAAGCTTATATGCTACTAAGACAGATCCAGAAGAAAAATTGGTGATATTAGCAACGTACGTGATGAAGGTTTATGGTCCAATGTGGTTCACAATAAAATGTAATCCCTCGTGTATAAATGGAGCCAAGCACCTGTGGCAAACTATTAGACTGAGTCGCTATTTGAATCCGGATTTGAAGAAGATAGTTGACAAAGTAATCCAACGTAATGGATATTTCGGTCATCCAGAGAATGTTTTTGTCGCCATGCTCGCAGATGACATAGAAAGCATACGTGAGCTAGCATATCAACATATCTCCAAAGCAAGATCAGAAAATGCTCCAGGACTTCGAACGTTTAAAGTGCCTGCTTTAAATTTCCACGCCGAAGATTATACTAAAATTATTACGTGGCAAGACTTTGAAATAACTGAACCACCGCTGACTTCCAATTTAACGGATGAAGTCTTGAAATCGATTATCAAGAGTGGTTTGGGTACAATTCAAAATATAAAACATTATCCATGCCACACACAAGCTGTAGAGCGCTGCATCAAATTAGTGACAGAAGCTTCAAATGCTGTTTGCGGAGAACATAAGCGAGACGGTTTCATTAGGGCAAGACTGCTTTCACGTCAGCAAATGCTACATTTCGATACAAAAAAGCAATTTCATGTATAACTAAAATTACACATTTTTATCTTGTTTCTTAATAAATTGTTCGAAATAAATTACGGCTCTTTTAGTTATGGTATTTCCAAGTAATTATAAATATATACAGTTATGATAGCCCTGAAATTCAGGAAAATACATTCATTGAACAATCTGATAGTGAGATAACGAAATGTAAAAAGTAGTTATATTTACTGATTTTCAATTGTGTTGGGGCACCTCAAAACATTAGAATAGATTAACAAGATTTCGTATGTTTGATTTTCTCATTCAAAGGCAACTTTATATCGCTATGCCATTGAAAAAAAATTTTTTTTTATTTTTTACTTATATGATCACTCCACCCTAGTACTCATGTTAAAAGGAATAAATATAACATGAAGTAAGGAAGAAATTCCTAAAGTTATTTTTTTAATTACAAGCACCTCCTTTTAATGAGGGGACTATCACACGTGGTAATCGTCGATTTCAATTATTGCTTTACTGGTTACAGTACGGTAACCATTTAATTACTGGTTGGAGGAATTTCATGCTATGGGGATCGGGCCTCACTATCCGAGATATCGCATCGCAAGCTTTGCGTAGCAACTTACACACCTATAGTCTCAGCCACGAAATTAGTTCTGTGAAGGTCACGGAGTTTCCAAACAGCGTTGCAAATCAGCAAAAAAAAAAAAAAAAAAATAATTTTCAGTAATGAGTGCGAAAAAATTCCAAAAATTAATACTTAACTTGAGGAGCAATGTAATGTGCTTTTCAGTTCGAAACATTTTCGTGACTAAAAAAATTTTTTTAGCTAGTTTCTATATATTTGAAATCAAATAACTTTTTTCACTTGAATCAAAAAAAAACTTAAGAAAAAACTGAAAAAAATTATGCTACTTCCTGAAAGATAACAGACTTGTACCGAATTTAATTGCGATGCATACTAGTAATAATTGTTCATGTAAACACTTCCAGTGAGAAAGTTTTTTAAGAACATGCTGAAATTAATTTTGGAATCACGCACATCGTCTTCAGACTAACTCTCTAGATCAGTGTTTCCCAACGTGGGGCCCACGCCCCACAGGGGGGCAATTTGGTTTTTTAGGGGGGCAATTTAGAAATTGTGTAATCATAAGTTTTCCCTGCGGATCTGATGTTTGAAGATCTCTCGGGCGTGCAGCCGGGTCATTTGGTAGTAAATGAACAACCAAATGACCCAGCTGCACGCCCGAGAGATCTTCAAACAATTTAGAAATTGACTTGATACGACTTTACCGCTTTCTCTTCGGTTTATTTAAATGCAATGCTAAATATAGATATAAAATATAGCAAAAAAGCAAATTCTTAAAGCAGTGCTGTAAATAATTATTAGGTATAGTTTCGTTTGATGTTAGAAAAATATTTTTTTTAATTAAAAATTAGGTATGGAGGGCAAAAAAAAAATTAAAAGTGGGACATGACCCAAAAACGGTTGGGAAACACTGCTCTAGATTGTTTCACAGTTTATTTTTGTGAATGACTGCGCCCTCTGTCGACGCAGGCTGGTTGTTTTACCACTGCAAAAAATATTTCCTGTCTTCCATGGAAACACTACATTCAACCACTGTAAGAATTATTACTGTCATGGTACACGGTGGACCATACAAATTCCACTAGAAAAGTTGAGAAATAATGAAAGACTAAAAATTAATGTATCAGTTGTAAAGGATCAATTATACTTTGAAGCGACTGCTCAGAAATACCTCCATGTCAGTGCTTGTAATTGTCCTAGGTAAATGTTTTTTTGGTCTATTAGTTATTAGTAATATTCATTTAAACAGCACTTGAAAATATCTGCTGCGACGATTTTAATTTGGTTTTCCAGTGCCCAGGAAGCCTGCGTATTCGCGAACATTACTTCTGTCTGTTAATGCACTAACTGTAAGATACTGTTCCTGAACATCACTACCGTTAACAATACCCAAACAGGCCTTAAACTAACAACATGAATCGACCGCATGCAAAGATACGCATGCACGGTCGGCAAAAACGAATATGACAATGTCGCCGGCCCAACCCTACGGACTAGGGGATGGTGCTGGCGGGAGAGGCAGCCGAGACTTCGTGACCTTCAGAGGTCTAATTTTATGTCGGGGACTATTACACTAGATCAGACTGCAGAAGGCGACTAAGACAAGCGGGCAAGGTCCTCGACTAACCCGCTGCAGTGATGCGCCTTCTCCAGGTATCCTCCAACGAACTGCCCAAAACAGGCTATACCTGGGGATTCCTCAACCATATTACACCAGGTACAGAATTTATCAAGAATTTTTTTTCCGAGCTATAATATAAGACGTATGACCAGAGAGTATAAAAACGTTCAGTTAATACTTTGGTAGGAGGCGTGAGCAAATCTGCAATAGAAGAAAATTTCCGCATTAAAAATATAACTTCATACAGGGCGTTCGCCGGAAAACGCTACCCTCCCAGTCTGTTGCCGTCGGCAACTTGCTCGGTCAGTGGAGCCAGCAGTTTCCGCCACACGGCACTGTGAATCACCGCACTGTTTAATACCTCCGCTGCCCCAACAGTGCAGTGCAGTGACCCTTACATTGTTAAGAACGGTTTCTTTGCATTGTAGATAGTTTGTGACTTCAGTCTCTTATTAATAAGTGCTGTGAATAAACGTTTCTTTGCGGTTTGGCTGGTTTGGGGCTTCATACTCTTATTAATCTGTACCGTGTTTGAGTGTGAGTAAAATTATGGTACGTCACAGTTTGCAACAAAGAATATTTCTCTACGATACATATGTGAAGAAGAAGTCGTTTAAAAAGTGTCGCAGTAAATTTCGTCGCGAATTTCCTGGCGCTTTACTGCCAGCTAAATCAACAATTCTGCGTCTGGTTAAAAAAGTAAGAGAAACGGGTTCATTTTTTAACAAAAAGAGACTGTCGGTCAACCGTATTCTCACAGAGGAGAAAATTGACGATATCGCTTTTCGACTAGAACAGTCACCCAAAAAATCATTAAGTCAGTTAGGGCAGCGTGTGTCTCGAAATATGTTCAGAAGATGTGAAATGTGCATTACACAAGAGGGTCAACACTTCCAGCATCTTTTATAAGGTAAGCTAATGAATTACGTCACATTTAAATGCTTAGCACACAAGTTTATGAAGTTTATGAAGCGTAATTATTATGAAATAGTCCGCGGCCGACGGTCGAACAATGCCGGAAACTGACCGCTCGCTCGCCGGGAGCAGTTTCTTCCTTGTAGCGCTAACAGTGAGTTGCGTTTCCCGGCGAACGCCCTGTAGATTAAAACCACCAGTAGAGATTATAAAATGGTACAAATAAGTTGATAACCGAAAAAGAACTCTGATGTCATGAAGGAAGGTAAGTATAGAAACTGAGGATGTAATGGAAGAAAGAGGAAGTGTAAAAGAAAGTAGAACATCACAAAACTATATGGTAAGGAAAAGGTCACGGGGTTCCGACGGCTCCTGCTGCATCCCGTAGGATTCACGGAGGTAGAGCTCCTCACTCCCTGTACAACAACCATTGGCACTAGAAGGATGTGACGGGGTCAGCGCCACGCTCCGGCCGTTCTTTACCTTCCCGCGGAGTTTTCTCCGCGGTACTCATTGCATAGCAGGCTGAGTGGGCCTGGGCAGCCGTTCCGGACGTTCAGCTTCGAGGAAGAATCCTCAGCTTCGTCGGGTAACGAACCCCGGTGTTCGGGCCGCAGTCTAGCGCTGAGCTACGCGGCCGCCAAAAATATATGGTAAATTACAAAATTAGTGAAAGTAGAAGTAAACAAAGCAAAGCTGAAATGCTTAGCAAGCGTGTGGTAATTGTAAATTTGCTTGGTTTTACGACGCCGTGGGAGAGTTTCGATTTGTACCTATTCCGTTCTGTCATGACTGGCCTCGCAATTTAACGTGGAAACCGAGCCACAGTGCGTCTTGTCGTCTCAGACGATCATAACAACCTATCGCCTTACCGGGGCGTGAATCTAGTTACTTCCTTAATCACCGATATACTGAACAGCGCAAAGCATCTGACGATTTCGAATAGCTGGAAAAGAGGTGCCAGTTTGATCTGTTATAAGAAAAAGAAATATAAAATTGATAAAAAGATAAACAATTTTTCGGATTAAAAGAAATGAGAATGGGAATTCTGTACCCTCAGGTTTAAATATGTGGTAAGTGTCAGAAAAGGCCTTAAAAAAATACACATACGCAGCCAAACAAAAACAAAACTATCTTTCAAATTCTCTAGTTTTAATTACACATTAAACAATTCACTAGTTTAAATATAAAAATAACAACTCAAATGTCATTGATAGGCTACTTGTTAAAAAGTTATTTAAAGATTCGAAGAAATTACTTACAAGCTCTGTACGTAGTGTTAAACAAAATACATTGCCAGTTGTATATGAAAGCATTGAAAAATACACTGAACGCGATGCTTGTGTTACAGACAAAATCTCATTAATTTAGTATACTAAATTAGCGGCAGAAAACTAATGATGATGATGACTAGCCGCAAATAGTAGTATAGAGATGTTCAGTTGTTACACGTTATAAAAAACTCCGTGATTCTTGATGTCAAGGGAATAGGTTTTCTTAAAGTTAGTCAAACAGTACTATATAGTTAAATGTATGGTAGTTAACTGTTACTCGATTGCTTAATGAAGGGAAAGTCGCCAAAATGTTACAAGCTGTTAAAATGGAATATTGTAGGGAAGGACGCATTTAATCTGTAGTACCTGGCTGTCGGTATCTTTCGATTTATTTTCAATATCCAAGATTTCGAGTAAATTTTGATTAAAGTAAAAGGCTTGAAGGCTTTCTAGGCGTTTTGAGGTGCACAGTTAACCAGAGAGAGGCTTAACTAACATCAGTAGGCTTACTGGTAACTGAACCTTCTACGTAATGAGGTTAGAGCCGTTTTCAAGAAGCCAAATACTACAAAAATTGCTCCTTATTTTAAAAAAAAAAAAAATCGTGTTAAAAACTTGAAAAGCAAAACGTTATCTACATATGAAATTTAATCCAAATCGCTAGATACATTTGCGAGACCGCCTCACAAATTGCTTTCTAAAAAAAAAAAAAAAAAAAAAAAAAAAAAATTAAAGCTATTATTTTGTTGTTAAATGGAAATCTTAATGCCAGTCAGAGATTAATTAATGGTGCGAGATTTGTGGTAATCGAGAGGATTCTTATGTAACTCGACGAGAAAAACTGAAAGTAAAAAATTTTTTTAAATATATATCTCGCTTATATCTCAAAATTGACGTTGGTTGGCTGAAATGCGACCTGGACCAGAATATAAATTTCGCCATAGCCAAGTTTGATTGTGAATACGTATGAAACTCGTCGAGACAAATCGAAAATAAGGAATTTAATTTTCTGATATCTCGCTTAGTTCTCGAGATATTCTATTTCAAAAGTGAAGAGGTTATGATTAGATCCTGCCTGGACCAGAAAAAAATCCACCGAAACCACTATACGGTGGAAATGTACTTTCAATGTTTTACTTTGTTCCTAGTGGTTGTTGTTAGGCTGAAATACGGCCTGGACCAGAAGAAACGTTGCCAAAAGCATACGTATTTATACTTATAACTGATTTTTGACATGCTATATCTCGAAAACCAAGAGCATTTATTCTTTATTTTAGATACGTTTCGTCGACTTCTATAAGATCTATAAGATCTATCATCAGATAGTGACGTCAATATATTTGTGCTAAATTCGTTCACTCCGATGAAACTCATACCTCGCATCTTCTGATCAGCATTTCAAAATGATGATAAAACAATTCCCATAAGAAGTAACCTTGGTTATAAACATTAATAAAGCACAAGGTCAGACGCTTCAAAAGGCAACATTCTATTTATCAGAACCCGTTTTTTCGTATGTGCACTCGTACGCGACATTTTCAGGAATTTGTAGATGTATTAATATTTAATTATGCATTTTATTATCAAACTTTACTCGAAATCTTTTATATTGAACAGAAATCGAAAGATGTTTTATAATGAAGGTGGTAGTATTTAATGACTAACTAACAACCACTTTTTACGGTCAAAAAGTAAACCATGATTACTTTATAACTGGTACTGGTAATATTATTTTCAAAGATGTTTCTGTAAAGTATAGCCTCTGATAAAGCCATTGATAAATTTTTAATTATCTTCCTTAATATTTCCACGGGTCAGCCAGTATACAAGAACTGTTCGTTTAAATATTCTTTGAAATCAAAGAAAATCTATTTGTAGGCTTTCTGGTACCTGAATTGTCTACGAGATGGCACTAGTGCCGTTTTCGAGAAACCGAGTGACAAAATTGTTCGTATTTTGTAAACTCGCTTTTTTTGTAGGGAAGACAACTATTTAGGTAATCTTAAAAGTCAAAACGTTACCTAAATATCAAATTTCATCCAAATCGTCAAAGCCGTTTCCGAGATCCGAAATATATATATATATATATATATATATATATATATATATATATATATATATATATATATATATATATATATATATATATATATATACAAGAATTGCTCGTTTAAAGATTTTAATTAATTAAAGATATAAGATATAAACTGAAAGGCAAAGATAATAAGAGGGACTATATAGGTATGTCGCCTATACCCAGCACGTTTCTACCAATATATTAGCGATTGTTGAAGAGGAAAAAGCGAAAAGCGTTCAAAAAAAAATAAAAAAATTACAGGAATCATTTGCATTGGCGTATTTATTCATTACATACAAATGAGGAACATGGCTAACAGTGACCAGTTATCATCTGGATGGTTGAACGCTTTCTGAAACTCTGGTTCAATTTATTGTACCATCGAAATTGAATACGTACATGGGAAGAAAGTATTCCCATTTTCATTTGTAATCAATTCACTTTAACATTCGTTTGTGAATCTTCGCAACTTAAGCAAAGACCTTAGAAATGTAAAAAAGTCAAAAGTTACGTACCTACTGCCACCAACGTTTTAAAAGCGAGGCATCTGACCGTATAGCGACTTTTAATTAAAGAGCTGTAGCGGGCCCCATAGAAAGCGTCCCCTCAGGCTGTCCTCCCGTTGAGCAGTACCTAGAATATGCGCATTCATTCATTCTAGCGTTAAAAGCGTTCCTTAATGTTACACTATCAAAGGCAGTTTTATTCAAATAATGCCATAGTTATTTCATTATAAATATTTAATTCTGATTTAGGTTGCAAACTGTAAAATACTGTAAGGCGTTTAAAAAAAAAAAAAAAATCTCTTACGACCCACATAATTTTACACTGGGGATACTAGGAACACAGAAACACAAATAACAGTAACATTTTGTATGGAGATGCATAGTGCCGATAATTCCTGTCATATTTTTAGCCAATTCAGTAGATTTCATCGCAACTATTCTGCAATAACTCCGTGAGAACTTGGTAATTTTTTATAAATTTAATCATAAATATTTACTTAAAATACGTAAATTATTAAAAACTTTCATGAAAAATGAGATTATAGGAGCTAATTAATGGAAATTGTAAACTTTATTGAGAATAAGATTTTGTTCTTATTTCGTTTTTTCTTTCAATTTCATCATCATAAAAAAAAAAAAAAAAAAAAAAAAAAAAAAAAAAAAAAAATTCTGATCTATTCAGAATTTTTTGTTGTACTTAATACAGTGAATAGCATGCGAGCAATTTAACTATCCGGACCAAAAATAGTAATAAGGCTAAAGCAAATGTATCACCCACAATATTTTTTTTCCTACCATAGTATTTACTTACCATATTTGAGAAGTTCCCTAGCCGTGTCTCTTCTTATCCGACAACTGTCTGCAATGCTCTGGACCCGCTGCATTGGCATAGCAGTTTGGCTATTGGTATCTATTCCAGACCACTGAATAACATTTACACGAGCCATGTGATATTTGCTTAAATAATCTGTTCAACTACAGTGAAGCAAAATTTAATATTTTATAGTGAAGACTATATTGTTCCACCGATGACACGTCGATGGAGAAGTGATTAAAACTGAGCGCTCGTTTAACAGCACGGGGAGAGAAACACTGGGTTTCTTGCTCTGTAACTTTGGAGTCTCAGGCACGGTAGCCTATCGTCTCCTTTGCCTCACTCGCGTCTGACAATGAACACAAACGAATACATTAACAACTTCTTCGGGACCTCAAAAGGTAGTATCTATCAAATGTCACTGGAAACAATTCCGAAGAAATAGCAATGGTATAATTGCGAATTCTCGACACGAAGAATCCATCTTATCTATTCAAAGATTCCCGATTTAATTCGTCATAAGATTGCTATTCTATCTTTCTTTTCTGGAAATTTTATAACCAATAAAGTATCCTCGAACTTTTCTAAGACCTTTGCAATACTTTTTAGTTCAATCATAAAATAGTAACTAACAAATTCCAAGTAACTCGAGAAAGCTGTATGTAAACGTGTACCGCGGCAATGACCGAAAAAAATGGGATAACAGAAATCAGAGCAGAAATGATTCTTTGGCTGGTAAGTGGTAACGCTTTCGCCTCGCATTATGCACGACGCGACTTCGAATCCCCGTCAGGCCATCCAGATTTCGGTTTTCTATGGTTTCGCTAAATCACTCCAGGTGAGTGCCAGGATGGTTCCTGTAAAAGGCCATGGCCGTTCATTGCCCTCAGCCCTTTCTCGCCTTTGATGACCTCGATGGGGCATAAAGCCATAAAAAAATTACATACTTATTTTTCTACAAACGATTAGCGAATAGAATACGAAGGATTTATCGAAAGAGAAAAATTAGAATCCTATAGGAGTAGTTCTCAAGAAACCGCTCTTGCCATTGTGATCTGGGTTTTCCATAGATTTTCCTAGGCCGCTCGAGGCGAATTCCGGGATGGTTCCTTATAGGCGCCTCCTGCCATATCCCGGATATATCTTCTGGTGCATAAATCATTAAACGTTGTATAGGTGCAGCGCACCCTCTACCACCCACTAGTGAATCATGAAGTGTTACTATTATTAAGACCGTATGTTAAGTACACTGAATTGGCTTTCGAAGGGGTAATAACTACACACGTGGAGGTCTCCCCCCCTCAGTAGAAGGCGATGCCTGAACAGTAACGTTCGGGTCTAACATCGATGGTGAGATGCGTTCAAATCCCGGGCTCACCATCCAGCTTTCTTTCTTTCTTGCTATGGGTTTTTGAAATCCCTAAAGCTAATGGACCCTTCAAAAGGCCATGGCCAAATTTCTTCTTGTCTCGTGTTTCTTTTCCTGACTCCAATGACCTCAAAGTCGACGAGGAGTAAAGCAATAAGTCAAAAACTATATCCCTATCTATTGTCAGTTTCTACCTGATATAAACTTTTTTTAGATCATTTGATCACGTCATCTGTTAAGATTTGCTGATAAAAATTAACTTTTCTATCTAACATAAATGAGTATAGGAGTTAAAAATTTTATTTAACAATTATTTTAATGTTTATTTTGTCTTTAATTCTTTAGGTATTAATTATTATTTTGCTGTGATATGTGCCTGTGCAACAGCTGCAGCAACGGTTAAGCATATTTCTCGCCTAACTTCGGTGAAGACAATGTAGTGAGTGCTTGGTGAGGACATGAAGAAGTATTTAATTTCAAAAAAATTAATTTTGTTCCTAAACGCTTAATGCGTTGCGCTATAACAAAAGAATAACTGGAAACTAGTTTGGCGTGTTCGCATTTTGTTGCCACTAACATAAAAATCTGTTAAGTAGTTCCGTGATAGATTAATCAATGCGTCCCGAAACTGTGAGTTTACTAAAGCAAACGTAACACGAAAACAAATAATGGTTGTAGTTACAAAATATTCGAATAGTTTTATTGTGCAAACTGTTAAATTGGTTTCGCATTATCTCATCCTTCTATGTGAAATATTCAAAGATTTTGTAGTATTTAGTTGACAGCAATTTACGGAAAACTGATAAAAAATTATATGTTCCGAATCCGTTATTACAGCAATCATCAGCCATAAACACATTAACGAATAGATAACCTAAAACGTTGTACATGTTCTCGTAATGAGATTTTACAGAATTCTTTCCAATTTTATTCACTTCTGAAAGAACCACCATCGAGCCAGTGGTAATATTTTTTGCCCGTCAGTTCGGGGAACGAGGACATCCACACATAAAGTAGGTCACGACGAGAATTGTTCTTACTTTTGTTGAGTTTCAGTTCCAAACCCATACAATTTAACCATAATCACTCGACACTAAATTTTTGTACACAAAAAAATAGACCTTCGCAAGAGCTATCTATTCAGACAACAATGACCGTGGTAGCTTCCTAAGTTTCAGTAAGCGGAGAAAAGCACTCATTCACAGTAAGCATTTCTACGACTTTTTGCTAACGAGTGGTATAATTCGATTTCGGATCTAGGCGATGGTTTCGAACCCATACCCCACAGTATGGTTATCATGGGGACTCATGAAGTAATTCCCAGTATGGAAGCTGATTTAAAGAATTATCCACCTCAAAATAGGAAAATAGGAATACTAACTGCGCCCGGGACTTCGTCATGCGGGATTTTAGACTTTTTTCTGTTAATTTCCCAGATAAACGATCAATGAATTTTTGGCTGAGTAGGAGAAAGCAAAACGGGAATGAATTCGGCCATGGCCTTTTGAAGGAACCATCCAGTCATTCACATGGAGTGATTTCGGGATACCATCCGGACAGGGATTCCTGGAACCTATCCTTTGAATGCTTTAATACCTTTTGAGGGCATCACATGCTTCTGCATCTCATTCAGACTACCGGTATTAGTAATTGGGAAAGTTTATGTTTGTTGCTGACCTACAGTCACACTTAAGAAGTGTTCACACGGCTTCTCTGTGATCAAAATTAAAATTGGTGCTGCCTAGAATGGGTAGGCAAAGATTACTTTATTTGTATGTGTCTAAGCTGTGATGTAAACTTCCTAATTGAATCGCAATCACTGAAGGCAGGCATTTTGACTGCCATCTTCTTCTTCCCCATAATCACTTACAAATAGCTGGACCTATTGAGGCCATATTTGCACCATATGTTATTTAGGGACGGGAGTAAGTTTTTTTGATATGTTTCAATCCGTTGGACCATCAGGGAGAAAATAGCCCCTCTATTGCTATACAAGTTAAATTTATTAACTCTACTTGGTGCGGTCAAACTGCTGCATACATAAGTTTAAACTCGTAATAGTTCATTATAAATGGAACAGTATATAATTATGCATACACTGAGACGATGTTCTGCAATGTAAACTTAATGAAAGAGAGATAAGAAACAACCGAGCGTGTTTTCTGAGCGAAAGTTAGCCAAGACCCAAACCAGGTTAAACTAAATTCCAATCTTCCAATCATATACTTTCTTGCCCACCAGCTACATTTTTTTTTTTTTTTTTTTTTACATCATCTCTGGCCGCTGTCGTCCTACGACCAACTGCAACTTGCAAACTTCTACTGAGGTATGGTGCCAGATACAATCATAATTAAACTGAAGTGACTTCAGAAAATGGTTTTTATTCAATCGTCCCACTCAAGAGATATTACGGAGGGGACACGCATAAGCCAATCTCCAATTCTATCAATGTCATTATTGTGAGACAATGTCCAACCTAACGTTGCTGAATTTTGGTTTCTTACTGGCTTCTTCTTTGCTGCTCGCGGTAACTTCAGAGGAGTGTGCTTGTACAACATGTCGGTGGAATATACTCCTTTCTGAAAGCATTTTCCCGTTTCATGCTCACTGCCACCAATAGCAGAAAATCTACTTCATAAATTCCTAAGCTCACTCACTAACGTCGGTAGCTATTGGCTGGAAGAAGGTGTTACGCGCTAGTCTTCACTCGCAAATTAACAGCGACTAGGGATGTTCAAGTTTATGTATACAGTTTAATAGCTAAGCAACTGCTATAAAATTAACTACCATAATACATTCATTTCGTAGCATTTCATAGTTAAAGAAACTTTACGGCTGAAAAAAACTTTTCAGTAACATAACGCTAAAGGAAGAAACATAAGAAACTTTTAGAAAGTTTAAATCACTCATGCTCTCTGTAGTAACAACGAATGTCAATTGTGAATCCGGCCTAGATTAAATTTCAATTCAATTAAAACGTCCGCTTATTTTGCTGCTTTACCAAAGTTTATATATTATGGCTTATTTTCTTTTTAAGTATTTTACTAACGACTTTCGTTAATGGTGTTTGTTCGTGTTCGCTGTACGTGAGTTATTAGGTTATTTAAAATTGACATGAGACCAAATATGAAACCGAATAGAGTATTCTGGCAACTCATTTCTTTGGAGTATCTTAACTATTTAATACTCTGGATCGTGCATTAAGTTCTCTAGCCGTTACGGACAATATGACCAAAGATTGTATTATAAATATTTACTCAACCTCAATCACAAACAACTTGATTTCGAAGAAATTGCTACTCTCTTTAAACAAAAACTCTTCCAATTTTTAGTGTGACCTTTTATGGTCAAATACAAGTCAAGTTTATTTCAGGAAGTTCGAGACAATTTTACGATAGCGCGATCGTCTTTGTCCGTGTTTAATACGTCTATCAATATTTCTGAGTTCTTCAAGAGATTTTATTCACCCTACGGTTGAAACACAGGCCAAGTTCGTATCTAGCCAGATCAGGTGAACCTGTCATAAGTTTTGATCCTAAAAACTGAAACTATTCTTGATCCGTTTACAGCCGAAGGCCACAACATACACATCAGCCTCAAAACCACAACAAAATCTGAACTGCGCCAGCACTGATACCCATGAATAACAATGAGAACTGTAATAAAACCGAGAGTACAAAAAGTATGTATATGACAAAATAATTTGAGTGCTATATTCGAATTATTGACGACCACTTTTACACCGTGTTCTGAAAGAATCTATTTGTACATGAGTGTTGGCAGCGGTATTTTTGTTTTATTTCATCACTCATTCACAATGTCATTCGACTCTTGGTATAAACCACTAGAGTAAAGCCCATTACATGGGCAGCGAGCGTGGGAAGTCACTAATTTTTAAAGCGCTTACCTACAACCCACTCATTAGTTGTGATAAAAAAAAGTACCTTTCTCGCTTTTTCACTATTTATTCCGTAACATGTAATGGAAGGTAAACAAAATATTAAATGATTCAGACCAGCAGCGAGAAAATAAATGACGCATCTTTTCTTCGAGTTATAATTTTTTTTTTTATCTCTGCTCTCCGTTTGTGCTCATCAATTACCCCCACAAAAACCACCAAAAATTACGAAATTTTTATTGTTATGGAATTCTTTCTAGGGAAACTGTCTTTTCTAAACCATATAACGATGATTTATTTTATTAATATATTTGTTGCTTACCTACGTTTCTGTAAACTTTATCTGACTTTTTAATAAATTTGCCCGCTTTTTTTCTTCTATCGCAAAATTATTAGGTTATGTTGCACTGGTTCTAATAACTGTTACAGAGGATAGATTCTCACATTCATTTAAGTGTTTAATCGACGTAAATAAACAAATAGCAACATACAGATTAAAAGAACGTCGCGTTATAATTTTTTATTTCTGCCCTTCCTATTTTTATGATGTAACTTACGCAACAGGCAATTGACTTCTAGCTGGCAACGCAACTACACTTCATTTTTGCAATATAAGTGCATACAAAATGAAATTCTATTATTTATTTTCGTGCAAACTTTCTCTGAGTTTTAAAAAACTTCCCTGTTTGTTACAGTCTGTCAAATAAATTCTTAGGTTATGTTGTCAATAGGTTCCTGTAACTGCTACAGATAATGCAGCGTAAACGTAGGATGCTCTTCACTTCCCATGAATTTCTCCATCCAGCCGTCGAAAATAAACAAAAATAAATATAAACGTTTAAATGAACGTGGTGTTTTATTTTTTATTTATATATATCTCTGCCTCACATTATAATTTTTATCTTTGCTACACAACTGACAATTGCATTTTAGCTGGCATCAGTGTTATACCTTCTTTTAAGAATATAAATGCAAAATCAAATCAGATTATTCATTTGAAATTTAATCTTCCTTTTAACCACATAAGGACAAATAAAGTCAATGCAGTTATTCATTTGAAATTTCCCGACAAGCCAAGCAGCGCTGTGGTGGCAGTGAGTGTAACTAAAGCTTCAATCATTATCGCTTTGCAAGTCCGGCCTCGAGCATGGGTGGTTTTAATTAAGTGTTGGGTTCGTCTTGTGCTGTCCTCGCTGTAGAATCCACAATATTAAATAATAATAAATTAAAGCCTGATACAATACTTAGTCAAAAACCAGTTGGAGCTGGCTAAATGGTCCCAAAGACCGAGTCTTATTAAAGTGGATACCAGAGAGCTTGAGTTAAAATAGCGATCCACCAGCCTTTGTCAGAAATCAGTTTGGAGGAAGAGTGGAATTGTTTCTTGATACAGACAAACCGTCAAGTTAATTCGGAAGAGCCGGCAAAACAACTGGCTCTTGGTTCCTATTCCAATTACCTTGATTTCGACCAACTGTAAGGCTCCAAAATAATATTAATAACATCTCGTGTATTATCAAAGTAGTTGCTCTGTAGGTTTCCGATATTAGCTAATAATTTATACCGGACCACAGGCAGGACAGCTAGTGTAATAGTCTTATTCAATTTTCGATTTAATTGTTTGGTTTTATCAACCAAGAGAAAAGAAGGCAAATTTTAAACATTAGGGCAGTGTAGTTAGGTAGAGAACATGCTGCCTGCTAGCTTGCGACACGTCTTATATTTGGATGAATTTAATTTGGTACTAAGCTGGTTTATCTGCTCCCCGTGTCGTCTAGCAGAAGCAAGGGGCAGTGACACAAGCAACTCTCAGGGATTAATCAACGGACCGCCACACCGCCGGTGATTCAGCTCTGAATGGCAGGCGGGTCTAGAAAGCGGACCGCGCCCGGTGTGTTACCAGCATTCCAGTTAATGAAGAGCCGCTCCTCCGGGGCCCGCTGCTAATACAAACTTCACCCGCTGTACACAGAACGTTGCTGCCTGCCTGCCGTTCACCTTCAGCAAGCTTGGCTCGCTTCGGCAAATGGACGAAGTACTGCAGAGCACTGTGTAATCACTCGTAGTAATTTCAATGCAGTGTTATTGAAGGCTATTTTTAACTCAGTTGCTTATTTATTTATTTGTTTAATTGTTAAACAAGTTGGAACCATCGTGGTGGGGTTTTCTTTGCTCCATGGTTGGAACCAGTGTAGCTAGCACGTTAAAGTGCCATTACACAGGATCAATTCCTGGCTCCACGTACTGGCAATCGTGATTGCGCTTTTTGGATGAATGCTGGCACGGTCCAAAATCTACGACTCATAAATCACACATGTCTTTAACAAAAATAAATTTATAACACATAGAATATATTTACACGTTTTACAGACGGCTGGTAACACAATATTCTTTCAATTCTCTGTAAATGCTCCGGACATGACAAATTCGGTTCTATCACGGATAGGACACATGTACTTCCACTCAAATAATTACACACTGGATGCATGTAGACAAGTACAGGTGCCTCGTGGTCCTCCAGGACCGATACATAAAAAGTCTTTATTTCTTAAACAAAAACATTCATGTCAGATCGAAGGCTTTCACGGCGTATCGATGAAATGTAGACTACATTTCAAAAACATTCATATTTCACACCATTCAAGTTCAAGTCATGTTTTTATTATCAGCATCCATGTTGTGACGGAGGAAACTATTAACACGAAAATAAGACAAAATTTTTAGTTTCAGCTAAGTTTGTTACAGTGAAACTCATAACCATATTTACAATAACATACAGACAATTATGAATTTACTTGCATTCAGATTTATACAGCTGAAAGTCAATAGCATTATGTAGGAACAACTTATTCACAGAATTCGGATTCACAAGCAGATATGCATTTACTTGAGAATTGCCCCCTACTTCCTATGATCTATAATATACACCAAAAATACCTTAATTTCAATATCTATTTCTCTTAGCCTACATTGTGTTTGATTAAGAATCGCTGCCCACAAATCAAGTTCAGTCGCCTGTAAAATATTGTTGTGCTTCCTTTTTTCTCTCCATATATTTCAGCTGTTTCTGATACACATCTTTTTCTAAAATAAAATAAAAATTAAAAAAATAAATTAAAAAAAACCTTTATTCATATCAGTCTTTGAGAACTTTCTCATTTACCAATTCACAAGCTGCATTCTTAGAATCTGTTCTTATTCCTTTGTCTCTCCTAGCACAAAATATGTACTCATGAGTTCTACAATTTTTTCATCTCTGCTTCCACCTACTTTTCTTCCCTAAATAATATCCTATTTATTCTTCATCGTCAAACTCATTTTTCAATTTCGTCGCTGCTACTTTCTTCTACATCTTCACTCATAACCATAATAATAGCTGACTCTTACAGGTATTATCATCGAAATATTCTTTTCATTCACAAGCGTCTGCAGATACATTTACATCTGAGACTCCGTTTATTCCCTTCTTAATCACATTTTTCTATCTTACCCACGTCTGAATTCTCGTTTCCTTGACAGACGTTTATGTTGTTAGTTCTTATATAACTGTCTTTCTACTCTTCAGCCATGCCAAAACTGTTTCATAAATGTTCAACATCGTTTTTATACACTCGTGTAATTCTCTGTGGTATGACATTTATGTGTAACTTATTTATTTGTCTTTTGTATTTATTTACCTCTCCTGAGTGAAGTTACAGTCGTGGTAGCAAGTTTTCTATTCTTTCGTCTTCTTGATTTCTCTTCCACTAAGTGTTGCCTCCATTTTGTCACTTTTATCTCAGTAGTTTCTCCTAACTAGTCTCTTAACGGCGTCCAACAATTCATCAACGCTACTTTTTGGTTGAATATTACATTGTAGTTGGCAGATTTCGTAGCAAAACTCCTGCATTTTCGTCATCTTCTATTACTTCACCCAAATAATTCGATTCGTTCATCATTTATTCGCAATATTCTTTCTGCAGTGACGACCATTTCTAAAATCAGTTTTATTTTCTTTCCCTTTTACCAGTATTCACCCAAAAACGCAGTAGGAGCTCTTTATATGTAGTTCTCTACTCGCTCACATCGCAAACCCTAGCAAATGGCTCTCCTATTTCTCTCCTTTCCCTTAATTCATTTTATCACTAAAGCCTTTTTTAATTTTTTTTTTTTTCTGTTCTGATTTGATAATGGAGTTCTGTTTTAATTTCACCTTTTTCTTGCTTCATGTTTGTATAACGCATGCACTCCCTCATTCAAACGCTTTTTAATTGCTATTAAATCCCGTTTAAACCCTTTTAAATTAAAAAAAAAATTCTACTCAGTTCTTACGAGATGTGCATTTAAATCTTTCACTTGCCTCATATTCACTTTGCTTGCTGTTCTTAATCGTGTTTTAATTTTTCCTGTAAAACTGACACATCCTGATTTAACTCTCATCTTTTGTTGCTAAATTCCGAGCTCTTTCAACTGAAACATAATAAATATTAACAATTGGTCTATACCATTTTGTAGTTCCTTGTCTTTAGAAACCTATTCTAGCTGCGCTATTTCTTTCTTCCCATTAGTGTATGCTAAAGATTCTCTAATTTCTGTCATTGATAATAATTCCACTAGCCTTCAAATGGTACACAATTAATTCATTCTTAAAAGCATCTAAACCAGAAATGTTCACTAACGCCTATCCACTTCAAAAGATAGTTCTAAATCAGTGCAACGCTTTATATTTAACACATCTCCATTTAAAATATTCCGATTACGTTCTAACTACTTTTCACTGTAAAAGAAAGTTCTGAGTTCACACGTTTGCATTTATACAATGTCGGTAAAAAATTCAGATGCTATTTAGCAACCCTGCCCAAGAAAAATAAATTAGAACAATTTAAATGCTTACTGTGCCGATAAACCGCGATTGGATAGACAGCAACGACGTGAGTAAACTCTAACGCAGGCTCACAGCTCAGCGCTACCTACTAAGAAATAAGTCCTACTACAAGAGAAATTCAACGAAAAATAACTTGTAATAAAATTATACTTATCGTTTACACAAAATGCTACCAACTCATCAAAGAAAGCTGAAAAAACTACAAAGAAAAAAATACTAGTATCGTCAAATATTAACCCAATTAAATCTGAAACAAAGAAATTTTTCTTTTAGGTTCTTACGCTATGGTTCATTTTTAAACTTCCACTGCGATTACAATTCGGCGAAAATTACCACTGAAAAGTTGCTAGTGAGTTCTTGCCATTCGTTGCAATGTTCATCCAAAAGATTTCAGTTCCTGAGTAGGTAACAGATGAAAATTCTTTCATAATTACCTCTTGTCATGTAAATGCGATCCGCCACTTGTAAGGTTGATACTTTCTCATGGTATCGTTGTTCTGTCACGTTACGATACTTCCGACGCCTCGTGATGTTTGTTCTAAGGTGAAATAATTATTTTTTTACTGGACTGACTCAGCCATCTTCTTTACTTCTCACTGCCCGTCATGAGCACAACTTTTATCTGCCTACGAAGTTGGTCACTACGAATACTAACAAAAAGATTCAGAAAGAGCAAAACTTCGCACATATAATTTCTTCCGATGGACGAGTAAAATTTTAACTTCTTGAAACACGTATTTATTTTTGCGGTGAATGTCACTTGATAATAATAGCTGAAGCCGGCTAAGACTTGATTTCAGTGGGTTCCCGACTGTTGACGACATTTCAGTACGCATCAAGATCGACTTGAGCTATGTCTGTGTGAATTGCAATACTTTCTAAACTGCTAAACCGTGACACCAAAGAAATGGGCTGCATAAAATGGAAGGTGCGTAGACATACAAGGGATATAATGCTGTCTGTTTTATTTAACTGTCATGGGTAAACGTTATTAATGAATTTTCAAAGTATAAGTCTATCGTCACTTGATATTGCACTCTTCCGAGGTTACTAAGAGATAAATAGAAGAGCCTGAAATAATAGGACAAATAATACATTATGCAACGATTAAGCATTTAGTCGCAACAGCATACACGCTGAATAGAAACGCCTCAACCACTCAAAATTACTAAAGAAAACTCAACAACATCATAGACAGAAGCAATGGCAGACAGCACAGATATTTGACCCAATAAACAAAGAACGTAAAAATCGGATTAAAAAATCGAAAAACAAGTAGTCCTCTCCCAGTCAGAACCACATTGACAACCCCAGAAAAACAGTTCAAGAAATGTATTCTCATTTGTAATAGTCATCTTACTTTTCTTATTTTAATTTCATCAAATATTGCAAGGTACCTCCAGAAATGAAAGATCTTTCATATACATTTAATTTATTTTATATAAATAACACCTGTTAATCAAATCATTAATGGTAGTTACTAACATTTTGAAATTATTACCAAAATGAACTAATAAAAATATGAAATAAAATAATTTGACATTCGACTAGCAAAATTTAATCTCTTGAACTAAATATGTCCTGGCTATTTGTAGAGCGTGAAATTGTTCTTAAACTCAGGGCGCTTATAGGTCATCCAAATGCTGATCAGCCCATTTGCCGATTACTTGAATTGGAGCGTACTTGCGCTGAGGATAACTGACCTCAGCAATAATTGTGGGGCGTCTCGTTGTTTCACTATGTGGAAAAGGTTTTGCTTCCAATAATCAGTTGTCGTAGCACAGTGATATCCATTATGTGGCAGGAGTCCCGTTGGTGTACTGGCAGTGACCAAACACTAATCACTCTCACGTGCGACGTTCACTTAAACCTTTTCAACACCACACACTAGTCTATACAACCTTCTCTCCCGCACTGTCTTTTCGCGACCGTCCTCCCGTCCGCCAGCACCTGACCCACCCCACCCTGCATGCATTCCAGCAGGGGTGTCCGGACTGTTATTTACATATCACGCCATCTCTCACAATGACTCAGAGTGTTCAGTAGCCTGTTACCATAAGACTTCACACCAAGATAGCCAGGAACCAAAATAGCCAGGTCGTGCTAGTTTAGCCAGTCGTACCCAAATTAAATACATGAACATGTACAAAAGATGGAAAACAAAACATAAACATGAAATAAAATACATGAACATGTACAAAAGATGGAAAACAAAACATAAACATGAAAAATGTAATTTGGACCATTACATTAACTTCCCCCTTTCAACAAATCAAAATACTTAGCAAAGGATTTTGATTTTCTCTTACAATTTCAAAATCTATTTTTTTTTTTTTTTTTTTTTTTTTTTTTTTACAGTGCTTCACTTAAAAAATCCATATTTCAACATTCAGATTGTGTCAAAATCTTTCATTTCTAGATATTTAACTATTTCTATCATGAATCAAACTAGTTTATGTTATCAGGCAACAAATCCCAAGATACGCAAAATCTCCCTTCCCATGCCGCATGTCAGAGATCACTTCGGACATGCTACATTCGTGTGCAACATACATACATATTACATTTAGAAGTACGCGGCAACGTAGTTTTTAGAGACTTGCTTTATTCTAATCCAATAATTACAAAACTTTACCCACTTCCCTTTAACCTAGTTTTTTTTTATTATTTTTATTTTTATTTTTAAAAACACTATTTTATATATATATATATATTCATACATTAGCTATTTGAATGATATTTTCATCTACAATGATTGATTCTAGGTGCCCCTTCTTTTGAACATGCAATTTTATAAAAGAAATTCTTACTTACATATCGATCACCTCTATACCTTGTTAATCAATATTCTGCCATACCAATAACCTTAACTGAAATTTGCTCTGAGGCCATATATTCTTACGTGTCAAAATTTTGGAGGACATGAAAATTTTCGTTTGATAGAGTGTTAAATATTCGATCTGGTGGAAGGTTTTGACTTAATGCTTTAAATCTCATTTATATAAATTTAATATCTATCTTTTCATTCAAAGTTAAACTTCACGATATTTTTATATTAAAATGAATTGTATTTAAAATAATGTTTCAAATGTCTCTATCTTATAAATTTAAATAACCTCACTATGGTATTTCTTTAAGTTCCGCGTGTTATGCACGCCTATGTTCCTATTACCATCTTTTAATAAGTATGCATTTGGGGCAATTATTTTCTCCACTCGAAATGGACCACAAATATGTGAAAGAACTTCGATATTTGTTTCTTCTCAGAATCTGATGGTTTCGGATTCTTTAATAATACCAAATCCCCTACTTCAAATGACTGGGTTTTATTTTTGTTCGCTCTCTCTTCCCGACGTCTTGCCTTTTCCAGGAGGTGTTCGCTTGCCTTTCTCATTCTTTCTTCTAAGTCATTAGTTATACCAGAATCAGGTTGATTTATGATATGTGCCGCTAGTGGCGCGATCTCTTGAGCGAAATGTAAATCAATGGGTCGGCATCCAGTTGAACAGTGGAAAGTGGTATTAAAATATGTTTCGATGCGTTCTAAATGTTTTACCCATCCAGAATGCTTCTCTCCAACCAGAAGACGAAAATACACTGATAATTGTCTCATGTACCTTTCAGCTAAGTTTGTTTGTGGCACCTATGGAGCTTTTTATGACTTCAATTCCTGCATTTTCCATTCCAGTTTGCCACTTCTACTTGTAAATACGGATCCATTATCTGACGAATTCGGGTCGGCTTCCCGTAAATTGGCACGTATTTTTCAGTTATTATGCGCACTGTCTGCGCTGAATTTAGTCTGGAAACTGCGTATAATTTTACAAGTTTTGAAAAAGCATCCACGACCAAAAATATGTGTTGACGGCCAAATTGTCCTTTTGGAATTGGTCCATAATGGTCAACACATAATAGTTGGTTTGGGCGAGCTGTAATAATGGGATTACATTCCCTATGCTCCGTGTGTTCGGATGTTTTATTTTCTGACAGATGTCACAAGTACGGGTAACCTGTCCAATTTTCCGTCTTAGGGCCACACAATACCATTCCCTTTTCATCATTATGGAAGTTTTTTCCTTTCCTTGATGGCCATGTTGCCCATTGGTATAATTTTATTACATCATGTGCCAGAGCGTCCGGCAACCATATTTTCCATCCGCAATTGCGTTTAACCTCCGAAAACATACATCATCATGCATTATGCACAGCATGGCAACAGTTCTAACTCGAGGACTTTCTCCACCTGTTCCATGGCATAGAAATTGCCTTACTGCTCTGATATCTGGCTGCCGTTGTTGCTCTAATATTATTCTTTCTTTTAGATCATCAGGGTTGGTCCCATCGTAAAACGTCATGACGGCCATGATTACTTCATTTGCTTTTCGTGATCGTTCTTGTGTCAGTGTGCGATCGACCGGATTCCTGCTCACCCAGTCTGCGACAGTATTATCTTTTCCTTTGCAGTACTCAATCTCTAGATCAAAAGATTGCAAAAATAATGCCCACCGGGTTATCCTTCCACTACAAAATTTAGCTTTCTTCAAAAAACTTAATGCCTTATGGTCTGTCCTGACAAAAGTCTTTCTTCCTGAAATATATCCCTGGAACTTCACCACCGCGAAATGGATAGCCGCCATTTCTAACTCTGTTGTATAATACGATCGTTCAGCCGCTTTAAGCGACCGACTGGCAGTATCAACTATCCTCATATTTCCATCTTTATCTTTCTGCTGAAGAATTGCACCCAAACCGTCCAAACTCGCGTCACAATTAATATAAAATGGAGTTTTAAAATTTGGATGAGCTAAACACACGTGTTTGGCAAATGCTCCTTTTATTCCTAAAAATGCATCTTCTTGCGGCTCTAACCACTCCCATTTCTTTCCTTTCTTCAGGAGTTGGTATAGTGGCCCCAGTATAATGGAAAAATTTGGAATGCATCTCCGATAATATGTGCACACGCCTAGAAAACTTCTTAATTGCTTAATCGTTTTTGGCTTATTACACTCCAATATTTCCCCAATCTTATTCTTGTTGGGAGCCACTCCTTTTGTGGATATGGTATAACCGAGATAGTTTACCTCCTGAGCACATAGAGTCACTTTATCTGGGCGCAACGTTACTCCATGTTCTTTTAGAGTAGTGAGCAAATGTTGTAAGTTTTGAAGGTGTTCCCCAAAAGTTTCCGACCCTACTAATAAATCATCCACGTACATACTGCAAAATGTCTTTATATCCGGGCCAATAATCTCATTCATTGCCCGGATGAATCCACAGGAAGAATTTTTAAGGCCAAAAGGTATTCGGGAAAAAGTGTATTGTCTACCCTCAAACAAAAAAGCAGTATATTTTCGACATGACTCATCCAACTCCAGTTGATTAAAACCCGCCGTCAAATCGAATGAGGTCAACCAGCTTTTTCCTCTGAATCTGGACATTATGTCATAGATAGGTTCAGGTCGTTCTCCATCCCCTTCCATTCGTGAATTAAGAAGTCTGGCATCCAGACATATCCTAACTGTGCCATCCCCTTTTTCCACAACCGTTATTGCATTTACATGGGGTGAAGCCGCAACAGAAATTATCCCTTCGGCTAACATTGTGTTTATTGCTTCTCTTGCCGCCTCTCGATGTTTCTGCGGCACAGGGTACAAATGTCCTTTTATGGGTGGGCCACTACTGATATCAAATTTATAAACCAGGTCCTTAATTTTTCCGGGGTAGTATGAGAATACAGAAAGGTTTTTCTCTAACAGGTCTTCCAAATCGGTTTTCTGTTCATTGGACAAATGGTTACAGGTGCCGACCGCTTTCTCTAGTGCGTGCCGGACCTTTTCTTCTTCATCCGCACGGGCGTACAAAGTTGCCATAATTCCACTAAACCGTTCGCCCGAAATTCGCGATATTTCTTCGTGTTCATATAGACTCATATCCTCACTTCTTAATCCCACACCTTCTGCCGTTCTCGACCACATTATAGTTTTTGATATTAAGTTTCTTATAGAGTTGTCTTCCCAACTAAGGATCACTTTGTTTTTCTGTAAAGTGTCACACCCTAAAATGACATCAAATGCCAATCCCCTTACCACCAAAGCAATAATCTCCACTGCTTGATCTTCGATCACAAGATCTAATATCACCTGTTCGGTAACGTGTTTTTGTTTTGATCCAAAAGCTGGTGTTAAAACCAGTCTTTCTATAGGAATAATTTCTATCATCCTCCCCGTCCCTTGCATACGGCGTAATAAATCTTCGGAAATCGCCGTTAAAGTTGAGCCCGAATCCAGTAATGCATTACATGGTATATTTAAAACTATGGCTGAAATATGTGGGCACTTTGCTTGAATGGGTCCTGTTATCATTTGGTCATTTCTTGATTCTTCCTTATCGAATTCCGGTCCTCCCGATATCCAGTATTCCAAATTTTTATTTACCTCTCGCCGTTTGGGTTTCAAAGTATCCTCCTGATAAGGCGACAGTCATGCCTTTTGTGGTACCAATGGCATTTCGTCTACGGTATCATTTTCCTTACAACATTTCTTTGCTTGAGGGACCTCGTGCGGTTCGTTACTCTCTCTGCTTACTACTACTGCATTTATTCCCTGACGATCGTATTCCTGATTTCCCCCGCCTGTTTTCTAGGTTGGAAATTTTCATTCCTTGGTTGGAAGAAATGTTTCCTTTCTTGTCCATTATTCCAGCTTCCTTGCCCTTGATTTCTTGCCTGTTGATTGTTACTGCGACCATTTCCTTGCTGGTTTCGAAAATTTTGATTCTTCGGATGATTCTTCTGAGGAGAATCTTTGCCTTTTTCAGTAGTGTCCACACTAGGCTTGTATGCTGAATCAATATTTTTTAAAGTATTTAGGAATTGGTCCATACTATGCAGAAACACTGGATTCAATTGACATCTTATGTGTGGGGAGAAATGAGAAGTCAAAGCAAATATCAATTCTGCATCTTTAGGCGGATTGTCTAGTTCTCTTGACAGTATAGTTAATCTAGAAGCATATCTATACATTGAATCTTCACCTTTTGGATTGAAACGGCCTTTGTAAATTCTTAGCATCAATTCTCCTTGTGCATTTAAATCCCAGTAAGTGGCCAAAAATTTCTCTTTAAACTCATTGTAGGAAACATCCGCTAAATTAGATACACGAAACCAGGATTTCTCATCATTATCTAACGCCTGCATGATCAACATCATCTTTAGAGATTCAGGAATATTTTTAATTCGAAAATAATTCTCGATTTCCCTTAGGAATTCCTTCGGATTAATTTTCTTTTAATTCCGAACTTCGGAAGATTAAGTTCCACAGAACTGTACACATTGCTCCGATTTTGTGAGGTAAATTCAGCTGGTATCTGATTCATGACGTCTTGTCGTATATTGACCAGTTCGTCTTCTACTTTACTAAATTTTCCCGCGATTGAACTCTTAAATTCGTCATGAGATTTTATCAGATTTTCACGTTCTCCGCGAGCTGTTTCAAAAGTTTCTGCAACATTCTGTAAGCCCATTTCAATTTGCTGGCACCGATCCGCAATTGCAGTTTCTGCCAGTTCCCTTCTTTTTTCTTTCATTTTGATCTCCTCGCGGATTTGATTTAACTGCCCACTGGTTCTGTCTATGTCTTTGGCCGCCTTCTCTTTAAATTCATCAAACCCATCGCATCTGGACTTTAAGTCAGCTGTTTTATTGTTCAAAATTTTGACGTCACCCTGTATAGCATTTTGAAACTCGTCAAATTTGACATTTATTTCTTCCCGCACACATTTTAATTCATTTTGGACTGATTTGTGAACATTTTCAATTTTCTCTTCCAATGATTTTTGAAATGATTCCTGCCCCCTTTTCATTTCTTCATGCCCCCTTTTCATTTCTTCATGCCCCCTTTTCATTTCTTCATTCCCATTTTTGATCATTTCCATCAATTGTGATAGTAATTGTTGTGGAAATAAACTTTGCATTCTTTCGTCAACCGTTTCGCTTAATTCCGGCCCGCTAATGACAGAGTTATCTACCTGATCGTTTCCCGGTGGCAAAATTTTCTCAGAATCTTCTACCCTGGAGAGCAAATTTTCATTAGAACTTCCGGCTGCTAAACCCTCTAACTTTTCCATTTTGTTTGTCTTAACCTTACCAGATCGAAGAAACATAAAACTTTCCAAAATTATGCTATTCTTCTCCTAAGTGAAGAAGAAAATTTACACTGTAAATTTACCTTTTAACACACTCTACATTACGCATTGCAAAAACATCCGGGTAACACAGAATCATTAAATTTTGAACTTTATCCCAGTTACATCAAATTAATTATAATACTCAACCATTCAAACATCAGCTCGACATCAAAACAACAAATTTCAAATCACTTACAACCATCAACGCCGTTAAATCTTGCTGCAGATTTGAAAATCTGTGACTGAAAATAAATCATGTTAATATACATTTATAGAACATTTTCATGCATCACTCAAACTATGATCTCTGAAATGTCACAGAAAAGAAAACCCCGCAATACCGAGTTGAGTTGTTCACCTAAACAATTTTGATTTTATGCATTAATTAATTAATTAGCAACAATTAATAGCCCGTAGTTGGTGCGCCAGTTGTAATAGTCATCTTACTTTTCTTATTTTAATTTCATCAAATATTGCAAGGTACCTCCAGAAATGAAAGATCTTTCATATACATTTAATTTATTTTATATAAATAACACCTGTTAATCAAATCATTAATGGTAGTTACTAACATTTTGAAACAATTACCAAAATGAACTAATAAAATATGAAATAAAATAATTTGATATTCGACTAGCAAAATTTAATCTCTTGAACTAAATATGTCCTGGCTATTTGTAGAGCGTGAAATTGTTCTTAAACTCAGGGCGCTTATAGGTCATCCAAATGCTGATCAGCCCATTTGCCGATTACTTGAATTGGAGTGTACTTGCGCTGAGGATAACTGACCTCAGCAATAATTGTGGGGCGTCTCGTTGTTTCACTATGTGGAAAAGGTTTTGCTTCCAATAATCAGTTGTCGTAGCACAGTGATATCCATTATGTGGCAGGAGTCCCGTTGGTGTACTGGCAGTGACCAAACACTAATCACTCTCACGTGCGACGTTCACTTAAACCTTTTCAACACACCAGTCTATACAACCTTCTCTCCCGCACTGTCTTTTCGCGACCGTCCTCCCGTCCGCCAGCACCTGACCCACCCCACCCTGCATGCATTCCAGCAGGGGTGTCCGGACTGTTATTTACATATCACGCCATCTCTCACAATGACTCAGAGTGTTCAGTAGCCTGTTACCATAAGACTTCACACCAAGATAGCCAGGAACCAAAATAGCCAGGTCGTGCTAGTTCAGCCAGTCGTACCCAAAATTAAATACATGAACATGTACAAAAGATGGAAAAACATAAACATGAAATAAAATACATGAACATGTACAAAAGATGGAAAACAAAACATAAACATGAAAAATGAATTTGGACCATTACACATTGACATTGAAAACAGTAGTATTAGCTACTATGTACGCTCATCAGATAATAATCTACATATTCAGCAAACAAGAAATAAATGTTGTTCTCGTCGAAGTCATTAAAACTTGGAGACGATAAGGGATTAGAGTATGGGTTTCGCACATGGATATTTGAACATTTGTCTGGAGTAAAAATCCATGGAAAACAGCAATCTGGATGGCCCAACCGGGAATCAAACTCGCGTTCTCCAAAATGCGTTCACACCCGGCTCTATGATAGAAATGTAAAATATTTCAAACAATTTTCAGGTATCTTCCAATATTTAGTCAAAGGTAAAAATACGATGCAGTGCATATGGATTACAAACAATCAGTTCCAGATCAGATATAAAATTCAGGAATACTTAAAATCAGAGAAGTACAGAAAACGCTAAACTTCTTACATACTCTAATTATCCATTCACAGATCAAAACAGAAGCCAAGCTGGTAACAGTTAATAACGGAAAATATTACTTTTTCACCCTGCAAGAAAACTTGCTCATTTATAAGGCCTGCGGAAAAAATATACTCAGCAAAAACATATACCCAACAAACCGAACTCATTCGAAGTTAATAGTTATAAACCCAGAAAACTATAAATAAATGACATTGAGTACAATTTCACCAAAACATTACATCAACAAATTATAGAAAATAACATCGTCGTCCTCATGTTTCCTTCATTCCAAATACGAACAGAATAAAACAAAGCAAAGAGTAGTGAACTGGTTGATATACGTATATCCACACACGCAGTTTAAAAGTACCTGCTGCTAGTACACTAGCAAAGAAACAAATCAACAAATCAAAACCGCAAAGCAAAGTAACATTGTAATAGAAGAAGTGTAGCATAATCACTCTGATGAGTTGAAAAACATTATTCACAAAAGCAATTGCAAAATGTTTGATGAAGAAAGCATAGAGGGTTGGATATTATGCTTCACAACTTCATTGTGAAAAGTTGAAAGTGTAATCATACATCTTTCTATGTGATGAAATATGGTATCCATAATTGTCAAGCATTATACAAATATTGAGTGGGGACTTTCCCGGCGTATAGATGCAACAAAATCCTCTCGGGTGGCCAGCCGAAAGGATTTTATTGCACTAAACCCAATTTTTTATACCGCATCAAGAAGTGAAACTTGTCCTATATAACCCATAAAACACAGTTTGTATTTGTAAAATAGGTAAAAATTTGATTTGATAATCAACTAGGACAAAACCTGTATTGCATTTCACTGTGCATTATATCTGTTTATTCATTAATTCTGAATTGCAGGGACAGACATATCTTTACTTATTAAGCATTAGAAAGAGGTCCTACGGCTATGAGATCCTGAACGGCATTGCGTTTAGTTTGGCCTCATAATATTTTTTACCGTTCCGCTGAGAGGTTAACTCTGCTTGGTGCGGTTTCTGTAGTACAGGCAGGTGCTGTTACAAATGTCTGCAGTGGTTTGTCACAAGTCAGATGGCACCAGCGAGGAGACATGCGACCCGTACACGTGTTTCAAGTCACACAAGGAACAGTTGGCTTGAACATTTAATTTGAGAAATCAGAATTGGCTCCTAAATCAGTCAGGCGACCATATATCTCCGTGCGAGGTAACGAGAGAAGTGTTTTCATCACAAGCACAGAAAATGAACACAAAGTTTACAGATTTTTCAAAACGAAACATAATCATTTTCTACGCAGGACTAATTAGATCGAAAAGGAAATGTGCCAGCAAAGATATTCTTATACAAAGTTCCAGTACATGTAGTACCAATATTATTTATCACTGTACCAATGAACTGTACAATAAACATTAAAAAGTTTACTTCAACTGTAGAAGAAAGATCTATAATGATGCTGATAGGAAACCTTTCTCAAGCTCAAAAGATTGTGCTACTCGATGGAAAGAATTCATAGAGAAACTGATTAGGATGATTTTAACAACAGTGTACTGGAGAAAGAAAGGATGTCGACATTGATGACTCGCGAGATGTTGTTTTAAGGAAGACTATGATTCCGCTTTGAATGATATGAAATCAGACAAGGTGGTTAGAACACGAAATTCCTGCAGAACTGCTCAAACACCTGACAGAAGAAGGACTCCAAGCTTTTTCAGCTGATATCAAACATTAATAAAACAGGACACATTTTAACTCATTTTAATAAAAGCATCATCTTCACAAGACGACTAATATGATAATTAGTCGTCTTGTTTAGCATAAAATGCTTCGGAATTACTGACCAGGATAATATAAAGAATAACAAAAACGATAGTGGAAGAGATAGTACGTGAATATCAGTTTGGGTTTAGGAAAACCGTGGTACAAGTAAACCAATTCTGGCCCTAAGATTAATACTTGAAGGGCAGATCAAGCAAAACAAAGATACTTCAATGGCGTTGAATGATTTAGAAAAAGCTTTTTATAATGTTTGGTGCGACAAGATGTTCAAATTTTAAAGAAGCCAGGTCTAAAATATCGAGATAGAAGTAAACTTTATAATCTATTTAAGAATTGATTGGCTACAATAAAAGTAGAAAATCATGAGAGGAGGGCATCAGTTAAAAAAGTGAGAACAGATTGTAGTCTATCCCATTAATATTCATCTTGTATGAAGAAGAAGCCATAAAGGAAGTGAAAGGAAGATTTGAATATGACATAAGTGTTCAAGGAGAAAAATCAGTATGTCACGATTTGTTGATGACATTGTACTGATAACAAAACAGAATACATATTGAGAAGTTACTGAAGGAAGATTTTGGACTAAATATAAGTCAAAGCAAGAGAAAATTCTGCATTTGAAATGTGGTGCTATTGGAGGATGCTGATAATTAAGTGGGCATATAAAGTACAAAATAAACGTATACTGGAAATGGTGGGTGAAGGAAGAAGTTTGTGGAAGAGTTTAACACAAAGGAGAGATAGGATGGTGGGTCGCGTTTTAAGACATGCGGGATGGTTAATTTGTTGGTGGAGGGAACAGTCGAATGAAAGAACTGTAGAGGTAGACGGAGGTTAGAATTATGAAGCAGATAGTTGAGGACGTAGGTTGTAACGGGCATGTTTAGATAAAGAGGTTAGCACAATATAGGAAGGTATGAAGGATTGTGCATCAAATCAATCGACAGATTGATGACGGGAAAAGAGTAACCCTGAACATAATACGGCTGATATCTCCATCGAACCTTGGTGACTTGAGAAGTGGCACTCAGTTTACCCGAGATCTATATGAGTAATACTGTTCACAATTTCTTTTAAATGACAATTACTAATGTACTGAAGACAGTTTACATTTTTGCTTGTGTTGTTATATTTGCCTTGTTTGAAAGGGAAACGTAAGTACTTTCTTCAACTTTTCATTTTATCATTTCATTTGTAAAGAAAAAAAAAAAAATTAAAAATGTGATAGCATTCGTAAGAAATAATACAAGGTTATTCTAAGTCAGTTATCGTACAAAAGGAAACAGCCATAGCTTCCTAACCAGTTACAGTAGCGAGGTCCGGTCAGTTTCATAATTTCCCGCGTATCCTTAAATTTACATTTCATCCGATGTAGCCCATAATTTTTGCTACGAATGACGGTCACATTTTATTTAGTAATAATGGATTAGTATTCTGATGCGTAGCACGATCATTGTTGTGTGTGGTTTCGTAAATCGCGATTGGCCACTGCTGTTCAAAGGAAATTAGGACAAAAAATCACAAGGAACCACCTCAAAGGCCGACTATTACTGCTTGGTACAACCGTTACCTTGCAAATGGTTGTGTTGCGCATAAGAACCGAGATCAAGATGGGCCGCGAACTTCAGACAAAACACGTCGAAACCAGTGTGTCAAACCTATGCCCGCGATATGAAGAAATCAGCTAATCGTGCCAGCTTAACATTGCAGATTCGCCAAACGATAGTGTGGAGGATTTTAAGGAAACTTCTGAAACATAAGAAATACAGATTGAAATTATTACAAGCTTTGTCTGATAGTGATAAACAAAGAAGATATGAATTTCATGTGGGCATGTTTGACAGAATGGAGACTGATGACAACTTTTAAATAAAATTGTTTTTAGTGATGAGGCTACGATGCATACAAACGGCAAGGTAAATCTACACAGGGAACGATGACCTGGCCGCCACGGTTACCTTACCTCACACCATTTAACTTTTTGCATGGGCAAAGTTTTTGTTACACATCTTCCAGCAATCTAAACGACCTCTGACTTCGAATAACAGAAGCAGATGCAACCTTAGACGGTGACAGTATACATAAGATTTGGGACTAATCGCTTACAGGTGAGATGTCTGCCATGTGTCAAAAGGAAAACATATTGAACTACTTGTGGATAAAACCTGAAGCTCTTTCGAATTCGGTGCTGTATCACTTAATTCACTAGGACTTATACTTCCTTTGTAAGTAGATCTGAATTTTGTTTAACTAATTTGGAATAACCCTGTTTAAACCACCAGTGCGACTGCGCGCGTTAAGGCGCCACGACACTGTATCGGTATCAGATTCGCGTTCTGGTCCCCATGTACCGGCCGACCTGATGGAGGTTTCTACATCATTTCCTGCAATCATCTGTGCAAATGCTGGGATGGTTCCAAATCTCCACCTCACATACTACATATTTCACAAACAAGAAGTACACGTAGCATACAGAACACAGGGAGACAGATAGCAACACCAACATTTCTCCAATATCGCAAATCCGATTCTAAAATGTGGATAGGGAACATGCCCTCCTACACTCATTATTTCACACTGGACGCCTGTGTAATAAGTGGCTGGTGTCTCGTGGTCCACTGTGGCAGATCGGAGGGGAAAAAAAATCCTTGGATAACTGAGTGGGAAAAACAAATAAAACTGCTATTTCAGTAATACGACTGTATTTAATAGACAATGTAATCAAGGGGACTTCTGATATATATTAAATTGTGGCATGTATGTCTGAAATATAACTTTGAGCAGCTATAGTAGTAATTAATTCAAAATAACAGAAACATTCGATCCTGAGAGGAAACGTTAAAAGTAAATGTATTGTGATTATTAATCATCCATCCAGCGATAAAGTAGATCCTGTTTACTGCACTCCTGGAAATTGAAATAAGAACACATTGACGCCGGTGTTTAAGACCCACCATACTTGATCCGGACACTACGAGAGGGCTGTACAAGCAATGATCAAACGCACGGCACAGCGGACACACCAGGAACAGCAGTGTTGGCCGTCGAAGGGCGCTAGCTGCGCAGCGGTTGGGCACCGCCGCAGTCAGTGTCAGCCAGTTTGCCGTGGCATACGCAGCTCCATCTCAGTCTTTAACACTGGTAGCATGCCGCGACAGCGTGTACGTGAACCGTATGTGCAGTTGACGGACTTTGAGCGAGGGCGTATAGTGGGCATGCGGGAGGTCGGGTGGACGTACCGCCGAATTGCTCAACATGTGGGGCGCGAGGTCTCCACAGTACATCGATGTTGTCGCCAGTGGTCGGCGGAAGGTGCACGTGCCCGTCGACCTGGGTCCGGACAGCAGCGACGCACGGACGCACGCCAAGACCGTCGCATCCTACGCAGTGCCGTAGGGGACCGCACCGCCACTTCCCGGCAAATTAGGGACACTGTTGCTCCTGGGGTATCAGAGAGGACCATTCGCAACCGTCTCCATGAAGCTGGGCTACGGTCCCGCGCACCGTTAGGTCGTCTTCCGCTCACGCCCCAACATCGTGCAGCCCGCCTCCAGTGGTGTCGCGACAGGCGTGTATGGAGGGACCAAAGGAGACGTGTCGTCTTCAGTGATGAGAGTCGCATCTGCCTTGGTGCCAGTGATGGTGGTATGCGTGTTTGGCGCCGTGCAGGTGAGCGCCACAATCAGGACTGCATACGACCGAGGCACACAGGGCCAACACCCGGCATCATGGTGTGGGGAGCGATCTCCTACACTGGCCGTACACCTCTGGTGATCGTCGAGGGGACACTGAACAGTGCACGGTACATTCAAACCGTCATCGAACCCATCGTTCTACCATTCCTAGACCGGCAAGGGAACATGCTGTTCCAACAGGACAATGCACGTCCACATGTATCCCGTGCCACCCAACGTGCTCTAGAAGGTGTAAGTCAACTACCCTGGCCAGCGAGATCTCCGGATCTGTCCCCCATTGAGCATGTTTGGGACTGGATGAAACGTTGTCTCACGCGGTCTGCACGTCCAGCACGAACGCTGGTCCAGCTGAGGTGCCAGGTGGAAATGGCTTGGCATGCCGTTCCACAGGACTACATCCAGCACCTCTACGATCCTCTCCATGGGTGAATTGCAGCCTGCATTGCTGCGAAAGGAGGATATACACGGTACTAGTGCCGACATTGTGCATGCTCTGATGCCTGTGTCTATGTGCCTATTGTTCTGTCTGTGTGATCATGTGTTGTATCTGACCCCAGGAATGTGTATATAAAGTTTCCCATTCCTGGGACAATGAATTCTTATTTCAATTTCCAGGAGTGTACATAACATTACTATGCGAATTTCTTCCACTCATTGCTCTGCTGGTTGAAAAGTGGATCTATTGGCAACTTTGCTACTGATTTTCGCCTATAATGCTGTAAACTTTTTCAATATTCCCTAAAATCGTATTTTTACATTTGAACAGGGTAAGATTGTAATTAGATTTGCCAGAATTTCTGCCATTTTTTGATCCAAGGTGCATGTGATATTAATTTTAATAGAAATTTTAATAAATTAATATTGTATTGGTTTCACTATATTACTCATTGTTATGAAACCGTATTTTTTATATCCGGTATTCATTGATTTAAAAGCTAACACAAAATCCTTAATAATCCCTTCCAATCTGTTAAATGAGCGGGGAATTAAACAGAGTTTAAAAATATGGCAAAAAAACCTATTACGAAACACTGTTCCTCTTTCTAGTGGCCAAACACGCATAAAAATATTGAAATGTTGTTCCGCAATTCAGGTGTTTGGTGTTTGGTGACTGTCAGAAACATCGCTTCTACCACACCACTAAAACACTTCTTCAGTAAATGTGTTTGGCACTGGAAGATACATTAAAATAAATACTGGTAAATACACATGGGATGAATGCTGCAACTGAAAACTTCTTTTGCAAATACCTCTTTGACTTTCAGCCGACACCTCGTGATAACGGCTGTTAAATCGATCGTGACACCTGTTGGAATCAGACACAGGCGTTTCCGCTACAGAGTGAGCTAATCTCTAGTGTTTATAGGTTTGGTCGTATCAGCTTATTCACTGTATCAGCATGAGAAACGTATGTGGAAATATAGAATATATTCTACACCAGCAGATTTTTTTTATATTTATTATTATTATTATTATTTTGTTAACCTCATACAGATATGAATAATTGTAACGGAACATTTAAGGGGTGGTGTTGATAACGGCATTTTATCTAATGTTTATTTATTACTAGCTGAAGTACCCGGCTTCGCTCAGGGGGTTGATATGATATTGTGTGGTGAGTGGAATAAAAGGATAAACTTTAATATGTAAGAGGTAATTTTCTTTATTGAAAACATATTCAACTTTTGAAATACTTGTTTATGAACAACATTTTTTCATTTTGTTATCCGGGGTATATATGTACAAATTTTTTGAATTTCCTACTCGATAGCAAGCTGCATATAGTTGACCGTGAGAGAAGCAGGAGTCTTTTAGGTTGATTCCGCAATGTTTTAAAATTTGACCTTGCGCTTTGTTAATTGTAAAACTATAGGCTAATTTGATTTGAAATCACAGTCTTTTAAATTGGAATGGCAGTTCAGTAGAGATCAGAGGAGGATTAATACTATGTATTTCGATTCTGGAGTTTCCCCGGTCATGTAATGTAGAAATTCCTGTGGAGGTGCTTCCAGTAGTGGTAATCGAATTTTTCCATTCATGCAACAGAATCCTGATGTTTCTCCACTGAATTTTTTCGCGTTGTAAAGTTGGTAGATGTTATCCATTTTTCCGATTACGATGTGGTTGTTTTTGTTATATTGTTTTGTCGGGTCGTAGTGGAATGCTTCATTTGACAGTTTATACTGTTAACTTTTCCTCGTCAGCGCTTCTCGTAGGGTGATATTTTCATGGGAGACTTGCGTTCGCAGTCTTCTATTATAAGATTGTGTCGAAATTCTTGATTCTGTAATTCGTTTTTTCTTTGTTCTTCGGTTTCTCTGCTTCCAGCCATTCTGTCTTCAAAATGACGCCCTTCAGATAAAAACGGAAACCTTCTTCATGGATAAGGGATAGAGGGCTACCACACCATATAACTGCCTTGATCGTACTGGGACTCATTTTTAAGATTTAGCGGCACGCACATTGTACACTTACTTTTATAATATATATTGATTAGAATTACATTCTGTGCCATTTATTTGCTGCTGTCAGAAGAACAAAAGCAAATGAGCAATTGTCACTAAAGCAAATGAATAATTTTATTTATGATGAACTTTCTTAAACAAAATTGTTGCATATAATATTTACAGAAGAATAACAATGTTTACTTCTTTAGTTGTACAGGCAGCTTCTGAAAGATCAACTCAACTAAGGAATCGTTGTGGGGTCGATTATCATGGTAAATCACACAATACGGTCCTTCAAAAAACAGGATGTTGGTACTGCTGGTCTCGTCTCGCTAGTGGTTTACTCATCGCAGTAAAAAGATTTAACCACCTACCATTGAACGAGGAAACCGTGAAAAACTGGAAAACTGAATAAAACTAACGTAGATTTACACCCAAGCTTCCTGTTATACACCAACTACAAAATCAAGGTCTTAGTACAGTGTTCCAAATAACAATACACTTTATAAAAATAAATGGAAAAATTGAAAATTGCTGATGATAATATAATACTAATTCGCTTATAGGGAACAAGAACATCTTTACACGTAACCGTAATAAATTTAATTTGAAAGTAATAAATTAGGACTGCAAATAACCTCCTGGGGGAGTGAGGGGATTATTAGGTAGTCTTGTGGCAAATGCTAGAGTAGCGCGGCCAGTACTAATGGTAACGCTCTGGCCTCGCATTTGGGAGGACGCGGTTTCGAATCCACATCCGGGCATCCAGATTTGGAGTTTCCATGGTTTCCCAAAATCACTCAAGGCGAATGCCGGGATGCTGCCTTCAAAAGGACATAGCCGAATTCCTTCCCGTTCCTTACCCCCCAGTCCTTTCCCGCCTCTAATCACCTCGACGTTAACGAGGTGTATAGCCATAAGCAAAAAAGGGCTAAGTAATAACACCCTGACTATGAAACCGGAGCAACATTAAAGAAAAATCGTCAAACAGTCATAGTAATTGGACACCCTCTCAGCAATAAATCTTCACTAATTTTCGCTTTCCAAACAATTTGTAAAGCGAAAATCCAAGAAAATTAAGTGACACTAAATGTAGTTCACTCGCGCAATTTGTACACAGTTAATAGTAAACATTCCTCAATCTATATATACAAAATATTTTTACTAATGGTCCAATGCTATGGACTAAAGTCCCCTTCTTCAACCCAGTCAAATAACACACTTTTTTTTTCCTTTCTTTTAATCGAAAATTTTACGTGACCGAGAAAATAATTACAGTATCTCTATTGCACTAAACGAAAATCTACTGCATGTAAAACTAATACTGCAATACGCTGGAATGGTTCAGCTTTGCAAAAAATGAGTTGAGGCGATAATTTTTAAATCATGTTTACATTTAAAGAAATAATTGTATGAAAAAATGAGAAACATGCACGTAACATTGTAAAATTATGTACCTAATGAGTCAGTCAGCCGTGAAATTGATTTATTTAGTGGTAACTTAGAAGAAGAAATGTAAAATTTGTTTTCTTTTCTAAATAATGAACTACATTGAAAATGGTAGCTTGTCCAATAATGTTACCACAGTTCCATTGCTCTGTAATCAAAAATGTCGTGTCTCCCGTGAACAGTTGCGGTGAATAATCATTTTGCTTTTCTGGTGATTCTGGGACATATTGTCAGTCATCCTCTGCAGCGCTGGGAACGCTGAATTCTTAGTTCGTTAGATATTGCAAATATGCTCGCAGAATAGGAGCAACTGTTCAAATGTTTTGCCTAACGGAGCAAAATTTCAGGGACGAGTGTCAATTATATATACCGACGGATCTGTAGCCCCAGTAAATTGTTCCATCTCCGACAAGTAATCAACGTCATGGGTGCAGACAAGTTAGTGCTGTACGGACTGTTGCTATCTGCGGTAGTATGGACTGTAAAGGTACTTTCAACTCAGCATATTACGAATCATAATCGATTAGTTATATTTAATAATTTTCTCTACAGTATGGCCCTAAATTTTCTAATATGCTTCTCTCAGTTTTTCACACACCGCAAATGTTCAATGAGAAGGGTTTTTTTTTTTTTTTTTTTTTTTTTTTTTTTTAAATCCACAACCTATGTTTTTTTTTATCGTCTTTCATTTCCGCGGTCATACCGTAGATCGTGCCGAACAAAATGTTTCTTTGTTTGAAGGAGTTTTATGATAAATATTTATCCATATTTTCCTTCTATTATCAACAAATTACAATTTAAGCTATTAAATAATTATATTTTTTACTTAGGCAACTATTCTGTAAGTATCAGTGGATATCCCTAATTATATTCCGTTTCTTCTTTATTAATATAGTACATTTCCGTTTACTGAATTTCTACGTGATATTCTTTAAGCAAGAGTAATTTATGGGCAGAAAATGTTAATAATTTGCCGTTACATCATCCGTTGAATATAATTAATATATGTAACATCATTCCTCACTTCCTTGCACTGTGACTATGGCTGTGGCACAGAACATTGACAAATATTATTCATCTTTGTTTCCTCCATATTCTGTAATAGAAGTTAGATGTTCTAATTGGAAACAAAATTGTTTATGGAATATCTCGCGACACCATTTTATTTCTCTTATTCTCGTCACACACAGGTTCCTTCCTTTACTAATACATCATCTAACATACGGAGGTATATTCCTCCTCTTCCACCCTTCAACGTCTCCTTTACTCTTATGGGCTATTATTGTCTTTCCATCACCCATTTTTCTTAGAGCCTCTTTAAAGCAACATATGTTCTTCAATTTTGCTCTGTTTTTGTTCATATCCATAGATCAATTGTTTGTTCACATTTGAAGAGCCTTTTTCAGTACACACACTACACTTCTTCTAGATGATAAAGAGCAGTTATTCAACTGATAAAATATAACGGGATGAAGGTAACTATGTCGCCCATGCCCTTCATGCAGGAACTATCTCGTATTTGGTTCGAAGTTGTTTCGAGAAATTGTTGATGTCCTCACCAAAATATGAACACTGATCTTCCCAAATGCTAGATTCAGGCGTTATGACTCACCAAATAGGAACGGTCACCACGTTCTCATAACTGCTGAGTTCACTACTAGACTAAATACGGAAGAATTATACCAGTAAAAACTAACATCCCACTTTTTCACGTTCTTTGATAGTAATATTAATATCTAACAGACTCGTTTGAAAATAAATCTGCATATACGATAGACGGCGATAGAGACAACCAACTACGAAGCTGCTGGTCATTAATTCCCTCTAGCACACGTAGAATATTCTGTAAATTACTTATCATTACAATAGACAATAAAATATATCAATGATTAGTTGATGAAGGTGCTTCTCGCACATCCATTAAAAATATTAGGAATTATATCGATTATAACAATGAATTTCATGACGATGGTGCAATTAGAACTGAAATTTGAATTCCTATATAATTATGATTCAGAAATGGAATGAAACTTAATGAAATTTTTCTATAAATGAAGTTATAGGATTGGTTTGCAGGTCTTCCACAGCATTAAGTCAAAGAAACGAGTACGAAGTATGAAAATACTGTGACTTCAGTGGAAGAATCAGTCATAAGGAGCTGTGACTCCACAGAGCATTGTAACATTTGAAGCCACTGTGAGGGAATTCCACTTATATACATCGAATAAAATTCAAATGGGTTTAAACAGTAGTAATGGTTAAGCATAACAAATTGTGAACAATGTGTTCTAATTCCTTGAAATGTCTGAAAGATGGATGTAATAGCACCTAACTCCTGACATGGCAGAGCGACGTATTGAGGTTTGTGAAGAATATCTGTTGTAGTGAGAGGAAACGTGTTAGCCCTATCGTTGGGCGCAACATTGTAATGAGGGGGGGGGGGGCATTACTTTATTGTATGCTTTAATTTTAATTTAGTTATTGATTCTTAATTATGAAATTAATTTTTAGGTGGCAAGGATCCTGATTGCTGTTGATGAAAGACATACAACGCTTAATTTATTGTTTTCTTATGGCTTGTACATAGCCGGATACATTTAACGTTACGTTAGACATTATGTGTACCTGCAAGCAAAAGCACTATCCGACTTTACAATCTGCCTGAAGATAGCAAACATAAACTGAATGTTAAATATTTCATTTATAAAATTAAGAACATGATAACATCATGGCCAAAAGCCAACAATTAAATGTTACATGAATGGTGGAGAAAATCCCTTGGCGGCCGAATTGAATTAAAAAAGGATGAACAATATTAAGGCTCAAACTGAATTTACAAGGAGCTTTAAAGTTCATGAGGTTATTTGCCCGCTAGCTTTTAAAAGGAATTGAGCAGAGATCCTGTCTCATGGGTCGATTACAGATCCTTCAAAGTCTTTCCAAACCATGAAACATTGATGGGTGAGGGAACATATTACCAAAAACACCAGCATCAGCAGCGGCGGCATGTGGCGTAGGCCGGTAAGTTGTACCATCAGTGAAAGGACTGAATAAATCTACCAGCCTGTGATCGAAGTCAGAGCCCGCCAGTATAGTGCCCCTCCGCACTGTTACGTCTGTACACGACGATCGCTGACCACAGAGTGACCAAGTATGGCCACTTCTCCTTCCCTCTTCCGAAACTCCTTCCCGAAGTTTCGTTACATGGAAAAAGAAGCCATGAATTAACCTCTGTAGACTCTGTATATGATACGGCATTGGTTGTCTAACTTCTTCCCAAAACCACGTGATGCTCGAAGTCAATCTTATTTGCTCTGGCCTTCCCGCGCGTCGCTCACCCCTTCCGCCGTTCAGGTATCCTTACCCGGGGTTCAACGCACTGACCTTGACGGCTAGTGGTTCCTATCCGCTGTGGCCGTGCGAACAATAGGTCGCGGCAGCCCTCGCTTTCTGGGTAAATACCGTTGCCAGCTTTAAAATCTCTCATGCTCCTTCAACTAGTAACCTATTTATTCAGATAAATTGTTAAGAAATTAAGGCAGCCTGGGATATCAATTACGTTGATCAGATAATTAATTTACTAAATATTCATAAATATTAAATTAATCCGAATATAAAAATTTAAATACAAATATTTACATATTTGTAGTACGCCACAATCCTGCGTGCTACAGTGTGGCACTTTGAACGCAGAAGTGATTACTTCCTTGAAACATTATTTACCTAGGAAGAAAGTAGCTTTTACTTCCAACTACCGGAAACGAAGAAAGGGAGCAAGGAATGACGTCATTCTTCATAATTAGAACCAAAGTAAGTAGTTTCGAACGCAACCATTGGCAGGGAAAGATACTTTGATTCTCTTTGGAACAAAATAGGTTATAGCTTCCATAGTTAGAAAATCAGAGGGACAACCAGCACTACAGCATCATAGGCACATGTACTAAAATATAATCTTCCTCTTGCAATAAAATTATCTACAGGTGTGCTCTTGCTAGAGCCTTATATTTTTTTAATTTTTTTTTAAACGCTCCTTTACCCCTTTGAGCGCTAACATTCTCAATGGCAGTAGCAAAGAATTCCGATAACCAACTCTTTTTACATCTGTATTTAGCACCTCGAAATAATTCAGGCGTGATTCACTTCTTTCACTCTGGGATCATTCGTCTGTCGTTTTATCATTCATTTGTCACTTAATTTTCAGTTCGCTCATTTCGTGCGTCTCCCGTAATAGGCAGTTTTATCAGCAATCTCACAGTTATTTTGATCTTTGCTTATCAGGGAGCCTAGTGCAAGCGGTGTTGTTTATTTCTGCAATATTTGGAAAGGGATCGTTACGTCTTAATGTTGAAGAGAGCTAATATAATCTATGGAAGTGACAGACGCGTGATAGGAACTTCGTCTTTGATTCAAAGCTGATCATTCCGCGTTAATCTCCCGGCACAGAAAGACATATTATTTAAAAGTCTGCAAGCGACATTTTAATACAGAAGTCCGCAGGCACTTATAAGCTGGTTTCTACAAATGTATAAGGATTCACGTAATGTCACAATTTGACAATAGATGAGAGAACGCACCACCGGTAATACCACAACGTGGAAGGCAATTAGTACCTTCAACTTATTCACTGTTGTAACTTAGCGACCATTGCCAAGATTCTTTACCTTTCTTAGTAATAGAATTAGGTATATCGTCACAATTTTTTTTCAAGCTACAGGGAGTTGGGAGAAACTATTCATAGAATTATATCGAACTTTGTATTGTTGCTTGGGGGCCGAGAAATTTAGTTAACTATTACTTCGTAAAGGAGCATTGAAAAGTAGTACGAGTTGTCGCTTGCTGGTATTACGGCAAACACACTAACTGGATAGTTAGTATATTTCACATACTTACTCTTATAAATTATTTAGTGATCAGGTTGTTTTGAAGGAAAAACACAATGTGATACAATATAGGTTATTTGTTGCGAAGGACGTCTTATATCTGTAGAAGCACTTCAAATAAATGATGATATTCCTAAACACACTGAAACGCAATGCAAATAGAAGAGTAATAATAATAATATCAAGATGTGGATTGGGTGATAAATACAAGAGGCTTTGAAATTGAATTGATGTATCACAATCTGTTGAAGAAATAAGAATTGAATAAAACATAAGTTAGGGCGATCGTAGAAATACTATAAGTTCGCATAACAGGGAATCTCTAGCAAGTAACAGCGAATATCTCAGTGGAAAAGTGTTACTCGACTGCCGAGCGAGCGTCTTGTGTGTTCCCACGAAGACAGTTTCGTGGTGCATGTGGAAGAGCTCGTTAGTCACTGACTGCATACTATTTTAGTAAGGGAATTAGTTTTGGTTGGCTACCCGTGACGTCTTACGAGATATTAGGGTGGGGATGGCTCTGCGTAGCCGATTATATGCTGATGAAGTTTCCGAGGGAGCGTGCACAAACTACGTGGTTCGGTCTAGGGAGGGGAGGTGTTGGCTGGAAGGCTACGCTGGGCTATGTGGGGGGAGGGGGGGGGGGTTTCAGAGCCAGGCCACGTAGCTTCTTTTTCATAACATTTTTCATAGTTAAAATAAGGAACAAAACACACAACAGCATGTGAATATTTATTTCACTCAGTTAATATCATCTCCATATGTAATTTACAATAGTCTGACAGGAGAAAACAGTACAAAATGTCTTCTGAAAAGGGAAAGAAGGTAGGTGCTACGAAGGGGGAGGGGGGGGGGTAGAGGCAAAAGACACGTTGGGCTACGTGGGGGGGAAGGGGGATTCACAGGAGGCCAAAATGGAGATACGTGCTTTATGGACGCTCCCTTATCTTCAGCTGCACGCGTAGCCTTGGAGTCGTAGGTTGCTGGTTGCAATTTCACACGTGGTGTATTCGAGTAGTGTTTGGCGACAAACAGGGCTGGCCGTTCAGTCTATCAAGTTACATATTGAGAAACTGCGTTAGGCTGGTTTCTCTTGACTGCGTTACGAACAAAATGAAATGAAGACTTTGAATTATTCTTTTGTTCCAGAAATTAGCAAATACGCGACATTACGATATTCAGTAACATTTATTTGGCTATCGCTTTCACCATTAATCGAGATCAAATTTTGCATTTAATATACTCTCTGAATGACGTCACAGACATAACATCACAGACCAGACACAATATCGGATGCAGACGTAATATTACGAATGCATAAGAGTATAAAAGTAGAGTACCCACTACACATTCTCCTAAATCCTCTTGTAAAAGCAGAACAGCTATCTAAAATTAAAAAAAAAAACTATATTACACATTTTTCCTTTAAAAGGAAAATTTTACAGCGTTAAACGATGTATCTGGTGGAGACGGAAGCCTAAAACCTCGAATTGATTTCAAGTTAACAAATATATACATCGATAAAATTTAGATAAAGTAACATGCGTTTCGCCAATATAATAATTTCTAATCTTCCTTTCTCGTAACCACTTACTGCAACAATAATACGTTCGATACAACACATTTTCGCTCACGCATCTAGTGCTTGCTTGACAAAACAAATCAAGACAGCAGAAGAAAATAACACAGTCACCACTTTACATCTTGTTCAGGAGACTTCAGGCGTAAAAAGAATTTGTAGAAAGAAGAGTTGCAAAAAGTGAGCAATGTTCTCATGTACAATGATTAATTTGATAAATCACGAAAAGTATAAAGTATGCAAAACTACAAAGAATAAACAAGAATAACTGCATGCTAGACGAAGGGTGAACGCGTCCGATGATAAGAAACATTCCAGTTTGTCTTGATCCATTGGATATGAATTTAATCAAATAACGAAGTGCATAAAAAAATAAATTTTGAACATTACTGAGTTAAAAACCAATAATGTCTGTTCATTAATGAATTATTAACTGTGAAAAGGCGGAAGTGTTTGAATTTTATTCATTTCAAACAAACCTAGCAATTCCAGGATCCTCGGAAGCAGCACGTGCGATTAGTATTTTTCCTTTCTGCTGAGAACTAAACCCTGCTTCGTGCGGTTTCTGCGGTACAAGCTGTTGCTGTGACAAATGTATGCTTGGCACGTCTTCAGTAGTTTGTCATATATACGACGCCTGCGAGGAAACAAACGACCTGTACATGTGTTTCAAGGACCACAAGGAACACTTGGCCAAAACATGCAGATTCAGTATAAAATATGTTTGTTCCAGAAACTGGCTGGTAATTCAGTCCGAGAGGATCGTGTATCTGACTGTAAGTGTAACGAAACACGTGCTTAGTAATCACGCATAAGGAACTTTTAGTATCTGCAAATTCATTAAAGGTTGACACTAGCGTCTTCACGGCAAGTGATATTTTAAATACATTTAAAAAATATGCTGGAACGTTCCTCAATCTACGCCTGATAAACTACAAATTTCACAAACAAAAATACACTTATCATGCAGAACACCTGAAGTGGCCGGTATCCACTTGATCCATGGTGGCCGATTATATATATATAAATGAAATGCTGTTCGATGGTAACTGCATCACTTCAAGACGGCTAGACCGATTTCGCTAATATAATATAACTAGTAGTCCAAATAAGGTCTTTAGAGAAAGAAAGATTGGAAAAGTTGGCCGGAAAGTGGAAAATTCAGATAAACTGAAAGTACTTTTTCTGTGGAATGATTTAGATAATTTTTTTAAATGTTCGTAATGGTCCGAAAAAAGGGAAAGAAAAACTGGAAAAGTTGCAGGGAAAATGGAAAAGTATGGAAAACTGAATGTAATTTTTTCTATAACCAATTTTGTTATTTTTTAAAAAATTTCATAACAGTGCAAATAAGATTTTTAGAGAAAGAAAGATTAGAAAAGTAGGCCGGAAAATTCTGGTAAAACTGAAGGCACATTTTTCTATGGACCGATTTGGCCACTTTTTTTATATGTTAGTAATAGCATTATATTTTTAAAAAACTTGAACATCTTGAGAATAATCTGGAGATATGCATGGCAGTCTAAATTAAAATAAATTTACCTTTTTTTTTATTTTTGTGTTGTTTCGCGATCTGTCCAACAAATTTATTTATTTTATTTCTGTTTCATTGATATTAACTGAAGACATCTGTTTGATGATCTCGAACAAGATATTTATCAGTCATGACAGAGCCCAATCGTCCGATTCACGACACATTTATTCAAGAGTTAAAACGCGAAAAAACGATGTGATTCTGATGCATTGAGAGAATCGGTTCGAACGAATGCTCCACCGTTGAATCGGCAGAAAAAATATGCTCATGAAAGTTGTCAGCGATGGACCTAGATGGATTTTCCTCTTAGACGCTCCCGGTGGAAATGGAAAATTTCTTTTGGCCTCATTGATTTTTGCAACGATTCGCCCGCAGAATGAAATTGCACTTGCACCTGCGGCTGCGTTGTTGGAAGGCGGTCAAACAGCTCATTCAGCATTAGAAATACCGTTGAATCTGAAAATCAGTGAAACTCCAACATGTAACCTTTCGAAGCACTGTGCGATAACCAAAGTTTTCCAGCATTGCAGAATGATCGTTTGGGATGAATGTATGATGACACTTATAAAATCTTCGGAGGAATTAGACCGAACGATACAAGATCTACGAAACAGTCAAAACCGGTTCCGTGGTGCGATGATCGTATTGTAAATAAAACACCTAGATACTCATTGAGAAGAAAATAAATAATTTTGTTAACACGAAATACTGACGTAGTTTAATTGTGACTTAAATTTTGGAACAAAACCGCATGGTTTCAAGTCGATCACATTCCAGGCACATCACACATTTCCAGCATTTCAGAGGGGTACTACAGATAGAATTCATCTCGCATGTAAAAATTCCCATTTGCGAACTTCTCAATATACTCCTGAATAACACAATCGTTAGTAAATGCAATGATCACTCAGAAATATTTTCATTTCCAAGAGTTTTTCACAAATTCACAAAACGATCACAAACAAATTTATTTAAATTTTCACAGGACAACGTTTGTCGGAACTTCAAGCGACTGATGTAGTCGGTTTTCTTAGTAACTTTTAGTAATTTACATAACGTGCAGTCGGTATTATGGGATAAGAGAGTACACTTTCGCTTTGGCATGAAGTCTAGAAAAATAGTACACGAATACGCGAGAGAGTTTTTTAGAAGAGAAGTCCATAGTCACCACGGGATATCTTTGGCAGTCCGAGACATCGGCAGTTAGCAACAGTGTGTACACAGAAACCATGAGCAGTTATAAGTGTTTAACTGAAAATTATTTTGATTTATTCGTTTGGGACTCGTTATACGTTGTTGGCGGAGACTGTATTAGTGTTTTTGAAAGTGTGCAGCAGGACAAGTCTACCGTAGAATTATATTATTAATTATAATTGGTTGGTAGCCATTATCGGGAGTCACACCAATTTGGAAAAAAAAAAAAAAATGTATGTGTGAACAGTGAACCAGATTGCCTACAGAACAGACTCATATTTTTCCTGTCGGAAGTGTTCATTGTCGTTAATCCATATCCTTGTCTACTCACTGCCAATTGTGCCTATGAAACTGGCAACACTGATATTAAATCCGGTTAACTACTTTCCTGTGTTTAGTGAGATTTTTTATTTATTTAAAATAACATGTCCATAGGCTAACAAAACTCTACTGATCTGAAAACAAGCGATTGGCCTACATATTCGCACATCTACAGGACTATAGAATTATTTTTCGAACCAATTAAATTATATTTTTCTGTATTTAATTCAGCAGAAGATCAGCTTACAGCTGGGATGTAACTCCGTTACTTAGGTGAGTCAGTTTACACCACCGGTGTCTCGGCGATGAGGGCTACACCCTACTTTTTTTTTTAATAAGTAAACCCAGTAAACTTCAACAAGATATATTAGTATGACATTCAGGTTACAATAGCTACCTGAGGGTCTTCATTGTGGGTTCTTACGTCATTATTGTCTTTATGAGAACATTTGGGCAATAAAAATGGGTACAAACTGGCATCTGTTTGAATTTTCGTCCAAATAAATTGGTCTTAGTTTGCAAAAAAACTGGCTGGTGCTGCTTGGAAAGTAAGAATGATCAAAATAAACACTTGAAGAACGTTTTACCGTCACCTCTAATCATTCCACCTCCGTGATCAAAATTTCACTGTTAAAAATAAAATTTATTGTATTATCCTTCGTAAAAGTTTTTTTACTGAAAACCTGAGAAACAAATTAATAGTCACTTAGCTTAATGCTAACTCTTTTGTGCGTCCACATTGCAAAATACCTATAGTAAAGACTCCTCATTCCCATAGATGAACACATCTCAGCAACAGGCATTTTTTTTTCTATTCTTTTTTTGGTACACAATATATCACGATCTTTAACATAATGATCTCTGTTGCACTGAAGCAGATTGTGTGAATCTTTAAACCAGCCTTTGCAATTAGCTAGATTCCTTCAGGAACACGTAAAATAAGTTCAAATCGTTTAGTTTCTTATACCATTCTTCCGTTTTCATGACCAATAAAATAAATGCATTCTGTCAGCTTAGAAATTTATCAGAAAATTATAAGCAATGCGTTGAAAATCACATTTAAAATGGCAGCGATGTCGGTGAGGGTACAAAGATCAGTTTGCTCTGCGATCAAGCCAGGGATATCCTCCATTAAAAAAAAAAGGGTGTCAGTTATTAATTTAACACGATCAATTTCTGATGTTCCCTAAATACATCGTAATCAATATTCGTTATGCTAGAAGCCTTGAACGCTTAGCTCGTTACGAAAAGCACATTAGCTAGCAGAGCTGGAACAATTGTTCAAATGTTTAGCCTGTCGGACAATTCAGGGTCGATTGATACAGCACCGGATCTGTGGAGCACTTGTGTCATCTTTCGCCATAGCATACAATAGAATGGCTGCCGAAAATGTGTTTGTGTATCTTGTGCTGCTATTGACGGTTGTATCGAGGACGAAGGTGCGTACAACCCAGCACGTCATGATTCTTCTTCGGATAATAGCCGGAGTTACCTTGCTTAGCTCGCGAGTTTCTCCAGTCATGTATTGAAATAATTATGGTGAGGCAGTTCCAATGCTGCTAATCACATTTTTCCACTGATGCAACATATTCCAGGCGTTTTTTTAACTGAATTTTCGACACCTCAGAACTAACTCACTTGATCCAATCTCCCCACAGCAACGTGTTTATGTTTTTGTACTCTGTAACCGAATGCCTCAACTTTAAACTGTAATTTCTGCTTCTGCTTGGCATTTCTCATACACCAACATTTGGTTAATGCCGTATCGATCTTACAAGAAATTTACTCGTCGTAACTCTATTAGTTCTTCCGTATTCTTTAGTCTTTAACAGTTTCTCTTACTGAGTGTCTCACTCAATCCTTTTCTCTAATTTTTGCTCGTTATTCATCTATTCGGGTGCACGGAAGTGCACCTGCAAAGTCGAGTCAACGGCGTCACTGCCTACCCTTTTCTCGAAGCGATTCTGGCCATTTTTGAATCTCAATTTCTTCGGTCGTATTCATGCTACATGTCTCAAATTTATGTTATGCATAGATATCAGCAATCTTAGCAAACGTAATAACTTTTATTTCGTTACATTTCTTAGTTCTGATGTTATTTGGATGTAAACTTTAGCGATTTTGTCACTCACTGACTAATGATCATCAAACTCTAAGGTACTTCCCGTAGTCGTAGAAAGCTGAAACTTGGAAGTTACTCGTAATTTATTTATGGTGGTAGCTAAACGAACGGAAATCTTATTGCTCGGCTACGGCGCACACCCATTGTTTTCAGAGAGTGTGGCATAGTTGGTAATGTATATTGATATTTTCAATTCTGAAATGTTCTTATTCAGCGATTTTTAAATGGAATCGTTACACTTAAGCAGGGATTCAGAATAAGCGATAAACTTACAAAAAGAAATGAGATTCCACAAAAACAATTCTTGTAAAAATAGGCCAAGTTTTGTGTTCGTGTAGTGACAAAACGTTATGAGATCTCCTTCTGAGCCAAGTCTACACTTTACAGTGTGTATTCACATCACTTTGTGAAACAGAATGGTTTCTCTTGGTGTCATAGATCATTTATTTAGAGTAAAAAAAATTCTGGTGACTTGGCTATTATGCACGTCTTAATTTTTACTAAAATTGAAGTATACTTGTAAAAATCGAAAAAGAGCAAGGGAAATCTTGGCTTCAATGTATTTGTAAGTTTGATTAAGAAACACATTTTTTTTACTCTAATTAAATGATGTATGACACCGAGTGAAACCATTCTGTTTCACAAAGTGAAATGAATACACGCTTTAAAGTGTAGACTTAGCTGATAAGGAGATCTCATAACTTCTTGTCACTACAAAAGCAAGAGACTTGGCCTATTTTTACAAGGCTAGACGACCCGTGCGTAAATTTCGCGACTAAAATGCGATGAATAGTGAGGTTGTATGCTTGTAATATAATGAAAAGTAGAACCGTACTTTTGTAGCAAATGTTTATTTTTTTAGTGTAATAGGTACGCATCAAAATACGAGGGTTGTTTTTTAAGTAAGGGCCGTTTTTATTTTTTATAAAAGATACAAATACTTTTGTAAAAAAAACTTTTATTTTCTGATTCTACACTCTTTTGCCTATTTTTCTACACAGTTGCCTTGTTTATTTAAGCACTTGTCGTCCGTACAACTAAGTTTTTAATTCCCTCTTCAAAGAATTCGGCTGCCTGCTCCGACAGCCAAGAGTTCACGGCCGCTTTCACTTCATCGTCGTCATTGAAGCGCTGCCCGCCAAGATGGTGTTTCAGGTACCGGAAAAGGTGAAAATCGCTAGGATCAAGGTCGGGGCTGTAAGGTGCTTGGTCCAAAACTTCCCAACCAAAAGAATCAATCAAATCCCGAGTCTTTTGAGAGGTGTGAGGCCTAGCGTTATCGTGCAGGAGCAAAACTCCTTTTGTCAGCATGCCGCGCCTTTTGTTTTGAATTGCTCTGCGGAGCTTCTTTAGAGTTGCACAGTAGGCATCTGAGTTGATTGTTGTTCCTCGTGGCATAAAGTCCACTAGCAAAACACCGCGCCCGGTCCCAGAACACAGTTGCCATAATCTTGCGCTTTGACAGCGTCTGTTTGGCTTTGACCTTGACAGGTGAGGTTGTGTGTCGCCATTCCATCGATTGTCACTTGCTTTCGGGAGTGATATGGGATACCCATGTTTCATTTCCAGTGACAATTTGACTGTCATCCCCTTCTTCCTCGTAAAGAATCAAAAAGTCAAATGAAGTGGCAAATCTCTTCCCTTTGTGGTCCTCTGTGAGGAGTGTGGGTACCCACCGAGAACACAGTTTCTTAAACTTTAGGTTTTCAGACACAATTTTGTACAAAACTGATCTTGAAACTTGTGGAAATTCCAAAGAAAGAGTGGAAATTGTGAATCTTCTGTCCTCACGAATCTTTGGTTCGACTGCAGCCACCAAATCATCAGTGATCACAGAGGGCCGGCCTGAGCGTTCTTCGTCATGGACGTTTTGACTGCCATTTTTAAACTCTCTAACCCACTGACGCACTTTACTTTCACTCATTGCATTCAAGCCATAAACTTCTGTTAACTGACGATGAATTTCTGCAGCTGATAGGCTTCTCACGGTCAAAAAACGTATCACTGACCGTATCTCACACGCGGCGGGCGATTCAATAATCGTAAACATTATAAAGTAGCACAGCGATGCATACACGTCAGCTACAGAGCTGCAACTGGCATCAGTGTGAACGAGAAGGATGCCGGCAAGTGGCGCGGTGGATTGTTGCGGCGTCCGCGCGAACTACGGGACTATACGCGTGAACGGCCCTTACTTAAAAAACAACCCTATTACTTACAACATATTACGAAACAGTTAGGAAAATTTAAAACACTCTCTATTTACGACAAACTGTCACTGACCTTAACGGAATAGATCCAACCTGAACAAAATGCACACAACATATCAACATCTCTTTGATATTTGTTGCTGTGTGAATAAAATGTTTACATTGGAATTGTATAGCAAAGCTAAAATGTTTCTGTAACAGAAAAAATTATCCGAAAAGCTACTATTGAATAAAAAAAAGTTTATTAACATCTCTGTGATATTTTCTGCTGCAATCTAGGGAATTGGCTCTGAACTGTCTCATACGCGCTACCACTTTAAGCACCAAAGTCCGAAAAATTCTTTCTTAATTTATGATTTTATCCAAGTGGAGACCTTAATCTTTAAAACGATATGATATTTATCAATTTCTGCTAGGTTTCGAAGAAGATAAATGGCTTGTAATAAAAAAAACACTCTGTAGAAATAATATTGATACTTTTGCCCTTTATGTGTCAAATTCCAAAAAATTCCTTTTATAAAATACGGTGTGACCAAAGCAGCCACCTTGGTCTTTAAAGTGATACCTCATTTATCAATTTTGGTTTGTTATCAAGCGAGGTAAAAACAAAAAGTTTTAGAAATTATGATATTTTTGCCCTTTAAGGGTCGAATTTGAGGAAAGTTTTTTGTTAAAATACATTGTGACCAAAGTGAATAATTTAATATTTAAAACGATACCTCATGTATGAACTTCGGTTAGGTATCAAGGAAAATAAATAGCTCGTGACAGAAAAATGCGTTGTAGAAATATTAATACTTTTGCCCTCTAAGGGTAGAAATTCAAAAAATTTATTTCTTAAAATGTGGTTTAACGGAACCGAAGACCTTACGAAGAACTCAATCTTTAAAATGATACCTTGTTTATCAATTTTGTTTAATTATCAACGGAGAAAAATGACTCGAGACACAAAAAACGCATTTTAGAATAAATGAAATTTTTTCCCTTTAAGGGTAAAATTACAAATTATTCCTGTCTTAAAATATAATGTTACCACGGAGGAGACCTTTATCTTTATTATGATACCTTATTTATCTATATCGGTTAGATATCGAGTGAGGTAGATGGCTCGAGACACAAAAATGCGTTGTAGAAAAAATTATACTTTTTCCCTTTAAGGGTTTAATTCCAAAAACATTCTATCTTAAAATATGATGTCACCAAAGCTCAGACATTACTTCTCATAATCTTATTTGATTTATCGATTTTGGTTAGATATCCAGGGAGATAATTGGCTCGAGACACAAGAAACACATTTTAGAGTGCTCCTGCTGTCATAGGAAATTGCTCCCCAGACCATGACTCCAGGTGTAGGTCCAGTGTGTCTAGGCCGCAGACAGTTTGGTTGCAGGCGTTCCCCTGGCCTCCTTCTGACCAACACTCGGCCATCACTGGCACCAAGGCAGAACCTGCTTTCATCAGAAAACACAACAGATCTCCACTCCGTCCTTCAATGAGCTCTGGCTTGACACCACTGGAGTCGCAAACGGCGATGGCTTGTAGTCAGTGGAATGCACGCTACAGGGCTGGAGTCATGGTCTGGGGAGCAATTTCCTATGACAGCAGGAGCACTCTTGTGGTTATACCAAACACACTGACTGCAAATTTGTACGTCAGTCTGGTAATTCAACCTGTAGTGCTGCCATTCATGAACAGCATTCAAGGGGGAGTTTTTCAACAGGATAACGCTCGCCCTCATACCGCTGTTGTCTCGCAACGTGCTCTACAGAGTGTCGACATGTTACCTTGGCCTGCGAGATCACCAGATCTGTCTCCAATTGAACACGTATGGGATATCATTGGACGACAACTCCAGCATCATCCACAGCCAGCACTGACCGTCCCAGTATTGACAGCACAAGTACAACAAGCATGGAACTCCATACCACAAAGTGACATTCGAAACCTGTATGACACAATGCATTCACGTTTGCAGGCTTGCATTCAAAATTCTGGAGGTTACACCGGCTATTAATTTAACAGTATTTCACATTTGAAATGCATTTTCTTGAGCTTAAATTAACCTGTGATCTTGAAAATTTAATCAATTAAACATGTTAACTTGACAAATGCATTGTCCAAATTTCATTACTCTACAATAATTTTTTCTTGGTGTTGGGATTTTTTTTTCCGTCTGTGTATATAGCCTCAATGGGGCTGCAGCGGTAAATTTCGGAATTATAGCGGCGCCCACCGACCAACCACGCTTAGATTAATTTTACACTATTCTTTCTTTATTGTTGAAATTTTTTTACCAATGCGGTTCAGTATTTTATTAATTGCGGAAATGCATATTGTAATAGCCCTCAAACCTAAACTTAAATGGAATGGTATTTTATGATACGTTGTTTAGTTCTTTACTTGATGTGGATGATGGTATTGAAGAAACGGGTGGAAGTGAGAAGTTTCCTTTACCGGTTTCTGATTTGGAAAAATGTACAGAATGGGACTTAGGTGACACCATGTTTTGTACACTCTTTGATGTAGAAGCTAAGAGTGAACTAGTAGTTTCTGAGAAAAAAACTCATGTTATGGAGGAAGTCAGTGAGCCAGATGTTAGAATAATTGTAGGTGCTGATTCAGATAGTTTGTTATGTGTAGGTAGTCATCAGATAATGGAGAGTGGAATTGGAAGTAATGACAGACTGAACTGCAGTAGTGATGATAGTAAATTTGTATTACCAGTTGAATCAGCAACATTGCTGTTAAGGAACAAACAATTTGTAAAATCAGAACCATTTGATCTCCCAGCTATTCTATGGCTATGCCAGAGTCTGTTGTTGCAGATGATTCAAAGTTTGTATATCTTGCAATATATAGTGAAGCTCTGTGTATATAGAAGTGTAGTATTAGATATTCATTCAAAAGTAGAAGAAAATTGGAAAGTTCGGAAAAAGTAATTTACATAGTTTTGGGTTTTCAGGGAAATCCTGGAACCCACTTTTTCAGTAGGGGCCTTTACCAAAATCTGGGGAGGGGTGCCCTAATGTCTGCTATTTTTTAAGAGAATTATTTGTAGGAATGCATGGTTTGGGGAGGGGTTACCAGCTGTAAATATGTAATTTTGTAAATAAGATAGTGTCAGTTGATGTATATGGATAGTTACTTTGTGTACTTTAGTTAAAATAGTAATTATAATGATACAAAATGTTTAAGATGTAAGAATTCCAGTGTATAAAACAATTTGTAACATGTGTGAGTGGAGACTTTCCCGGCGTATCGATGCAACAAAATCTTCTCGGGTGTCCCGCCGGATGGTGACTCTGCTGTCTTCATCAGGTATCTTGTAGTTGTTCTCAGCTGATTGTCTCTGCCTCGACTGGCTTGGCGGCGGGGTGCCATTTCTGCCTAGTCTTCTTCAGTCAGTGTATAGCGGAGCCTTTGTAGTGAGACATTTACTCCAACTTCCATCGATGTGGTATGGCTTCTCGGTCGGTTTGACTTCTTGGTTGGCTCTTGAGTAATGGCTTCATGAGACAACGGCTGCTTATTGTTAATCGAGTTATAAGTTACGTCAGCAACTCGATGATGCTTGTTAGCTGCTGACCCCACTGCACATCCGCTGCGCTATGGTCGCAGCATCTGTGCCGGCAGGATGATCGGCCACGTGTGGACGTATTCTTCGACTTCGTGACTGGACGAGGTGGGACTCGGTGACTTGACCGGTCTTCTTCGCTAGACGTGGTAGCGGGCTTGCTGGTCTGACGACAAACTCCTCCCGATTCTTGCGATGACGAGCCCTTTCCTGGAGCTGGGCCCCCTGCCTGTCAGGAGCCAGCTCAGCCCGATGTCGCTTCAGCTGCAGACGAGGGGAGCAGTTTGCTGCCAACGCCGTAGGCGTTGGCTGGTCTTGTGTAGGGGTACCTGTCGTACTCTTGCGACATTTTCCCCTAAATTGCTGTTGTGGTGTAGTTTCTTCGGTTCAAGTTTACGTCGCGATACACGACGTTGTTAAATTAGGATAAAATGATTGTATCAATGCGCGTTTGATTGAGGATTTGAATTTGTAGCGCCAATATTAGCGGAAATTGTGGGTAGGTTGAAATTCATCCTGGACCATAATGAAAACTCAACCTTTTTGTCACAGCCAATGGCACGAGGAATTTAGTTATCAGTTATTTAAGCAACTTTCATAAGCACTATGTCACGTTGTGACGTCATGTATTGCAACGTAAACTACTCCCGTTTCTTCTTCATGGTTGGTTGTTTTCATTTCCTGGCGCCCTGCCAGGATGGTTCATTGTTGCTGCGACAGTCGTTTGCACAGTCGCTGCCGCGATCATTTCTGTAAGCTTTGCGATGGCGTCTGTCACTGCTTTCGTCATCTGACGGAGTTCAGTGGCCAACACGTCTTCGGCGGGAGGAGCTACAGGGGCGGTAGTGCGCCGACCTCCCTGGTTGGGTGCTGCCAGGTGGTGGTGGCAGCGGTCGTCGTGTGGCGGGGGGACGCTTAAAGCCCCGTCTTCTCTGCTTGCCGGCCGACTGGCTGCTGTCGTCGCCTCTGGTGTATTGGCCCCCTCCTGGGGCTCATTTTTGGAGACACACGGCTGCTGACGTGACGTCTGCTTTTTGACGCGGAGATTTTTCCTCACGATGCACCCACTGTATGATGCTGCATGACTTTCTCCACAGTTGCAGCATTTGGGTGGGTGCATCGCGAGGAACCATCCAGTTTCCCACGAAAAATACCCACCAATCTTACGGTTGATGCGAAAAAGAAGAAGAAAGTATTTTCTGAATGTCGAAGAAATGATGTGATCATGTGTTGTATTGTTGTTGCAGGCCCAGTACGTGGAGGTGAGTGTGGAGCAGGGTGTTCTGAGGGGGGAGACAGCGACCACGGTGTATGGCGTCAACTACACGCGCTTCCTGGGGGTGCCGTACGCCGAACCACCACTGGGAGACCTCAGGTTCCAGGTAAGACTCAGTACGTGGAGGTGAGTGTGGAGCAGGGAGTGCTGAGGGGGGAGACAGCGACCACGGTGTATGGCGTCAACTACACGCGCTTCCTGGGGGTGCCGTACGCCGAACCACCACTGGGAGACCTCAGGTTCCAGGTAAGACTCAGTACGTGGAGGTGAGTGTGGAGCAGGGTGTTCTGAGGGGGGAGACAGTGACCACGGTGTATGGCGTCAACTACACGCGCTTCCTGGGGGTGCCGTACGCCGAACCACCGCTGGGAGACCTCAGGTTCCAGGTAAGACTCAGTACGTGGAGGTGAGTGTGGAGCAGGGAGTGCTGAGGGGGGAGACAGCGACCACGGTGTATGGCGTCAACTACACGCGCTTCTTGGGGGTGCCGTACGCCGAACCACCACTGGGCGACCTCAGGTTCCAGGTGAGACACAACGTCCATACTCCACGATCAGATCAGCTTCAAGGTGCAGACGGTGTGAAGGATTTCAGTTAAATACTACTGGTGTAGCATTGCCACTGGTATGTTATTTTAAAACGTTTGACGTACCTCTGCGTGATAATTTTTGCAATGCAGTGTATTAACAGGGAGAAAATACAAAAAGAAAATTTTTGTTCCATGTAGTCTCACTTTGAATCAATAAAATAATGAGATAAAAGACTTTGTTGTTCTGACTTGATAGTAGCAGTTTCTCTTCGAATATCGTGGAATATTTTCGAACGATATAATACAAATAATTGCGCCGGTGCCATGTAACTTTATTGCTTCATTGGATTGTCTATGTGAGCACACACAATACCATCTGTCAAAAAGTCATTAATCATGTCAATCGTTCCGTCACGCCCCCTGTTGTTATGCAAATTATATTTGCCTAGTTCGCTATAAATGTACGAACCATCCTCTTCCCCTCACCCTGCCACCCGTCGTGCTGTTGAGTGCTTTAAAGATGGTTGGCAGGCTTCTGTAGCCAAATTCCAAGTACACCATAGTCTGTTGTCACCTACCTATATTAATGACTGGAAAGAGCAGCTACAGGCTCCCCCCGTGGAGCTGGCAGGTGTCGACTCTTCCCTCTTCCCCTTCCTTTCTCCTCACTGCGCCCCTCTCACTACCTTTAACCTCTGTTTTTGCTCCACCAGGGTAAAAAATCTACCTGCTGACTTGTCTGGCAATCATAAAAATCTGTTTACAATAGAGTTTTATTAAATTAGAGTTACAGTACACCAAAAAATATCCTATACTCGAGTTATTATTATAAAAATAAATTTAACCGTTATAAAAACTGATTACAATCAATAAATCCTATCATTATATTGAGTTTTATTTTTTAAATAATGTTAAAATGATTAAATCTTATTCATGCCGTCCCAGACTGATATTCATATTCTCGAGCAGTTCGCAGTTATTAATTTAATCTCATAATTTAACTGAAAGGGTATTAATTAAATAGATTTAATCAATCTCAAATAATAATCAATTGATTTTATGTAATAAGTATTAACCTGCTGATTGAATACCCCCCCCCCCCCCCCGTCTGCACAGTAGGAGATTGTAAGCGCCGGCAATTCACATGTTTCCTAGATATAATAAGTAATAACAAGTTATTGAAAGTCATTCCATCATGAAAACTTGCTAAGAATTGAGAAAATCAAGAAAATGGGTTAATTTTTAAAAAAATACATGAACTCATCATCATCGATGTATATAAACAAGCAAGGCTCTTCAGTCTGGAGATCATGGGTTCGTACCTCATTATTGTATTGAAATTATTGTCATGTCAGCCGTATCATATACATATTTTTGGTGAGTAATTTACCACTCTCTATATTACAAAAAATAAAAACACTTTTTGAATGAATAACGTGTTCACTAAGTAATGAAGTTTATATCAATTGTACATGTTTCTCTTCCGAAACACATACGATTTTGTCATAAATAACACTGTGATCTGTGCATGTGCAATTGTCATTTCAACCGTTGACTTCTTTCGTGAAAGGAAGTGAAATATATTTTTTCCAATTTTTGTTTACCAATTTCTGCAGGTTGAAGACTGTGTCAAACAAATCGACAAATTTTTTGGTGGGAATCAACATAATTTATACAAATTGCAATGATTTTGTATCACTTTTCACAATTTTACAAAACTTTTCAGAATATATAGAATTTACACTTGCAGTATAATACATAAGGTTTAACCTTAGTCTAGTGGCAGATGATTGTGATTACATGTATTTTGTAAGGAATTAAGGTATTTTTGTTGACTTTCACCATTTTTTCTTGTAATATTCATGTTTTTATAGCATTATGCTTTATTCATATAATTAAACATTTTTTTTTGTTTTTGCTTTACGCCTCGTCGATGTCGAGGTCATTAGAGGCGGACAAGGACTGGAGACAAGGAAAGGGAAGGAATTCTGTCATGGCCTTTTTGAAGCAAGCGTCACGACATTCGCCTGGAGTGTTTTTGGGGAACCATGTAAAACCCAAATCTGGATGCCCGATCGGGGATTCGAACCCACGTCCTCCTGAATGCGAGGCCAGAGCGTTAACCGCTCACCCACCACACTCGGTATAAAATTAAACTATTCTGACCCTAATTCACAATATCGGAGTGTACTCGGTTCGGTCAATGATAACGTTCATTTCCATGTCGTCTAAAATCCAGTGAGTTTAAACAGTATTTGCCAATATAAATTTTCACGCTAATGGACTGACAGTACAATGAGTGTATAATTATTTAAATGAGACGAGGGCCCGCTCTAGCGGTATTGCCGCCCCGGACAAATAGACAAATTGCCGCCCCTTAAGATTATGTAGAATTATATATTTAAAAAAATAATTAATTTGTAATCGAATAAAATATTTAATTTTAAATTTTAAGAAAATCAAATATTCATAAATAAACTTATTGAATTTTGATCTAGCTGTACAAAATAGAGAAATTAATTATGAAATATCTGTACATAGCCACAAATTAACCATATTTTTACGTTTTTATATGCTATTACATGTGGATATTATTACACAAACAATCTAAATGCCATTATTTTGAAAATAAAACGAGATTACATCAAATACGCTAAAATCACCAAAAAACAACTTTTTTTCTTACTTTCAGGTTGCGAATTTTTTATTACATCTTAAAATTTACTTCATCAGCAATTTCATACTCAATTGCCAAAATGGCTAAATCATTAAATTATCAGTTTCTTGGTTTTTGTAAATGCTTAACAAGGCGTCGTATACGTCTCCCAAATGAAATTTTAAAGGTTTTAATGACTCTATCCTCTCTATCGTACTCTCCCTTCTAGTATCACTCCATGTTTTCAAAGTTGAACCCTGAACATGCTTTAAAAATATTGCCCATGGAAAAGTAGATGCCAAAAAGAATAAATATATTTTTTGGACCATGTTAAAGAAATTAGCGGCTTCCAATGATGCTTTTGCCATTAATAACAAGATCGAGAGAATGGCTACTACACGGAACATTGAATGCTCGCGAATTATATTGTTTAATTCTAAATTGCACTCCTGCTTTATTGCCCCTCATATTGGACCCGTTGCCAGTCCCTGTCCTCTGATATCCTACAAATTTAAACACAAGTCATTAAGTTCTCCAACTATAATGTCAGACATTTGTTTTACTGTGGATCTTTCGACTGGTAAGAAGCCTTAAAAGCTTTCATTATTTTTAATTTCAACATCAGGATTAAATTTATTGGTTGAAACATATCTGATTACAAGAGTAATTTGCTGTATCTTACTAAAGTCAGGAGTACAGTTTAAAATTATGGAAAAATATTTGAATTTTTTTATTTCATTAATAACATGAGACTTTAAACTTTGATGAAACAGATCTACTATCCACGTTTGTATATTTTTCCCAAGATATTGAGCTTTAGTCTCTACTTCTTAGAGCACTCAACGGACGTGCTCTTCCATAATGGGATCGTATTCAGACAGTAACTCAACTATTTTTAAGAAATTACCGGTATTATGCTCAAACAACTTCTCGCTTGTACCTTGAAAAACCAGTCAACTTTTACCAAGCATTTTGGTAATTGCAACGATTCTTAGAAGCACCTCATTTCAAAGATTTATTTCGGCATTAATAACTCTTTGAGTGGCAGCATCTACAGGTTTACAACAATTTAATCTTTTTTGCCTGAATATGATTTTTCGAAATTTCATGATCTTTTATAGTTTCGTCGAGGTACTTCCAATTTTTAAAAACCCTCCTAGAGAACTAACTAAACAATTGAAAATTTTGCAACAGAAGCAGTAAACGCAGTAGCTAATCTCGCAATATTTGCTCTCCGTTGCTGAAAATTCGTGCATAATATTTTGCGCTAAAACGTCGATCTGTGTCATTGGAAGAAAATTTGTAACTATAAAATAGTTTAGGTGGACCTTGTCTTACTAAAAAGCTTCTTACGGCGTCTCATAAAATTCTTGGCCTCAAAGTTTTAGAACGCCTTCTGTGAGTCTCACGTTGGTGTCATTTCCAGTTGGTTTACAAACTTCGTTCATTTGTTCGCTATTATTCTCTGACGATTCTGTACTTCTTTTGTATCCCGACCTGATATTGGATTCTAAGATTTGTTTTGGTAAACCCTGAATACAGTTTTTTTTTTTTAACGCGCCAGATTGATTCTGCCTTTACGCTTCCTTTCCCAACCTTCTTTTTTTTGTATTGGTAACCAGATACTTTTCTTTGACCGTCAGACATTTTGAAAGAGGCATGCACGTAACTCAAACAATGTACACTATAAAATAATATAAAAAGTAAATATTTATCCTTGCTCTAATTAAGCTAAAACCATAACTATGATAAATTATTCTCAGTCAATTTAAAAAAATATTTATGCACAACACAAAATATTTTCCATACCCTGTGAACATAAAGAAAGTCTAGTGTTACTACACAGTCAAAGCTTACTAGCAGAGGATACTAACAGTAAATTTGCTGCAAATACAGAAACCGTGTATTCAGAATGGCAATTTCTATAGGCTTAAACGGAATACGTTCCAAGTTCACAAACAAAAAAATGAGGTTGTGGAGTGATTGTCGCACAATGCACTTATTAAACCAACTGACAAAGTTATTCACATTCACTAAAATAGTTAATGAATTTATTTTTGTTGAGACGATTTGCAAATGCAGCAATTAGAGTATCTGTAAACCGCATTCGTATATATAATAAGCATCATGGATTATTATATGTTAGCAGTTAGCATTCGAAATTAAATATACTAATGGTATGTGAAGTAACTAATCGGTAATCAGCAGCTGGTAATATTATTTATTTATTAATGATTGTAAGTACTGTCCCACACCCACTAAACTACAGTTTTTTCATAAGCGATCAAAGCTAGCGTATGTAATTTAACCCAACCATAACACTTACAATGCATGTATCTAATTTGTACAACAAATCTGTGAGGTTCGGATTACGAGAAGTAATTATTATGCAAATTATTCCACTTTGATTTCCAATAACTAAGATCCATATTGATTTGGTTCATCAATTCAATAAAATAAATACTCAGCATCTCCCGCCAAGCACTATCGATTCCATGTATTAGAGCCTAGCTGCAATTGCGAAAACACTCCTTTTCACCGCATCTAGTAACTTGTGGACGGTATAACGTCGGAATCAGTGCAGGTAGCCGAGGGCAGGTGTAACAGCCCCCACCTACTGGGCTTCTGTTGTGTGCTTTTGTCGTTGTGCGCTTATGTCGTATATCCAACTAAATAACAGTTTAATCATAGATGTACTTACCTTTACAAATTATGAAATCCTGAAGTAAATTTTATGAACTTCCACTTATCACTAATAACGTAATAGTAAGACTAATGATGTTGTGCAATGAAACCACTTTTGTAATTAGCAATAATAAGCAAATTGACACAACAACGCGTTCTACTCGCATGCTAAGGCCCTATTCACACAGAAGAGACGTGGGGCTGAGACATGGCGCGGACGCGGCGCATTTTGAAGTTGCTCCTATGGCGGAATTCACACACAGGCGGCGAGGCAACGACGCGCCCCTTTGAGGTAAGCGCTCCGTCTCTTCGAAGTCCTTAGGGGCGCACCCAAATAGCTAAGAACTGTAAGTTTTTAACGAACGAAAAAATCGGTATGTGGATTTTTTTTATTAATTGGGTATCTAACCCATTAATATTATTAATTTTTTTCTCACATTTACAGCCGAAATGGCGCCCCTAAATTTTAGCGCCCCGGGCAAATGCCCGGTTTGCCCCCCCCTAGAGCGGGCCCTGATGAGACATACCCCGTAACTCGGCTACCTAACATGAAAAACTCAGTTTTAGATGGGAACACATTTACTCTTGTGTTGTTTCACTGATAGAAGAAATTTCCGAATACTATATAGAAATCACCATTTTGACAATAAAAATATACCAAAAGCTGGATTTTATTTTTGAGGGACCACCCATGGAGTTAGGTATGTAAACTCTTCACCTCAATTAATCAGCAGTCATTCAACAGTTGGAACCACTATTTAACTAGGCCAAATAGAGATCGATAATGTGGTGGGGTGTTGCTTAACCGCTAACAGACCGGCCGCTGCATAAGTACGCACCAATTAACCAAGGGGGTTTGAGCCAAAGCCGCTGGCCACCTGCACCAATATCCCACACGGGAGCCCTTGATCAAGATTTTTCTACTTGGCCGACCCGTGGTTGAAATTTGGGGAATTCTAATCTCAATACATTGATTCGTCGGAGATATCTTTACGAAGGATATTAGGTGAGCTATAATAAAATTGACATGTGGTGCTGTAGAAGCACCTTAAAAATTAAGTAGACAGACAAGTACGAAATGAGTACTGGGCGGATTCAGAAGTATAATGTCATTGTCGTGCATCAACGGGTAGTCGCCAAAGTTCACAGTTAACTCTCGGAAAGTGGAGCATGGTACAAACTTCTCTCGGAATGTCGAGGAATTAGTATTTGTGTGGGATTCGTCAGACTCCAGCAATCAGTTTCAGTTAGCGCGAATAACATATTTGAGGCATCTATATTTGAAACAACAAGGGCGTTCAGTCACTAAAATGTATGAAACATGATTATACCTGTATACAGAATATAACGATGGCTAACATGTCTCTAGCAGTACAGATGATGTTTCTTAGTCTGTATTAACGTTTTCTTGGATACGTCTTAAAAGAAGTGAGACACAATGAGTTTGCAACGGTAAAAAAGTTTTTTTAAAAAAAGATTGCGAATTATGAGATTTTTTGGTAACCATTACTATCCAAGATTCAGTATTGAAAGTGTTTTTTTTAATTGCGGATAGTGTAAATATGACTGATGGGGTTGGGGAGAGATAAGTTTTTATTTTTCGATTCACAGACTCGATACGCCATAGATATGATGTGTTTAACAGGAAGCTTGCGACGTATTACCTCCTGGGTTTGTTATATCTGTATCACAGTAAATTGTCGATATTTGAAAGAACACTTCTCGCAGAAAAATCTCGCACAAGTTCTTCTTTAGCTAAAAAAATTATACGAATCCAATCGTTTACACAACCAGCGCAGGTAGTCCTATAGCGTGCTAAACTCTCGCAAGTCCTCAGACTGTTGGTCTGTTTGGGATCTAAATCGTAAAGGACTGATTGACGATATCGATAGACTACACAACTAATTCGCTTGATTCGCGACTGTTGGCAGCAGCCCTTGCGAAACCATCATAGGCTGAAAATATAGACTAGGCTGAATTTATTGGTAAACATGTGAAGGAACGCTTTTTATTTACCACAGCAGCGAAAATCTCCGATCGCTAAGACAGAAAACATACTAATATTCAGTGTGTAGTACTCTTCAAATTCTGTTGTGCCAAATATTCCAACAAGTAACATCACGGTTGTAAGGAAAGGAACCATAGTCCCTTACATTTTTTATTTCAGGTTTATTGTTTCGGTATATATATATATATACAGAAACAATAAAATATATATATATAAGAAATTTATTGGTAAAGGTTTCCATTGGTTAAATTAATTTTTTTGGTTTAATTTATTTTCTTTTGTAAGAGAGAAGATAATTTAGTATGCGAGCTCATGGAGTATTGTGCTGAAAAGAGTATTTTTGGCAGTTGGTATGAATAAGTTTCCGGACAGAAAAGATGGCAGTATAGCGGACGGATCGTACGTCGGGATATATTTGATGGATACGGAAAGAGAATGTTAGTTGGGATAACAAGTGAGGAACAATAAAGAAAACGTTGAACCATTATACTTTGTTGGTGTTGAATAAACTGTATCAATGGTGGAACGGTCTGAAAGAGAGTTATTTTGTTTGAGAAACAATGGAATCGAAAAAATCTGAGGGAAGTAATTTCTTTCTTGGTGCCTTGTTCTCTTAAAATGAAATAAACAAAATGTGTTTTGGTTGTTTTATATGCTGTGTCTAAAAAGTGAACTCATTAACTACCTAGTTAAATTTGATTTAAAGAGATACTAATTATTTGATTTTACAGAAGTAAGTACGCAACATTTATAATACAGTCTATCTTGAGCTTTCGTAGCGACAACTTCCTCGTTCCGGAGAGCAGTCGTGTGAAAGTAAACTTCCTCGTATCGTACTTAACTGGCAGTGCGAAATCTGTGAGTCGTGTTTGATTAAACCAGTGTATAGTGCGTGAGGTTTTAATAGTGCTCGGCAGTTGATGTGTCAGTGGTGTCGATAAGCCTAGCACTGGAGGCGAACTGGAAAGTAATGCAGGAGTGGGATAGGACCACCCACCAATATTAACATCCTTGCCGACAGAAAAAATATCACCAGCAGTGATCCAATCACCCTACAAATGGAATATAGGAAAAGCAGACTGGGGTGCTTACGATAAGTATTTAAGGAAAAATATTGACTCGTATTAGGAATTTGGCGAAGTTAAAGAAGACTATCGTAAGCTGATAGCAACTACAGAAAACGCAGCAATGAAATCATTCCCACACCAGAAACCAACGTATGTACGACATAATGCACCTAAGGCATGGTAGGACGTAGAGTGCCAGAAAACAATATTCTTGCCAAAGGAAGTCTTCACAAAATACAAAGAAAGGCCAACGTTGGAGAATTATCTCTATGTGAAACAGACATAAGCTAAGGCATAGAAGCTGCCCAAGCAGAAGAAAAGGAGAAACTGGGAAAATTACTGCGCAACTCTAAATAAGGAGACACCAATTCATGAAGTGTGGAATACAATAAAAAAAACTGAAACATAAAAAAAAACGAATGAGAGTTATGAAGAACCCTTGCTCGAAAACCTAGCGGAGGAGATACTGATAAAAGTGAGACCTCCTTCAGCGAATCCAGAACAACTGCGGACGGAGGGAGACACAAACCACGCACTACTGCATCCATTCAGCGTACAAGAACTGGAAAAAGCATTATTATTTGGCAAAGGCACTGCCCAAACATCCACTATATTATGATCAGGAGACTACCAGCGACAGGGAAAAGGCGATTGTTAAATATACCGAACATGGTATGGGAGTAACGAATCGAAATTCCTACAATGAAGACGGCAAGAATAGTACCAGTGAAGAAAGCGGGGAAAAAGGATACCGAAGCAGAATCATATCGACCTATTACCCTTCTCTCTTGCATATACAAAGTACTTGAAAGAATGGTCAAGCATTGGTTGGAATGGTGGGTGGAACATCATAACCAGCTGCCAACCACACAGTTTGGCTTCAGGAGAGGAATGGGAACCACAGAGGTCCTAGCAAACCTGACAACGGACATACATATATGGCTTGGAAATAATGAATACCTCCTAGCGCTGTTTACGGACTTGACTAGCGCATATGATAATGTATCAATAGCAGTACTGCTAAGGGAAATGATAAATAGGGGCATACCTGCAACCTTCACACAAAGATTGCAGTGTATACTATCAAACAGATGAATAATCATTAACAATGGCCGGAAGATAATTGGACCAAGGACAACTAGTGATGGACTACCACTAGGATCACTCCTCTCCCCGCTATTATTCAAAATATATATACCATGGACTTAAATGAGTTGATACCACAACATATCCGGTTACTCCTGTATTACGACCGGTGCTTGTACGTGATAGATCGGCTACATCGCAGCATTCAACCAAACTATATGGAAACTTCGACACTGGCTAATAAACAATGGTCTACAAATATCAGTACCAAAATAGTAACAGTATACATGAGCCACAGACAGCCCCAAGGGACCGAAGTGACTCTAGGACCCTACAAAGTCCCAATAAGAACGAAGGTTAAATATCTGGGCATGACCGTAAACAGTAAGTTGTCATGGTCAGAGCATATAAACCATATAGTGAATAAATGTGAAGCAGCCATAAACGTCATAAGAGCAGTCTGTGGTACGATTTGGGGATCAGATCTTAATGTTACACTGAACATGTACCGAGCCTTGGTACGCTCTCATCTGGATGTATCTGCTATGGATCGGCGAGTAGAAATAATCTAATTAAACTGGGTAGGATACAATACAAAGCCTTGAGGGTATGCTTAGAAGCGATGAAGACGACACCAAATAACGTGCTGTTTGGTGGAGACATTGGAGGTACCATTACAATTGCGAAGACGCTACTTAGCAGCAAAATTCATGCTCAAGCAAACACAGTACAACCAAACACCAATTATGGAGAACGTTAAGAAAATTGGTATAGCCTATCACGCAGAAAACTATTGGAAACTGAAACAGGCACCACCTCTAGCAATGGAATATTTCAAAGTCAGAGACCTACAAAAAGAGATACGGGTGTCAGGGAAACCACCCCTGTATGAAAACAGTTACAGGCTCTAGCTCGTTGTTGCTAAAATAAAATACGATTTAGGCCAGTAAAAAAATGCCATGGACCATATTGCACAAGTGCAGGAGTTTCTGCAAGAAACGTCGCCAACAAAAACCATCTACACGGATGGAGCGAAGAACGAAATGGGGACAGGTTGCGCTTTCGTAGATCCCAAAACCCGAAAGGAAATTCAAAGAAGCACTACGAACTAGATGAGAAGATGAGTGGACACGCACAGCAGAGTACAAAGGAAGACATTGCAGACAAATCCACCCGCAAATACCTAAAAAATTGGTATAAAAAATGGAGAGTAACCAGAAAATTCTATGTAACAATTATGCGCCTGAAAGTCAACCACGGAGCCTACAAGAAACACCTACACCGCATCGGAGCCCAAGAGACGCCTTACTGTGATTGTGGAGAGGAGGAGGACACCAACCATTTGTTACTAGGTTGTCCGAAGAGAAGAACAGCAACAGTCAAGCTCCTCAAGAAATTAAGCGACCTGGGTCATGTAGACCCAACTAGTGTAACCACTCTTCTGGCCAAAATAACGTATATGTTAATATATGAATTTTTTATAACGATGGGTATTACAATATAGAGGTGGTTTTCGAATGCATATTGTTCCTTCTTTAATTAAGGCTAATATGGAAAAGGATTGTGGAATCAATGTATGTAAAAATATATATTTGTATGCAATTTTATATGAGAATTATGTCCAAGACGGTATGTTAGGGTAGGACCATCATAGCTATTAACTGGATAGGTAATAAATATTGAAAGCCGGTATAGCTATGTTGTAAACCTAAGCGACGTAGTATTTATGCTACATCTGAAAAGCATGAATCCATTGCAAGATGGGTATTACAAGATAGAATGATTTCTGACATTAATTTGTAAATCTTCCCTTTACTAAACTTAATATGGAACATGAAATCTGGATTGTAGAATTAATGTATATAAATTGTGTATCTATAAGTAAATGCATATGTGAATCTTTTCTAACGCAGTATGGTACGACAGAAGAATCATAGATACAAACTTGTCATGTAATATGTATTAAAGTCTGTTATTGTATATGCTCACTTGTAAATACAACTCTGTATAGTATTAATGCCACATCTGTAAGTCCAAAATGTAAAAGTATACATGGTTTGGCTGTATGGTCATGAAACCCAAAGTCAATAATAATAAAAAAAAAATTTATAATACAAGAGTAAGAAGTTGCTTCATTGGGTTCGGAGGCGAGTATTAACACCCAAACAAACCCAGATCAAACCAAATACGGGAAATTCTACAGGCAAAGATGAATATTAATTTACACGGTTTTGACTAGTTCTTCGTATTGAATTACTAGATCCTAAATTCTTAATCTGCACCTGGACTCCCCGAAGATCGGGTTTCACGTTAAACTGTAGGTCCAACCAACGCAGAGGCTACGAATTTACTTTCATGATTTCTTTTGGATATCTTAGTGCTCATATCCGCTTGTTGAATGTATGAGATGGTGTTAAGTTATTATTGTCTTGACGTTCCTGTACCATTCGGTTGTAGGTTCGCAAGCATAATGAAAGGTACCGTTTGGAGTATCATGAAAACTGTAACTATATGTGCGTACGCCCGTTTGCATAAACGACAGGTGTAATACTGAAATTTTGACCCCTTCCTGATCCCTGAAAGCAAAAAATCGGCGGTTTAGTAATAAATATTTAATTCTGGAAGATGAACAGTGGTTTTGTAAGCATTCGTACGACTTCTGTCTGTAAAGGTGGGTTGTGGAACATCATGAAGCTGTAGCAGTATTGTGTAGCTTGCAGGGCGTAGAAGACATGAGGTATACACACCATGCTGCCCGTCTATAATTACTTCAATTTTTCCAATTGCCCTCTTAGTACTTTGGGAAGGGACACTCGACATTGTTTATGATGCTAATAAAGGACTAATTTAAAGTTTATGCACATGAAAGCCCATGTAAGCTATCTCCGTAAACCGCCTGAGCTGTGAAATGTGCAGTTATTAGGGCGTAAATTGTAGATCGTTCCAGCATTCGCTAGACGATAACGCAAAGTCGCAATCCGGACCGCCGGTACGCCAGGTGTAGGCCTGTGGAGAATTGAACCTGGGGACCGTTCTCATCCCGTGAATAAACATGCGACATATGCATCAGTAAATCATCCATACGTTACGCTTTAAGTAACTTAAACAGATAGTTCTAAAGCTTAAAATGGAGCTCATTTTTTTACTGAGAAGTCCAAACCACGCGCTAACATTCTAGCGTACTTGACTCAGACAAATCTAGCTTTGTCAGAAGTACAGAACTAGTTAACAACATCAGCGATTCAGATTTCAGATGCTTTAATTTTCATATTCACTTGCTGCTGCTCCAGTATTTGTGGTAATGCAGTAGGATAACTAAGAACAGGAAAAGAGTATGTGGGCATTTCAACTTGAAACAACAGAATAACATTCTCCGATGGTATTATGCCTCGTCATCGTCGAGGTCATTAGAGGTGGGAAAGGAATTCGGCCATGGTGTTTTGATGGAACCATCCTGGTATTCGCTTGGAGTGATTACGGAAAACCCACAACAAACTGAAATCTGGATAGCCTAAAGGGGATTCGAACATGAATCCTCGCTAATGCGAGGCAATAACCTTAACTAATCATCTTCCATACTTTATAGATAGATAAATAAGTGTAGATGATATCATATCTGCAAACCCTATGAACAATTTCCTTTCAGTAAAGTTTGTGGATGGCTCTCTGAAACAAACGACTGTGTCTCAGGATTTTCTATATTTTTTACCGTTATAGCATAAGGCCGAGAACATTCAAGACAATCGTCCTTAGAGGAGAAAACTGTTCATGCTAATGACGTTGGAAGGATTGTTTATAGTCCCATGCAGTGTCTGCAGCTAATCGGTTACTCTTTGTTTCTCGGTGGCTAGAAAAATCTCTATTTTTCCTTATGACTACTATTCCCTCAAATAGAAGGTCTGAGACATGAAAACCTGTAATTCATTTAAAAGATTGATAAAATATTTACCAAGATTTCACGGATAGCAAAAACATATTAACGTTCATCTCCGAGTGATTAAGTGTAGACTGTCGTAACAGTTAAGTAACATGTGGATGTTTCAAAGCACGTATAAAAAAGGTTTAAAATCAGACTGTTTTAACAGATGTTACTGTAAATACTCACTTCAAAGTGCAATACCACTCAGGCCAAGCTAGTTGTCAACTGTGACACGCTCGACAAGCTAGATGGATTTCCAGTATCAGAAACGTATGGGCGATGCAATATGATGTTTGATTCATGCGCAGTAAACGAGTATTTGAAAACAGTTGGTTATTCACAATGTCAGTCACTCTAATCAATCCGATGGGTGCATTATTTCAGAACTGAAATTAAAAAGACGTGGTTTTGTCTATCCTGAGCTCAACTTGTAACATAATTTTAGCTACCGCTTTTTAAACTGATTCTGCTGAAAGTTATTTCTTTGTATAGCATTTGTCTAAATCCTTGATTTAGATCTCTGATCAGGTGCAATTTGCTAAGTCCCCTTATTTCGTGAACTCGTTATTAATTCAAAACGCGATTTGTTTTTCTATAGAGAGTGTTTAATTACTTATTGAAAAATATGTAACAGTATATGCCTGACGTGAAATAGCTTTTATATACTAAAGGGAGAACGAACCACGATCTCCGGACGGCAAAGCCTTGCTTGTTTATATACGTCGAAGATGTACATAGATATTTCGTGGAAAATTAGCGTATTTTTCCTGATTTTTTCCAATTTGTGGCGAATTAATGAAATTTTTCATGATTTTGACAGTGGATCCACTTAACATGAAGAGTTTTTATTAATTTCTTATTTAATATTACCTATCTAGGCAGTCTGCATATTTCCAGCGCTTAAAATGACCTAACGCGTAGATGGGGGCGGCTTTTTTAATCATGCGGTGATTATATGAAATCAGTTGATTACTATTTCAGATTAATATTTAATTAGTAATCTTTACGCTAAATTATGATTTTAAATTAATCAAATAGGAACTAATAGTGAATACTGGGATGGCGTTAACAGGATTTAATCAATTTTAGATTTTTTAAAAGTTGGAGTAATAATATAATGTAATCAACGTAAATAATTTAATAAAACTTAAAATTATTTTTATAGTAATACTTGAGTTGTAGGATACTTTCTGGTGAACTGGTCCTGTCATTTAATAAAGCACCATTCTAAACAGACTCTAATGGTTGCCAGACAAGTTAAATCAAGCCTGGTACCTTTTTTTACCCTGATCGAGCGGAAAGATAGTGAGAGGAGCGGCAAGCGGGGTAGAGAGGGGGATAGTGGAGAGACCTCGAAGCGCCAGCAGCTGCAATAGTATGTCAACAAGTCACTGATCGTGGTGGGTGAACGGTTAACGTTCTGGCCTCGCATTCGGGAGGGCACCGGTTCGATTCCGCACCGAGGTATCCAGATTTTGGTTTTCCATGGTTTCCCCAAATCACTCCAGGCGAATGTCGGGATGCTTCCTTCAAAAAGCCATGGCCGAATTCCTTCCAGTTCCCTGTCCCCAGTCCCATCCCGCCTCTAATGACCTTAACGTCAACGAGTCGTAAAGCCATAAGTAAAAACAAAAAAGTCAACAAGTCATTAATATAGTGACAATGGATTGCGGCCTCGTTTGAATTTGGCTATAAGAAACCGGCTTGACTGAGGTTACTAATATTTCCTTACCTACAATCAATTCATAAACAGCGGGCTCGGATGTCTCATTGGTACAGCGAACTGGTCTTACATAATTAGCATATCTTTGGAGGGCATTGCTGGATGATAGTCATGATTAATGACTTTTTTGAGAGAATATATCGTGTGGGCTCACATATACAATTCATTTTTATTTACTTCCTTGTGAAAATCTATTGCAGTAATGCGGAGAATCAACCATCATTCATTTTGCAATATAAAATCCAGTTTGCAACATCTGAGAATAATATGAGAGATAGAAAAGGCGCTCGATGATACCTTTTTTGATTAAATGAGAATTCTTAATTAATTCACTGAAATACTATTAAAATTTTACAGCGACGAATGACTTTGATGTCCAATGCAGCTCTAGCTAGCTTATGGATGTTTGAGTAAGTGGCGGACGAACATACATTTGCACATGTGTCAGCGAATTCCACGGTCAGTGTCTTGTAGCTGCTGCAGCCACGAATTCGATCTCAACGTAGTCGTCCCATGAACAACGGATCATGCGGTACTGTCAACTATCATCGTACGAGAAGTCGGTATTGGTTGGTACGAGATATCCACGTAAATAATTCTCTCTTCACTCGTGAATTCCAGCAGCGAGCATAACCGCTTCGCCTCTCACTCGAACATAACAGTAACAACATTTCACAGCCTCTTCTGGGATTCTTGTCTCTATAGTTGTTTCGCCTATTTTGCCGATGGAATTAACACTAAGATATAGTGTCTGCAGTTGATGACATCAACAATAACAACTGTACAGATAATACTGGTCCGGATTCGTTACTCGCTGCCGCTTATATTTCCCTCGAGCACGCTGTGTAACAGCATGCCCCGATGATGGAGGTTTTCCTTGCCAGGTCCCTTTAATCCCCACATCTTGAGGAGATGGCCATCTGGCGATTCCAAACACTGCTTGTTTTGTCAACAACACGGAATCTCCGAAAATACTAGGCTGGTCTCCCCAAGCAATAGGTAAAGTACCAGGTAGAGGATCCAGATGTCTCCTTGTCGGGATATCCTGACGGGAACAGGGGTGTCTAGAAACAGGCAGAATGCTGAAGGTATAATCTAGTGAACCAGCTTAGTATTAAATTTTCTTACCTGTGTTCCAATAAGTATACTGTTAGTTTTTGTGTTAAAGCGTAAATTAAAATAAGAGAAATAGTGTTATAACTGCTTGAAAAAACGACAGTAAAAAAATGGTTCATCAGGCCACGTAACGTTTTTAAGACTATAATGACAGTTTATCTAGGCAAATTGAACGGTAGTTTCCGGTAATATAATACTAAAACAATTTGTAATTTGGATAAATCCTGCCACACTATCAAACCAGTGATCTTTCACAGAAATCTGATAGAAGTTTTAAGTTAAAGCCTATTTACAGAATAGTGCCTTTTTTCTATTTGTTTTAGTTACTCTGCAGGGCCTATCAACACGAAAACTTACCAATGAACGCCGAATTCATTCAATATGCCATGATTGTCACCTGCAATGATTTCCACAAAGATAATAGTCGGCATCTTCTTCCACTAGGTTGAGCCGGTACTATATTTCTACAAACAAGCTGCTCTATGAATGTGGTATCTCTTAATGTTATTACTGTTATTAACTCTTCAGTACCTAGAGAAGATAATACTGAAGATTCTATGATCATTTATACTATTACTTCTTTGTGCATGGCCTTATATTCAATTATAAAGTATTCCATCAATTTCAATCTTGTGCTGTGGTAGGAACGAGTATAAAGTATACATGCCACAAGCATTTCTCATTGTGACTCCTTACCGTTCCTAACGTCCCGTTGGCTCGTATCACTCTTTGTGTTCGGTATTAATACCAGCTGCACTATCGTGTATAAACAGAACTGGTTAGTCACTATTGAGAAGGCTTTTTTTATTCTTTGCAGCCCCCGCAGCCTTTGTCTAGCTGGGACGGTGTGCGGGATGCCCTGCACGAGTCCTTATCCTGCACACAGGCGAGTGGCGGCTCTGAGGACTGCCTCTACCTCAACGTGTACGTGCCTGACACTCAGGACGACCAGCCGCTGCCAGTCTACGTGTGGATACCAGGAGGAGGGTTCACCTTCGACGGCGCCTCCGTCGGTATCTACGGACCAGACTTCCTGGTGGGCGACGGAGTACTGCTCGTCACTGTTAACTACAGGCTGGGACCGCTCGGTAATGAGACTCTAGTAGAATCAGCTTGTATTTTTATACACTTTGCTTTCAGATCAATGCATTATTTCGCAACGAGAGTACCACATTTTAATCTATAGTCCTTAATGTATAATCACAATTGTTACAACGCCTTGTATTTAATTTTTTATTTAAATTACATAATCCATAAAAACAGGACTATAAATGTGAGTCTGAGATGTAGCTGTGAAAGACATTCAGTGGATTAATGGCGTAATGCGCAAAACAGACTGATAATTACAGCCGATAAGGAAACGTTAGGAATTAGATAATAGATTTTGGAGCTACTGGATCAAACGAAAATGAAAAAAATGTTCAAAATGGGACTGGAAGCAAACATTATAGCTAATTTTTTTAAATCAGATAAACAGGAAATTAAACAAATTCAAGGAAATTTGGATGCATGGAAATGCGAAGATAAGACAAAGAAAGGGTACGTAAATGCGACATATAATAGAATCAAAAAGAAATTTGGAGAAATGAAGAAAAGATTTATAAACATTAAAGATGGGATATGTCTTTTATGCTCAGAAGATAGAGCTGACCAGTAGAAGGAATTCATAGATGCAGTGATTGAACAAAAGTTTGGTGGAAACAGATTATTCTGATACTGCTGATTTACAAGATTTTTTCCTAAGAAAAGAAACTTATAGAGCTTTGGGAACTTGAGTATGTCAGTAGGAACTAACAAGATTCCTATAAACTTATAAAATTTCGAGGAGAAGGACGGATCCAAAAATTATTCAAATTGATTATTCTTGTTAAAATTATTGTAATTTTCAACCTGGAATCTTTCAGCTCTTGCCGCTTCATGCAACTCAGTCTCCACAACTTTCTATGGCGGGTCTTCTTTGGTTCTATATTTTACCGAGCCTGGTGATGTAACGGTTAGCGTTCTGGCCTCGCATTCGGGAGGACGGTGGTTCGAATCCCCGTCCGGGCATCCAGATTTGGGTTTTCCATGGTTTCCCCAAATCACTCCAGGTGAATGCCGGGATGCTTCCTTCAAAAGGCCATGGCCGAATTCCCTCCCATTCCTTGCCCCCCATCCTTTCCCGTCTCTAAAGACCTAGTTGTTATAGGAGACGTTAAGCAGTTAAAAAAAAAAAAAAAAAAAAAAAAAAAAAAAAGGTTCTATATTTTGTTCTTTCATTGACACACTCCACTCTTTGGATCCATCTTAGCGACCGAGCGTGGCGGTGTAACGGTTAACGTTCTCGCCTCGCATTCGGGAGGACGGTGATTCGAATCCCCGTCCGGGCATCCAGATTTGGGTTTTCCATGGTTTCCCAAATCACTTCAGGCAAATGCCGGGATGTTTCCTTCAAAAGGCCATGGCCGAATTCCTTCCTATTCCTTGCCCCCCATCCTTGCCCCCCATCCTTGCCCCCCATCCTTGCCCCCCATCCTTTCCCGTCTCTAAAGACCTCGCTGTTGAGAGACGTAAAGCAGTTTAAAAAAAAAAAAAAAAAAATCCATCTTAGCGGTGGTCTGCACCGTCTTCTACGGTTTGTTGGTTTGTAACTAAAGATTTTTTTTGTTTTTGTATTCTTCCTTCGCCTTTACTGATCAGATTCCAGAACAATAATAGTTAATTTTAGTGTTGTGACTATTCCAACTTTGATGTAAGTCTGCTTGCCTTTTTTTTTGTTTGTTCATTCGGTACACGCTTTAACCTGTATACTCTGTAAAATAATTGAAGGAAATCTTCACTGTTCTGCAATCAATTTAGCACACTTACAAAGTTTGACAGACTCATTCAAAGCAGTTTCAAATATTATACAAACCAAAATATCATACACTAACAGAATAATTTCAATTAATTACAATAAAACAACCATTTCACTAATTTCACACAAGCTTGATTATTTTAAAGGGTGGCAATGAGTTAGAAACATTGTTATGCTTAAGTAACAAGAGAAAAAACTCAAGGAAGTAAAAGAAAAATTTTGACGTGTTCAGAGAAACAAACAGTACCATGAAATATGCTGGTGATGTTGTTCCATTAGCGGACTAGAGTGAAGATATTGAGAAATTACTAAACGACAACAAACAAAAATAGTTTGAACTAAACATAAAGCCATAAGGAAAGATGGTAATGAAAGTAGGCTAAGTAAAAACAGTAACGGAAAAATTAAGAGAATTCTGTTATTTCGGAAGTTAAATTAGCACTTATGGCCTAACCGAGAACAACTACCAAATGTGAATAGCACTGGTGAAAAGAGCACTCTTGAAAAAAAGAAATCATTCAGTTTGGAACACTGACCTAGTACTGAGAAAGAGATTACTAACTGTTCGTGTACGAATCTTTGCACTTTATATCGAAGCGAAGCTTGAACTAAAGAATACAAGAAAAATGGAAACTGAGAACGATCATCTGAACCAAGAGGAAGGATAAGGTACTAAAAGAACCATTTTTCGACATGATGGATGAGGAAAGGGGTGTGTGAAAGAGTTTCCCAGAAAGAATCGACAGATAACAAGCACGGTTTGTTAACTTGTATGCAAAAGGAATAGTCGATGGGAGGATTTGTAGAGAGAAGCTAAGATTGGAACATACGAAGTAATGGAACACATAGCTTGTAATAAGTATAGTATTATGATGGGAAAAGATCAAGATAAGAGAAGATGGAGGTTAGCATTAAGCCAGTAGAGAGAGTGGTGTCAAAATAATAACAATAATACCAGTGTTAATATCAAAACTGACATATGTAATGTCAGTCGAATGCTATATCCACTACATGTAGAAATATCAGAGAGCATTCCTTTTTTAAGCGACTTAAAATAAAAAGTAGGAAGTTCTCGATTCGTCTGCTTTTTTTTTTAATTTAATTGAGAAACCAACCCATCTACCGCTTTACACCCCTTAATTTTTGTACAAACCCAAATTTTTTATCCGATTTCGATGGAACGTTGGACATGTATAGTCAAAAATAAAGAGAAAAATACTGTCAACTTTTGGTTTGAGAAAACTGAACCCCTCTTTCCCTATCTAACCCCTTAATTTTTGTGAATGTTCTTTATAAAAAGTTACAGTTGACACCATTTAACTGATCTCCATTAAAGTTGGCAATTACATATAATTTTTTATGGAGATGGTTACTGACCAAAAATAAAAAGAACCACCCCATCTCCCCCTTTACACCCCTTAATTTTATTCAAACCTACATTTCCTATCCGATTTTGATTGAACTTTGCACATATAAAGTTTAAAATAAAGAGAAAAATCCTGTTACCATTGGGTCTGCTAAAGCTCAACCTCTCTCTCTCCTTCCACCCCTTTAATTTTGGTCAATGTTCTTTATAGAAAGCTAAAACCGACACCATTTGATCGATTACCATGAAAATTGGCGCTTAAATGTATTTATTCACGAAGAAGGTTTCTCACCGAAAAATTCAAAAACCACCCCCTCTACCCATTAAACCCTATAATTTTTTTACAAACCCACAGTATTTATCCGGGTTAGATAGAGCTTAGCACACTTTTAGTATAAAACAAAGAGAAAAATAATGTCAACTTATGCTTTGCAAAAACTGAGCCCCTCTCCCCGTTTCCACCAGCTTGATTTTTGTTAATTTTCTTTTTAAAAAGCTACAGTCTACAGCATTTGACCGATCTTTATTAAAGTTGGCACTTTTATTTATTTATTATGGAGAAGATTTCTGACCAAAAAATCAAAAAACTACCCCAAGCTCCACTTAATTTGTGTACAAACCTACATTTTAATCCGATTACGGTGGAACTTCGCATTCGTATACTTTGAAACAAAGAGAAAAAGAACAATACTGTCCAAATTACTTTCACAAAAACGCAAACCCTATCCCCCTTTCTACCCCTTTAATTTCCGCCAATTTTCTTTATAGAAAGCTACAGTATCTATCTGATTTTGAAGGAAGTATGCACATGTAAACTTCAAAACAAACAGAGTAATACTGTCTACATTTAGTTTAGAGAAATCAAACCCCTCTCCATCCCCTTATTCTACACAAAGCTACAGTTTCATATCCGATTCTGAAGGAAATTTATACACGTATACTTTAAAATATACAGAACAATTGTGTTTAAATTTGGCTGCAGAAGCCCAGCCCCTCTTCCCCTATATTCCCACCCCTTCTAGTTTCCAATGTTCTTTATAGATACCCACAGTTTTTATCAGGTTACAATGAAAAACTGCACATGTATACTTAAAAATAAAGAGAAACTTAGTTCTATTTACAAAATCAAACCACTCACTCCCTTATACCATTTTATTTTTATAATTATCTTTACACAAACCTACAGTTTTTATCTGGTTTTCGATGGAACTTTGCACATGTACACTTTAAAACAAAGAGAAAAATACTGTCCACACCAGCTTTAATAAACCAAACTGCTCTACACCTCTTAATTGTTTTTATACATACCTACAGTTTTTATTTGATATCAATAGAAATTTACACACGTACACTTTAAATCAATGGTATACAAAAGCCCAGACCTCCTTCCCGTTTGCCCCCACCCCTTTTAATTTCCAATGTTCGTTACAAAATTCCACAGTTTTAAATCCCGTCAAAATTAATTTTTAAGTCGTGGAAAAATATTCATAAATGTGTCCTTATGTCTCAACATGTACCTCAGATTTCAACTTGGACCCCAATCTTTCACGTTGTGAAAACCAATTAAAAATCTATATTTTCTCTGTGATGCCATCCTGATCTGGGTTTTCCAAGGTTTTCCCAGATCGCTCCACGCGAATGCTGGGATGGTTCCTCACAACAGCCCATGGGCGCCTCCTGCCATATCCCGTATATCCCTTCCAAACTATTACCCTTTCCGATAGGTGCAATGCACCCTCTGCCACAAACTTTTAGTGAATCGCGGAGTAATAGTAATAGTAACAAACAGGTATATTCCAGAGACAGATTTGTGTATGAGGTATGTATAAATGCCCAGATACTACATATGTCGATTATCGAGCGGCAGCTTAAACTGATGTTATGATTAGGTCGATACAGATTGGACCAATATTTAAACTGACGTTCCTTAACACAGCATCCAATTCACATCGAAGTTGTTGGGGTATATAAAGACAGGATTTTTTTGAAAGCAAGCACTTTATCTACCGATCTACAAGGAAATTCGCAAAATGAGAACTACTGCTGCATATTTGAAATACAAAACAAACTATAATACCACTAAAAATTTAATAATAAAATAATTGTTTAAAAACTTAAAAACCGCCTTCAAATTTAAAAAGGACACTAAAAATTTTAAAATAATTTTATACCTTGCTTAGAAAAAAGTAAATCTTAATTAAAAATATTTGACATTACTGTTATTGAAATTTTTACAATACTTAGTTATTTTTGGAGTCGGTGCCAACCAAAGCAAGAAAAACAAAAGATAAAAACAATAATGAATAAAAGTAATAAATAAAAATCATGTTACTGCTTACCTACAATTAATGCTAGAAACATGTTTCGGGAAACTGAAACATACAGATGATACGCCGATATTCTACTAACTGTATAGCGTTTACTGCATGATGCAGCCTACCAAATGACATTGTAGCGCCAGAGATAAGCCTGGACAACCAATGAAGCCTAGCCACAGATTAAAATACTGTCTAATTTGTTACCCTAAGCTGTCTCCCGCAATAATAATATCTGCCTTACTACATGTTGTAAAATATTCGGAATTTTTGTTGATATTCCCCGATACGCCTCGAACACCAAATAAAGTTCAGTAATTCGATCTTTGCGACGTGACAGCTAGCACCGACTCCACAAATAACTAATTAATGTAAAAAGTTCAATGACAGTAATGTAAAATATTATCCATTTAGATTTACTTTCTCCTAAGCAAGGTATAAAATTATTTTAAAATTTTTAGTACGCTTTTTTTAAGGTGGTTTTTATGTTTTACAACAATTATTTTAATTCCCCGTGAAATATATGTAATCGTTCAACAGGTTGGCTGAACCTGGAGGACGAGGTGGTCCCGGTCAACATGGGCCTGAAGGACATGGTGGCTGCTCTGCAGTGGGTGCAGAGTAACGTGGCCAGCTTCGGAGGAGACCCCCAGCAGGTGACGCTGGGCGGGCAGAGCGCCGCCGCCGAGGCAGTTATTTGAAGGTGACATGTTTACAGGTTGGCTGAGCCTGGAGGACGAGGTGGTCCCGGGCAACATGGGCCTTAAGGACATGGTGGCTGCTCTGCAGTGGGTGCAGAGTAACGTGGCCAGCTTCGGAGGAGACCCCCAGCAGGTGACGCTGGGCGGGCAGAGCGCCGGCGCCGAGGCAGTTATTTGAAGGTGACATGTTTACAGGTTGGCTGAGCCTGGAGGACGAGGTGGTCCGGGGCAACATGGGCCTGAAGGACATGGTGGCTGCTCTGCAGTGGGTGCAGAGTAACGTGGCCAGCTTCGGAGGAGACCCTCAGCAGGTGACGCTGGGCGGGCAGAGCGCCGGTGCCGAGGCAGTTATTTGAAGGTGACATGTTTACAGGTTGGCTGAGCCTGGAGGACGAGGTGGTCCCGGGCAACATGGGCCTGAAGGACATGGTGGCTGCTCTGCAGTGGGTGCAGAATAACGTGGCCAGCTTCGGAGGAGACCCCCAGCAGGTGACGCTGGGCGGACAGAGCGCCGGTGCCGTCGCTGTGGGACTGCTCATGCTGACACCCGTCACTGAAGGTAAGAAATGCTCACCGTCTGTAACTTGTCCAAGGTTAGATCTCTTTATGGTTTAAGAAGCTTCAAAACATATATGGCATTAGGGGCATATCCCGTAAAACCGGTAACTAGTCATAAAGGAAAGGCATCAGTCTGTGATCGCTTCCTTCAGGACTCTTCCAGCGTATCATCATACAGAGTGGTGGCACGCTCGCTCCGATGGCGATTAGTAAAAACCCCAGGGAAATTGCTTTCCGACTGGGCGCTGCCCTCGGCTTCGAGACGGACGACTCCCAGGAACTAATCGACTTCCTGCGAACTGTCGACGCGGCTGACCTCATCGTCGACGCCGGCCTTCTCGAGACTGAAGAGGTAACTACGGGTTACGTCACCATTTTGTGGCGGGATTATTCTAGTCTATCATATATTAATGTTCAGATTTGATATTTAAATTATTATGTGTATAATTTGATATCTTCATTATGAAGGAAGTGAGAGTGTATATTTCATAACCTGGCGATTTGTTCTTTCTACATAAAAGACTTTATGACACAGTATTATTTAATATTATCTGAATAAAGAAATAATCAAAGATTTTTCAAAGAGCTACATCCTGCCCTACATGTAAGTCTATCAAATGCTAAGAATAAATAAAATGCTATGAGAAAGTTCACGTAAAATCCTTGCATGTCATCATAACAAGAAAGCACACATGAATTGCTAATATACCAATATAATTCTTTTAGAATTTACTCAAATTGAAATTAGCACTTTCGTCTTCGTTGATTGTAAAATTAAGACGCCATAAAATTCTAGACTTTAATATACAAATTATCAGTTGGTACGAATGTTTGAGAAAGTCATTCCTTGTCACTTCATTCTTTCTCACGGCTATTGTTTAAGTTATGTTCAGTTATAGTTCATCGGAGCGTGTCTTAGTCAAGGAGAATTCTCTGAAAAGAGTCATTACACGGTATGTTTCAAGGAAACTAAGGATGCGCACCCTGAGCCTTGTCATCCACGGTACAGTTTTGTGTAGAACTTATGATTATACCGTCGTGGTGTTGTGACCCTATGGCAGCTCTGAACCACAATAAGCAAATTGTTTGCTCGAGTGATACTCTTTAGTCAGGTAGAACCGTACTACCCATATGCAATAATTTTAAGAACGGTGATTGCAATGTCGCAAAGATCTACGTACTCCTGATGCCGAGAGAGAGCACTTCCTCTATCCACTCTGGCACCGCAACATCCTGATAAATCGTCACTTTGTGACCTCTACACCTCCGTCTCCCTCCAGGTCTCTCTCGAATTAACAATCCGTAGTTTCGTAGGAACTTGGAAACTTAAAATCCGAAGAAGGGCTAGTCACGACGTTTAAAAAATTTCGTTCATTGAGTTGCACTGGGGTATTTTCAATCACTTAATATTCATATGCTTTCGTAAGATACTCTTTACCCGCGCTACGAAATTTCCCGTACCAGGTGAGTAGTCGTTGCTTCGAGCCAAGCTGACGATAAATATCAAACAGCCAACTTCTCACCTCTAACATTTTGGTCCACAAGGAATACATTGGATGCTTGTTTGTGTGCTGAGAACGTTGATATTCCTTTCTATACACGTATTGTTCTGACCTGGGCCTATATCTGAGTGGACTAAAGATAATTCTCCTGGCTGCCGTTTACCGTTTAGGGCTATGACTGTGCAGGTTCCAGGTGTCCTCTAGCATTTTCGTCAACCAACCATCGCTTATTTAACACACACTATTGAAATCAGTATCACCTATAATTTATATTTTTATCCAATATTGTGTGATCAGCCTCATTAAGCTGTCTCTTTGCGATATGCCTAAAGAAACATGATTTCATTGAAGCATTAACAGTCGTATTCAAACTGGCTAGAAGGAGGCATAGAAACCCTGTGTAATCCAGAGTTAGAAAGCAGGCTCTTGCCGTTCACTCATGTTCACATCCTGGTAGAAGATTATCGCACTGGCTCCATTAACAGCAACTTAAAGAAGTATATATATGTCAGTGGTCAAGAGTAATTAATATCTAATAACGCACTTCTCCTCAACAGCCACCAAGTGAAATTATTCGGAAGTACGCCGACGCCTGACATTCGCCGCGACGGTGTAGATTTATGGCTTCAGTAGCTTGAGTTATTTTTTACATGGCCATCCCCCTAGTCAAGCGTCCTGGTAAAATTCAGTGAAATTTCCTCGAGTATTCTCTGTGAACAAAATTCGATAACATCGTAATGTAAACTCTACTATACTGACTGAACCAATTAAGACATGTAATGTAGTAGCGAACGCAGTTGTTTGCTTAACTCAAAACTTACATATTTGTTAATTATGAAATGAGGACGGCAAGTTGCATGTTAAGAAACCAGACAGAGGCATCGACCGGGAATTTAGAGCGCTGACAGTAAGCAAAAAGTGCGTAATGGCCGGGCAGAGTAAGGCAGAAGATTGCATTGATCGGCCTCATCATTGGTCAACCATTTGCCCATCTAATTTGAAATAGTAGTGTAAAAACCTCTGCCCAGGCATTGAAGGTGTCTTGTCTTGTCTCGTCGTATCTTGTCTTCATTATTCAGTCAGTGCCAGTGACAATCGAAGCAGAGATAACGCAGACATCGAGCCGCCCTCCGGCGGCTGGGGCCGCTGAGTGGCGCCACACACGAAGAAGATGGACAGCGCCTAACAGGTTGGCTCTACTGTAGGATATGGTTGGACGTCGAAAGCCATCGTTGAATCATAGATAGGGAGATGGCGTCCTCCACATTGCCTATAGCTGGGAATAAGGGAGGCTAAACAATCGCCCGCAGTAGACGTCCCTCTTGCCCGTCTCAAAGCAATGGTCATACTCACGCAATTATAATATCAGCAACCATTTGTCAGCATAAGTCATAACACGATTGTTAGGAGGTAACACAATAGTACCTTACATTGTAATCCTAATGCATACCAACTGTATATTTTGTACAGCACTTTGTCGTGATAGTAAATAGTGTACATAGTACGTGTTCATGAAATCATTCGCCCTGATTATCCTACCACGAATGTCTCACTCCGATCCCAGATCGACTTTTATGACTGATCCTTCCCCATTCGCTCAGTCCTCTCATCGAATCTGGCCAAGTCTCCGGTCGGCATGCCAGGTTCGTCATAGGTCCCTACAGGTTTACCGGTGTCTAGGTGAGGACACTAAAATCTAAGATTGGAAACTTTCCCGGTATATGGTTGCAATGTCATCTTCACGCGTGGGATTGTGGTATGAAAACACAATGTTTCGTGTTTTTACAGCACAATTCGACGTCATGCATAGGACGATTTCATTGGAAGACATGAAATATTGTGTAATTCTAGTACACTTTAATTTGAAGCCAACATTTGTTCATTATTGACAAAGACTTCATTATTACTTCAAAATGATGATGTATGATAAAAGTTATCATTTGAATTAACTAAATTCATACTCACGGTCCATCTTCATAATAAAAAGGTATCACGTGGCCAGTCCATCGGCCAGTTACCCAATCTTTAGCTGTTTATTTAAACACCCATTTGTAAACCACACAAACAACATACAATCAATCAGACAATTGGTCACTACATTGGGTATTAAGTCGGAATTATTATTTTCTTTCTTTTCTTTCTTACTTTGCTTACCACCAACAACTGTAGTTTAGCATCTATATGTAATACTAATGTGCTCAAATGAGACTGGTAGGGACTGTAGCATCATCCTGGTGTCCATTAAAATAAGGATTTAGCTTTAAGCCCGAGCTATTCTTTCTCCTACAATATACTATCCCCATTTGGGTATAGGTTTAATTTACTTATTTCTCTTAAGACCAAAAATTCATGGCATAATACGTTATATTGATGGTATAAAGTTAATGAACAGTTGAAGCTGCAAAACGCAAACAATATTTTATTTATAACTAGCTGGTGCCCACGACTTTGTTTGTGTTTGTACAGAATTTGGATTGACAGCTACCGACATCTAACCACCATAGTGCACGATGGGAGACTCGATGCTATTACCACACACAAACACCAGTCATCTGAGCTATGTAGTTCAGGCAGCAAAGTAAAATATACGGACGCACATGTCTTTGGTCGAAACACGAAAAAATATTTGATCGACCAATTTCAACCATCATATCTCAAACACTCCCACAGTTACCGAAATTTGGCCAACTCTGTGATCGACGGGTGACTCTGTGCTACTACCACATATAAACACCAGTGATCTGCGCTAGATAGTTTTGGCTGAAAAGTGACGCACCATAACACATACGTTTTTGGTAGAAATATGAAAGAGCCGCAGGTCGACCACTTTCAACCACCATATCTCCCACACTCTCATAGCTACCGACATATAACCACCATAGTACACGATAGGAGACACGATACCACTAGCACACACAAACACCAATGGTCTATGCTAAGTAGTTGTGGCAACAGAGTGACATATACGGATACACATGTCTTTGGTCGAAATACGAAAATGTCGTGCATCGACCACTTTTAACCATCATATCTCCCACAACCCCACAGCTATCGGCATTCGGCCAACGTTGTGCACTAAAGGAAACTCCATGCTACTACCGCACTCAGAGACCAGTGATCTGTGCTAGGTAGTGGCGGCTGAAAAATAAAATATAGGAAAACACACGTCTATTTTTGTATATATATAAGATTTCGAGTTATTTTGATCAATAAACAACTATCGGAAAAATATTATCATTCGAATGTGAACTTGGAACAGTACCATTAAAATTAAATGATTTATATTGCATAACTTCATCTCAAATATATTTTAACACCCCAAGGGTTTCAGTGTTACCTTTCGATTATACCAATGATAACTATGTGAATGTCTACGTTTTCATATGTGGGATGGATGAATTGCTTAAGTGTGGCGTAATCTTATGAAGCGGTTCACTTAGGGAAACCTGGGATGTAAAATTGACTTAATATGTTAACGCCAGGCATTATAACCTCACCACCTAATAGCTTAGTAATAATAATAAGATGGTATGAATGTCTAGACAAGGATAAAAAAGGAAAATATTGTAAGAGCTATGTTTTCTCATTGGATAATTAAATAACTATTCCAGATTATTTTCAGGAGGTAGATTAGCACAGTTAGAAACCTCAGACCCAAAAGACTTCCTGTACAGCGGATTGGATTCTCAAGAGAGGAAACCGGTAGTTGCAGGCAGGAAGCGAGGGGGTGCTGTGATCATGTTTACACACGCGATAGTCACATGATCATACACGAACACGAGTCAACACTGGACCATGAAACTACTTAATAGTTTCGGAGTGTATGTGGATCGTGATCCGGGACATACTAATAAACATTGGTGAACGCTGAGGCAAAGATTACAGTGGTGTTCTTGCACTTGAAGAAAGAGGACACTGTCTTGTTGTAACGTGAGTGTAATACTTTGTGGCTTCTGTGTGCTGGTTGGTTACATCATTTTCACTCCCAAAAATGAACTTCAAATTCTTCTGAGTTCATTTTGTTAAAATTATATCGGGGCTATACCGGAAGATATAAAGGCTCTTAGGATCAATAATCACGAATTATCATTGACGTATGATATTCATAAGATGGATACACTCATCGCTTCTTCTGGAACAAGATAACTTGTTACTATCCCACATCCTTTCTCTCATATGGAATACTTCTGTCACCTGGCGCCCGTGACATATTTCAAATAGTTCCTTAAACTGAACTTTTTTTTATTTATTTATTTAAATGGCTTTCAGCCTTACCAGCCACACAGCCAAGTTCTTTGCGTTTTATGACAATTCACATTTCATTACTTTACCGTTCTATTTACATAGTTTAACAATTTACATTTCATTTCCTTTACAGTTTTAAATACACATAATTTACATTACTTTACAGTTGTATACACAACAGTTTACATTGTATGACCTGTTACATTACAATTCCTTTACAGTTATATATCTATCTGTTTACTTCTTGGTGTTATACTATGATGAGTCGACATGAGCAGTGAATACTTAAAAAACTCTAGAGAAGGTCGATAACACGACTACGAGTGATTTGCAATTTATGGCTTACAAGCGGTTTCTGGGCTTCATATTTAATAGTGCTGTGAACTGCCACATTACCCTGTGAAGCGAAGCCTTTGCGGCGTACGTCGTGCCTTCACCCCTTCGGCTGTATGGGCGCTTCAGTGGGGTATCACCGACATTGAGTCAAACATGGTATGATGTGGCAGGAAGTCGGCCGGCAGGGGCCACCGGCGTCGGCCACTTCTGGTGATGTCAGCTCCCCTACGCACGGATCAGCCGAAGTGAAGTCTTCACGTACTGCTCTCTCCAGAGTCGCCACGCTCTAGGCCGTAGATCCGCGACAAGTCCTCTTTTAGAATCCTGTCGGCTTGCAAACACATCACTGTTCTCGACTGGCAAAGAACAGCATAAATTTTAGCAAATATTCACTGAAAATTATTGCTACTAGGTTTTTCTCTCCCAATCGCCTCCAGATTCTCTGAAAGGCTCAGAAAAAGTTGATTATCTTGTCGCGTTTACCTGAATTCCGTCGACCGTGTCTTTTACCTGTGTAACCTGAGTCAAAATAAATTGTTTTACAAGCTGTCTGTTGTGACGCTCTGCTTAAAAGTCCATACCCCACACCTGTATTTCACGTTCCCATAGTTCCTCATTACCTACCGGTGAAATGCCACTCATCATTAACAAATCTTTTTTATATGTATACTACCAGTATTTCGGCCCATCAACCCGTCTTTTTGAACCACGGAAGGAGACTTTCATTAATCACATGCAGTCACATAAACATGTAGTCTATTAATCGGCCATCTACTTTACAGAACTTTGTATGCAAAAAAAAAAAAAAAAAAAAACACGTAGTTCAGGCCTTCCACTACCTAGCCATTCACATTTGCTAGACCTCAGCAGTGCTCGAGTTATCTACCATCTACAACGTCATCTTGTGTCGTTTATAAAGGAGGAACAGATTTTTAGATAAATTATGTAACATAAATTATATTATATATGTTGTTCCCATTAATGTCATCAAAACTGTACTCCATACAAATGACTTTCGACTTTCATAAAATATTCGCACCGTTTTATCAAAGTGTTTCACGCACTTCATGCTCAAATATTGTATAGGGAGCGTGGTGGGGGCTATTATTAGAATATTAAGATGAATATTAGTTTTGATAATCTAGATAGCAAGAATTTTTGAATGCTGCAGGATTGCAAGTAAATAAATATTAAGTTTTATTCGGTCTCCTGGGTATATTTAACGTTACCTCTAACATAAGATAATGGAACATTTTAAGCAAACAATACCCAGACCTTACAATTTGCCAAATCAGAGCAAACAATAATTGAACTTGTATTTTAGATATCAAAGTGATTAATCAAACATCGTGGCAATACAGGACAACTGTTAAATGCTATGCATATACACATATGAATTTACCCAGGGCGCCATTAAAAACAAAATGAACATCATCTGAATCATGTTAAAAACAAGGAACTTAATGTTCGGTGAAAAAGTTTCCAGCTAGCTCAGTGGTCCTGTTTCCAGTCTCATGTGGCGCTTATGGGTCACTAAAGCCTCATTAAAGCGTGAATATTTGCCTGGCATATGAGCACACTGCCATATGAAGACAGCACCGTGAAGGTCGTAACACAGCGTGTTACTGTGAGATGTCGATCTCAAAGCCGCGGGCAGCGCTCGTCTCGTCCAGGTGTCTTCCACTACTGCATCAGGCCACAACCGACCATCAAAGTGTGTCTATGTAGCTTCCTACAGCCACCAAGAAAGATATGGCTCCACCCCTCGCAGTCTAGCGACCAGGTCACATGAAAAAAAAAGCTATGCTGTAACTTTTGTAACCCCCAACGCTATACAGCATTGGTGGAATAGCGTAAGCCGAAATCATGTGATGCCCAGAACACTCACTATTACCTTTTCGTTTCGCGCTTACTTGAGGCAGCGACGACGTTCAGCACCCTCGCGTCTTGGCTGAGAGAACAACGCCCTGGCCTCGGGCTAACGGGACTCGCTTGTCGCACCCGGCATCCCTATTGTGCTCAAGGCGACTCCATGACGCCAACCACCGGCTTTCTCCGGCCACGCAGACGTTCAGAATTTCGCACTGACCACCAGCAAATATCATTATTTCACCATTCATTTGCTCCTTTACATAAGCAACCTTGCATTATCAAACGTTATTTATAAGTCTTTGGCTGCCCGGGTTTAGTATGAATAAATTAACCTAGGACTTGAATAACAAAATAATTTCAGTGAATAGATAATCTGAATATAGTAAGCCGAAGATATATATATATATATATATTCGTGGAGGGTGGCATGAACGTTGCACTACAATATATTCAAACAGACGTGACATTTAATTTAAAATGTCAAAGCACAAACGTTATTTTCTCCGACGTTCAATACATAAGTTTCTCCACAATATCAGACCAGTACCTTCATCTAATAACTTAACAAAATATGTAGTTTTAATAGTAAATAATTTCATTTCTAGTTGTATGTATGTGTCAACTTGAGTTAATTTCTTTTTGGATTATGTTATGTTTTTATTGTGCTACTCATGTAACACACTGATATAAAAACAAAACCAGAAATAATTTACTTCCGACTACCTACTATTCTAAATGTAATATTAAATTAAAAGGCTAAGCTGACGAACTAAGCATGTTTCAGAAATGAAAGAAGTAGACAGCAAAAATAACAGTGGGTATACCTGATACGCTAAACCAGACAAATCACCTCGAAATTATTGGTAAGCTCTTTCGTAATGATCTTCCATCTCTCCTGTCAGGAAAGCACGCGGTTAGTATTCGCAACATGGGCGCCGGTAGTTGAGCCTGACGTGGACGGCGCGATCCTGACGGCGTCACCAGAACAGCTGCTGAAGGCCGGCCTCATGCACCAGGTGCCCATTCTAACCGGAGTCACGTCCGCTGAAACTGGTGAGTCACCTGTTACGAGTCCAGCAGTTTAGCCGAGAGGGATAAAGTTACGTCTCATAGGACTCCAGGCGGTCCCTCCCTACCGACTAAAGATGGATTTGAGGCAGATTTACTTATTGTCTAAGCAAATTCCGGGATAGATACAAAGCCCATCAGAAAAAAAACCTATACGAATTGGACGGAAATGGTTACCGTTCTTCCCATGTGTCCCCATCAAATAGAAGCAGAATGAACGTAAGTACGCAATTAGTGAGAAAGAGTATGCATTTTTTTTTTTGTCTTTTTCGTATCTTCTATGAATGAGTCTCAATTCTGATGAAGTAACTCTATATACAAAATACAGGGCGTTCGCCGGAAAACGCTACCCTCCCAGTCTGTTGCCGTCGGCAACTTGCTCGGTCAGTCGTGCCAGCAGTTTCCGCCACACGGCACCGAGAGTCACCGCACTGTTTAACACCTCCGCTGCCCCAACAGTGCAGTGCAGTGACCCTTACATTGTTAAGAACGGTTTCTTTGCATTGTAGATAGTTTGTGACTTCAGTCTCTTATTAATCAGTGTTGTGAATAAACGTTTCTTTGCGGTTTGGCTGGTTTGGGGCTTCATACTCTTATTAATCTGTACCGTGTTTGAGTGTGAGTAAAATTATGGTACGTTACAGTTTGCAACAAAGAATATTTCTCTACGATACATATGTGAGAAGAAGTCGTTTAAAAAGTGTCGCAGTAAATTTCGTCGCGAATTTCCTGGCGCTTTACTGCCAGCTAAATCAACAATTCTGCGTCTGGTTAAAAAAGTAAGAGAAACGGGTTCATTTTTAACAAAAAGAGACTGTCGGTCAACCGTATTCTCACAGAGGAGAAAATTGACGATATCGCTTTTCGACTAGAACAGTCACCCAAAAAATCATTAAGTCAGTTAGGGCAGCGTGTGTCTCGAAATATGTTCAGAAGATGTGAAATGTGCATTACACAAGAGTGTCAACACTTCCAGCATCTTTTATAAGGTAAGCTAATGAATTACGTCACATTTAAATGCTTAGCACACAAGTTTATGAAGTTTATGAAGCGTAATTATTATGAAATACTGTAGTCCGCGGCCGACGGTCGAACAATGCCGGAAACTGAGCGCTTGCTCGCCGGGAGCAGTTTCTTCCTTGTAGCGCTAACAGTGGGTTGCGTTTCCCGGCGAACGCCCTGTATTTCTTTACATTGCAGCTATTAGTTTTTGATGATGTGTAACAAAAACTGAATCCTTCTGTGGTCAGTAAAAGAGTTTTTTAAAAAAAAATCAATTAAATCTCTGTCCATTAAGCTATTACCCAATATAAAATGGTAGTTTTTAATTGTGGCGTCAACCTAGCAGTTACTCAGCTTAAGTAGATTTGGTTTTCTTTGTTTATAAAATTTAATTATTTTTTTTTTAATATGAGGTTTCTTGTTGTACTTTGTTTAACTAATGCTCTCAGCGTTTCAAGATACAGCGTATTTTATGTCTATAACGGCTTCACCTATATTTCAACATGAACACGAACTACGGAACCCCTTTGAAAGTTACACATAAACAAAGCAAACTTTGTTAGAGGGGGAACTCAGGGTACGTACCCATTAAAATCAGTGGACGATCAGGGATTGGAAACGAGGATCCTGGATTTTCGAGGTGGTTACGTTAACCAATAGATACCTGACCACCAATTTAAATAATTAAATCTTATTACTTAGAAGCATGTATTGTTTTATGGACCGCAAAATTAAATTTTGGGAATAAGGTAATCTGAAAACCAGTAGAACTTGGTACTGGCTGGCCTAGGAAGCGTAGGACTAGAGTACTGGCTCCGTGGGCCGAGGGCGCCGGTTCGAATCCAGCCCAGGTCATGGATGTTTCAGTGTTATGTGTGTGTAACTGTCGTGTCCGTACTGTGGTGTCTGTACAAGGTACTACAGAAACTAAAACACCTGGAGATTCATTACTACCACACTTCAGCTGGCTGTATTGTTTAAGTGGCTGAATACATCTTTTTTCTGACAAAATAACCTTGATAATCTATCTAAAACAAAACTATTTCCGTTGAAAAGCCATATCATTTCTTTTTCGATTATATGGTATTAAGGGAATGAAAAACTTTAAATTACTTTATAAGCTCACATCTTACAAAACATATAAATAAATACAAATGGCAAAATAAAAATTAATTGCATTTTTGAGTACCTGTTCAACTATACCAAACTAGGGGGGACATGCGAAAATAACATAGTGTTTTACATAGTCTCATATTATTTTCTTTTTAGATATATCGCAAACAGAGACCAAAGCAAGAACATTCTGACCTATTCATGCGTGTGTTCTGTTTAAAAGCTCTAAAACATGTGCACTTGATAAATAATTGTTCTGGAGCAAGAAATATAACTCTGTATTCAACCTTAAAATATTTTAAACTTCGTACTGTGGTAAGTTCACAAATCTTCATTTGGGGATGTAAAATATTACGACACCTCAGGCATCACACCGTAACTCCGTTCGTAAGATGTGTGTCATAATACTGTATATGTAAAAAATCAAAGTTTAAAAAACAAGAATTGTCGTGCGTGAAAAATCGTTGTATTGATATGTTCATGACAAATGTATCATGGTTTCGATTTCGATTTCACCTCGGTTCAAATTTTTTTCTCTGTGTGTGTTCTATTTTTTTTTTCTACTGCACACTCTCTGTAACATTAAAAATTATGTTAATCAAAATTTAAAACTTAAATGAAGATAACTAACCATATTTTTAATTTTTTTGATGTAGAAATGAGTAAAAATAGTAGCCTACAGCCAACGAAAAAGAGCTTTCTTAGTTACTGTTCAATATTCTGAAAATACTTATTAAACCCTTCACTTAAAGTTAATGTATTCAAATGCCTAATATTCATTTCAAGAAGCAATAATAACACAAACTGAGTCAGAATGAAAATGAATTCTGAACTTTCAGTTGTATGGCGTAATTTAAAAGGATTTTAATATACATTTTTAAATTATATTTCTTTAATAAGTGTATTATGATGACGCCATAGTTCGTGTTGGAGAATGTAGTTCCATATATAGCCAGTATTTAATTTACTTCGCTTTTGGGAGCCCCAAATTGCCAACGTCTGCATTAATCTGCAAGTTGTAAGCGGTTACTTTGGTATCTGAAATTGTGGGTCGAGTCTATATCGCCATTCATGACATCACCAACATGCGACATAGTGAATGTGTTAATGCGCGAATGATAAAACTTTGATTTTATAGCGGCAATATTAGCAGAGATTGTGGTAGAAATACAGCCTGAACCAAGGTGATAACTGAAATTTTATTAGTAATTTAAGTCGCGTTCGTGAATGCCATTTTTAGTCACGTCATGTATCGCATTGTACCTAAATAGGGAATATGCATGAAATTCAAACATACGTCCAGTACTTTTATTTGGAAGCTTTATTACTGCAGAATAGCCGCTACAATGTTTTTTTCATATTTATTCGCTTTTTATTTATTCATTTTAATTAATCAAAATCAAGGGAAATGTAACTTCGCGGAAACGCAACGTTTTTTGTGATATCGAATCGTGACGTCGATGTATACGTTCATATTATAAACGAAGCCGTACTTGCTATGCGTTTTTATAATTTATGATTGTGTTTAAGTTTTATGATAATTTATTAGCATAATTGGTGAAATATTGCATTCTTGCGAGAATTCTTATACAATCAAAATTTAATGGAAGCGGTTTTGTAAAATAATCTCCCAAAAAAACTGTTTTCATGATGAAAATGTATTTTGCATCAAATCCAGATTCTACAACGCCAGACATCGGAAGAGTGATAGCTGCAAGGCAATTAATTAATAATTTTCTTTCCCTTTTACAGCAATAGCTACGTATTAGATACATCTAACGTGAATCAAATGACACACCGCAGTAATCGACAGTAAAATATAGGTCCAATACATTAGCGGAATTTGTGATAAAGTTTACATGCACTCAGGACCAGAGTGATAACTGATAGTTTTTGTTACAGGTAAGACACAAGGAATAACACTGCGCGTTGTTTTACGACAATTTTACTAAGTTAATCAATTAAAAAAAAAAAGACTTGCCAGAATATATCGTTAAGCTCGTTATTTTTTACAAGTTTTGAAAGTAGCAGAAAAGCATTTTTTTCCAGAAAAATCGTTGATTCGAAATGAAGTCCTCACGGGTATACCTCCGGATTCTGTTTTCACAAAAATCCGGAGGACCTCACTGCAAACATACGCAGGGAAAATCTACATTCTTACATTTTTTTTTTACGTTTTGTTAATAAGTTTATTGCTTTCGTGTTTTTCAATTGAAATAGGTATAGTTTTTATTTAATTTTACTCTTTTCTATACTTGTATGTCGTCAAGAAGTATTTTAAACGTAATACATAACATCGTGAAGATCGATTTTTTTCTTTTTTCTACGATCGATATGTTTAATTCCTGGAAGTGGTGTGTATAAATAGTTGAAAATAAAATAATATACGTGACGAAAATAGATTCGGCTCCTAACCAAATTCCAGTGGCTATTGGCGAGGTACATTGGGAAATCATTGCCCGAAATTGTATTTGTTGTATCTGTTAGAAGTAATGAGAATGTTTTAAAGTTGAAATAAAATAAAAAATTGATGCTGAACAATTTTTGCAGATGCAAATAAATAGAAATATCTTATTTTAAATCCGGTTTGGATAATTAGGGAGTGGACACCTTACCACCTACATCACGCTGACTCTGGTTAATATATACCAAAATTTTATAATTTAAAGATATTTGGATTTTTTTCATAGGCGCATTTGAAGAAACGACGGCACCACAGACATATCATTATCAGCCAGTTCAGTCATTAAATTATGTGGCCTCTTAAAGTCAAGAGTTCAGGTAGACATACACCTTTCAAAATATATTCAGAAGATTAAAATTCGTTTTTAAAATTTCAGATGGTCTCCTTTGATGGCTTTAAAAGGTTCGTAGTTGCTGTGGAATAAGCTTGAATATTTGAAAAATATACCTATTAATCTTTTGTAAACTAAGTTATGATTAGTGTTTGAATAGGTAACGAATTGTTATGTATTTTAACAAATTTAATATAACGACATTAAACATTATATACTTATAATTAAAATGATCGTCACTACAATATAAACAACTAGTTGAAGATTCTTTAAGTCTTCTCATAGCTACACGCCACTTTTTTCTTAAATTCTCATCTCGGGGGACATAAAAAACACTTTATAAGGTTCATTTCTTATCGTATTCTTGCACATAGGTAAAATACAGTATTCATGAAATGCTTTTCGACCCCCATCCATATGGAAATAAAGTTATAAAACATAAAACTTTTGATGTATAACACTCCACAATATACAATACACCAATGTAGTCGTGTACAATGAGGTCACAGTGTAGCGCGCCAAACTGGTGGCGTTTAAATCGTCGGAACTGGATTACAATTTTAAAATATTTTTTTAATGTTAAATTTTAATATTTTCATCAAAATTATATTTTTACGGTTATATAACAGAGTAAATAATTGATTTAAAATAATAAATGCATATACCCTATTGTACAAAAGCTCTGTAGTAATAGCTCTGGAGCAGGATATATAAATCTGTTGTGAAACTTAAATTAAAAAAAAAAAAAAAAAAAAAAAAAAAAAAAAAAACTAAGTTTTTTTTTTTGTCTGCTGATTTTCAAGGAGCTACTTTAGCAAATGTTGTGGTTAGGTTGAAATGCAGCCTGGACTACAATTACTGTTAATATTCTATGATGCATAGTGGATTTTGAGTGAAGAACGTTGCTTCAAAGACGAATTCTGACTATATAATGACGTCTCAACCGCACATATCTTTGTTACCTATTTCCCGGCTTTAAGTTTTTTCTTTTAAGAGTGAAAGCCTAGGAAGCAACCATATTTTCAACCAAAACGAAAATACTGGTCGTATTCTGGAAAGTAATAAAAACTCTTACACTACCACAGGTAACTGTTACTTCTTCATAAATCTATCTTTAAGGTTCTGCTTTGCTACCATTAATTCCTTGTTTAGTGTTTTAAATTGTTTCCTACTGCCTTGGTGTCTCTTAATTCTACTTTGTTCACTTCTTACAATTCTCTTTAACCTCCTCGCCTCCACATTATAGTATATGGTTCTGTAGTTTATTTTTTGTTTTGTAATAAATATTTCTTCATCATTTTTTATTATCTCTTTGAACTCTTCCAGTTCTACTCACTTGTGCTATAATCTTTTTGTTATGCATTCCAATCACTAATCGTACGAGGGAAAAAAGAATTCATATAAGAATCAGCCCGGCACCTTATTTCTCTAATTTTATCTTTCCTGTCCTTCCGACTCAAATAGGTTGATGGAAGAAGTATTTCACTACAGTCAAAAGTGAATGTGGGAGTACGCATGTTTACCAATAAGTTTAAACGAAACGTGTGTCATCTATCTACCAGAGACTCCCAACCTAGTCTACTAATCAGTTCTGTGACGCTTTCAAAAGGACTATAGCAAGCGGTCACGAATCGAGCGGCTCTTCTCTGTACTTTCTCTATACTTTCAATCAATCCCTTACAAAACGGGTCCCAAATGGCACAACAGTAGTCCAAATGTGGATGCACATGAGATTTGTACGCTATCTCCTTTGTTTGTTCATTACAATTTTTCAAGATTCGACCGATGAATCGCAGCCTAGAATTTGCTCTACCTACTAACGAATTAATGTGTATGTCCCATTTCATGTTCCTTTGTACTGTTACTCCCAAATATTTCATAGAATCGACCATATCAATAACTGTATTGTTTAACTCGTATTTCTGAACAATTGGATTCTTTTTGTTAGTTATGCTCATTGTCTTGCACTTTTTACAATTTAGAGTAAGTTGACACTCAGCACACCAAGCCAAAATTACATCCAGATCACGCTGAATTTCTAAGCAACCGGCCAAATTTCTTACTTCCCTATAAATAACCGCATCATCAGCAAACAATCTAAAAAGGCTTTTCACTTTGTCTCCGAGATCGTTTATAAAAATTAAGAAAACAAGTGGTCCTATTATACACTTCCTTGAGGTACACCCGATGTAACATCTAGATTAGAAGAACTTTCTCCTTCAACGACGACATACTGCGACCGACCTTTTAGAAAATCCTTGATCCACTCACAAAGCTGATCCGATATACCGTACGCTCGAAGCTTCGCTATAAGGCGGTTGAGTGGCACAGAGTCAAAGGCTTTCTGGAAATCTAAAAAAATTGCATCTACTTGTGAACCTGCATCGATAACTTTCATTACGTCGTGTGTAAATAGGGCCAGCTGTGTTTCACATGATCTTTTCTTCCGAAATCCATGTTGATTTGTTGTAAGCAAATTATTATCATCTAGAAAATTCATAATGTTTGAACATATAATATGCTCCATAACTCTACTACAAACAGATGTTATAGATATGGGACGATAGTTCCCAGGATCACTTCGATCACCTTTTTTGAAAATCGGAGTTACTTGCGCGATTTTCCAGTCTGAAGGTACTTTTCGCACTTCTAATGATTTACTGAATATATCAGACAGAAATGGCCCGATTTCCGCTGCATACTCTGAAAATACTCTTACTGGAATTCCATCCGGGCCCGCTGCTTTCCCCCACTTCAGGAGCTCTAATTGCTTAATGATACCTGCAGTATCTATTCGTAATGATTCCATCACCGACTCGCCACGGCGTGGGAAAACGGGAATACTATCCTTATGTTCATTTGTAAATGAATTTTTGAATACAGTATTTAGTACGTTAGCTTTATCGCGGCTTTCATTAACCTCGGAACCTTCACGAATTAGTACTGGAATATTGCTGTTGGTACAATTAACTTTTCGTACATACGACCAAAATTTCTTTGGGTTTTCTGTGAGACTCTTAGAGAGAGAGTTGGAGTGAAAATCGTTAAAGGCCTCGCGCATTACATTCTTAATACGTCCTCTTAAATCAGCTAAGGTTTCTAAATCGCTGCGACACACCTTCCTTCTTGAGCGTGCGTGTATTTTCCTTTGTTTTTTGAGTAATCTTTTTACTTTGCATGTGTACCACGGTGGATCATTCTCCCCCTTTGTTGTCCACTTTGGTATATGTATTTCCATGCCTTCCCTGACTATATGTATAAAACGATGCCACATCTCTTCAACGGTGTCCTTTGTTGACTTGAAGTTATGGTAATTATTCCTTAGGTAGGTTCTAAAACACTCCTTTGAGGCCTTATTGAATCTGTATACAATCCTCCCTTTTTTTCCTTTTTCGCTTGGTCATTAATTTGATAGTCGCAATTACCGCTTTGTGATCGCTTATTCCTGTGGTCGTTGAAATGTCGGTGAATATTTCTGGGCTGTTGGTAACCAGCAAGTCTAAAATGTTTTCGCTACCGTTATGACACCGCGTAGGTTCATTAACTAGCTGCTCGAGATGATTATCTGACAACAAATCGAGAATTACTTCAGAAGCTGCCTTATCCCTATTCATATCAGCATAGGCTGTAATTTCCCAGATCCTCCACTCATGGGAGCTCATACTTCTCCATGAGAAAGCCCTGCTTCGTTCCTCTGAATACTATTTATCGATTTCCTCCACTTTTTGAATAAGTTGCAATCGGACTGATGCACCCATAAAGTGCCGTTCTTCCATTAAGCACAGATGACGCAACTTTTTCTCCTCACGATTCACATGAGCATTGCGCCACACAGTAAAACATCGAAAAATGGTCCAAAAATCCTCCACTTCAGCAGTTTATAAACTATCGTAACATTACAAACTTCATTCATTTCTTCAGTATTAATGATTCTTTTCCATCGTCCTTTCGCAATTTCTATCGTTTTCATCACTTATTTTTATCCCCGTCTCCATCAGCCACTCACCTCGTCATAACTTTAAGTGGGCTCCCTTACAGGTTTAGCTAACAACATGGAAAGTATCCCCCTTCTATTTAGGTGTTGGCAATGACTCATGAAATCCCATTGGGACTTGCAGTGGTGGTGTGTGAGACTAGCACAGAGTTGTAACTATCGTATTTTTACTCATTACTAAACTGCTAGTAAGAAGTGTTTGAAAAAAAAATATTATATTTTAACTAGGAAACATACTAACAGTGATTTAGGTGCTTTAAACATCTATAATAATTTTACAACGGTAAAGAGTTGTCGAATACATTTTTTTAGAAGTCCATTAAAATCAGAGACAACGTCAGTGCTAAATTTAATTTGATTGGGATGTAGCGCCTGCACCAATAACAATTTCACTACAAACCCATCTTTCTCCTTTCCTTTTTCCAGATACATTTCCCCCAACTAATCCCAACTTTAAATTCTTTTAGCGTTTATGGTAAATTATTTGTCATTTTTCTCGGTAATTTGTTCCAATCCTTGACCCCCTTAAATATGAAAAAATCTTCCCACACTCTTATGCCTGAAATGGAGCGCCAATTTTGGCATGGCTATCTATGCACCTCTCCTAATTCTCCCACCAGCACCTTCGCACGCCTCATCACCAGTATACGGCTTGTGCACTCCCATGGCTCTCACAGACGAAGACAAGCGTATATTACCGAATAACTGGTAACCGTATCTTATATCGCTATAAATATAATATTTTAAAAAAATTTAAATTAAATGCTTCAGGATTTCGTCTTCTTACGCCATGTTATAGGAAAATACGTATGTATATATGGAACTTAACTAAGTTCACAACTCGCAGGTCGATTGGATCCTCCCGCAAGAGGCGAACTGAGCCAGTGTGTCAGAGGTAGGATGGCCAGTTCCTATCCCTGTTACCTACAGCTTAACGTGGAATTAGAACCACGGACCCATCTGTCCAACCTCATACGAATAAAACACAACCCGTAAAAGTTCCTGGGTATAATTGAATTCGGAACGGGTATTGAATTTAGGACGCGAGTGCCTTATCCACTGAGCTACGAGGCCTTCTGCAATTAGTAAACTCCACGAAGGCCCTGGCTTGATGTCGAGGCTGTTCTGTGTTACAGGTGAAGGTTTTCTGGATAACACCGACAAGATTGAGGCGCTGAGGGATCAGTTCCTGGAAGCGGTGGCGCCTTGTCTCAGGCTGGATACCCTGGAGGAGAGACTGGAGGCCGCAGCCAGTCTGCAGGAATTCTACTTCGGCAACTGATCCGTCACAGTAGACGACCCCTGGCCACTCGTCAACGTAAGTAAACACCTCTTCCCACCAACCTCTTTGGGCCTCCTCACCTCCCTATTATATTAATCAGATTCTGTATCTTTCTTTATTTTTGTCCTGAAATAAACACTTATTCCCCTATTCTTATCATCTCCTTGAAGCTTCCCGACCCCTTTTACACTGCACTGGGACCCTTATTTCAAACGTTGAATGTTTCTCTGATATGTATTTTCTGTTCAGTAACATATGCTTTCCTATAACTTTATCCATAAGCGCCTTTACTTTTGGCCACTGATTTACTAAACCCCTAATATCCACAATCATTGCTTCATGATAACTTATTACCTCTGTTATCTGATACCTCACAAAATTGTCATCAGGCTTTATTAAGAAGTTATCCAACATGTTTCGTCCCCGCTTACGCTGTTCTGCTATTTGCGTAAGGCCTCATTCCCACACTGGAAACATGTGCCCCCTTGTATTATCTGTCTTAATTCCCTGCCAGTACCTACCAAAAATTATCATTCTACTCTCTTCTCTATACTCTGAGTTTGAACTTTATTTCACATCAAGAGCCTGGTCATTGTCATTCATTCTTTCACTACGGTAGGCAGCTAAGACCCTAATTTTTTTTCTTTTGTAGTACCCAAAAAATCTACCCCTTTGATTTTGAATAGAGTGTTTACTGATCTGACGATTGCTTTGCAATTGCAGACACTTTGGTATTACTGTGCAGTTATTTGCAGAGATGGTGTTAAACACGGTATAATTTTCTCAGCTGCATTATTTGTTTCCTTATTTCGGAACTTACTTACGCAAATTGGTTCAAAATACTTTAATCTTTCGAACCGATTCGAAATTTTGATTTGAATCCCTCCAGAACAGCGTTATTTCTACTTTCCTTTCAAATTTTGCTCAACAATTTTTACTGGGATTTGACTTGACTGACATTGGTTCACTGTACAGAATAATTAAAGGTTTTCGTTTCCACGAATTTCATAGCAAAATTTTCGTTTCATTCTTTCCAAAAAAATTCCATAGACACTGTTTCTATGATTAAAGCATTAATTGTCTACGTATTTTGTTTATTTGTGTTTTACACTTCCCTGATTTTATGATATTGTTTGGTTTATCAGCCTTTTGGTTTGAAGTTTCTCCAGTCTTGGATGTTATGAAGACAGCTGCACTAGTAACTGTTTATTATTATTGTTTTTACTAACTGGTGCCCAAGACTTCGTGTTTGTTAAGAATTTAGAAGGTTTTAGTGAACCTTAAATATTTCCAGGATAATAAATAGCCACTGTCACTTGCTACCAAATCAGCAATCCACCAGCGAAAGTTGCATCTAAATCAGTTCACACACAAAATATGTTGCATATTAGTTACTTATATTTGTTAATAGCTAAAAAGCTGGAAGATGTGTCATATTCTGGAACATTTTAGTACATCGTAGAAGATTCCAAAGATTTTTAGAACACAAAAATGCTCTAGGTCGTCACTTTCAGCCAGCACATCTCCCAAACTTCCACAGCTACCGACATGTAACCACCATAGTGCTCAACGGGAGACTCGAGGCTACTACCACACACAAAACACTAGTGATCTGCGCTAGGTAGTTTTAGCTGCAAATTGAAATATGTGGACACACATGTCTTTGGTAGAAATGAAAATTTCCCTTGGTCAACCACTTTCAACCATCGTATCTCCCACACCTCCACAGCTACCGACATTCAGCCACCATAGTGCACGATGTGAGACTCGAGGTTGCTACCACACGCAAATACCAATGGTCTACGCTAATCAGTTGTGGCTGCAGATTTAAATACAGGGACACGGACGTATATTTTTTTATATATTTAGGGTTATTATTATTTTGACTTGATGGTGTGTACTGTTCCCGATTTAGTCTTGGTGGCATAAGTGACTGCAGATACCTTTTTCTTCATGATCAGTTATTTATCTCTTTTCTGAGAATCATTATTTTCTTCTCCATTTCGCCATTTCTTTCGTCTAGAAGGCCACAACCACGGCAAAGGTAGTACGTTTGTCCTTCAGTTTACTCAGCCTAGCTTCACTTATGTTTTTGGCCTAGCAAATTGTTTAGTAGTCAGTTTTTCTTGCTTGTTGCTAACTGTATCATTGTAAGATTCGAAATTTAAACATTGTCATTTTCTGCTGTTTGTGTTGCCTTCCGTCGAGCTGACGATGTCCTCAAGGTCGTAAGACAGGAGGCAGATGTTCACTCAGTTCTGTAACTGCTAACGATGACTGCTTCCCCAGCATACAGCAAAGTATTTAAGTGACATGTGAATGTAAAGCGGGTTGAGCGGTAACGCTCTGGCCTCGCATTCGGGACAACGCCGTTCAAATCCCCGATCGACTATCCAGATTTGGATATTTCATGGATTCCCCAAATAACTCCAAAAGAATGCTGAGATAGTTCCTTGAAGAGGTCATGGTTGAATTCCTTCCCATTCTTTGACTCCTGTCCTTTCCCGCCTCTAATGACCACGACGTGGACGAACTGTAACACCAGAATCAAGAAAAAATAAAACTCCCCATGATGTTCAGCGTAGTTATAGTATTAACTAATTTCTTCTGTTTCAGATAAACAATGACATCGGGGCCTTCGAGCCAGTAAACACGTTTGTCCGGTATGTCACTAACACGACGGATCTGCCAGTATATTACTACGAGTTTGATTACCGGAACGAACGCATGAATGGTACCACATACGGTGCGTATAATCTGCTTATTAGAGGTATGTGCTGTATTTTTCGAGATAACCGACTACTGTAATTTTAAAATTCAGCGGATTTTCACATGTAGCAACTTTTCGAACAGACGTATGGTTATACAAACGTCATTAAATAGGAAGATGCAAATACCCAGATGACAGGAACACCTCGGAAGAGTCGTATAAATGAGCCGTGCAGTGTTGGGGTTTTCGTTTATACTCACGTGAGTCGTTCAAAGATTTTCTTACATGATTATCTTCGCACGACATGAATTAACAGACATGGAATGTGGAGTAGTGGGAGCCACGTACGGGGCATTCCATTTCGGAAATTCGTTGAACCATACTGTTCAGTCTGCCAGTAAAGGCCCCTGCCAGGCAGACCTCACACACAACGCGCCTGCACGCCGGGATACATATACGACTCCAAACAGGCGCAAAACAAACCAGGAAAACACATAGAATCATCTAGAAGCTAAGTGGGACTATTTCTTACAGAGGTCGCCGTACTACCACACAACGGAATTCCTGCGCCAGGCCGCCTATATAAGCGTAGCCGGCCGCTCCACCGCCAGTTCCGGCCTGACCGCGGAACCAGCTTCAACTACAGAAGACCACCGGAAGTTCGCGAGAAGTAGAAGCCGTCTCTCTACCCCGGATCAGGACCAGGCTAAATTTCTCGACGGTCATCCCTAACTGTACCACATTTGTTATTGTTTACCAGTGTTTTGTGTACATAGTAATAAACCTCAAGGAACCATTAAGTGTAGTTCACTTCACATACTGTCAAGAGTACAAATTTCCAGTGAATTGGAAGTCATTGAGCTATTATTTTATTAGTGAAGGGGAGCATAATTCAACACACATTCACAATTCTTTGGCGACGAATGAAACTGATGAAGACACAAAAGTTAAAATCTTTTTTAATTTCGCAAGTCATTTCTTTCATCACTTTCACAAAGCTGTTAACCAACAGACTGAGATAAGTATTATATTATGTCAGTTTTAAAATCAGCGCTAGAAAAATGTAAAAGATAGTGTTTCTTTGGTTAAGAAAACAAGAAAAAGCCTTTACAAACCAAATTCTCCACAGAAAGTGATAATATAAAAAATAATGCTCTAGTATTCGTTGATAAATGTCTGGAGTATCTTGGTAAATAGTTAGATTTTAATGAAAGCAATAGGCTATACAAAATCCAAAAATTAAATTAAAAACACAGGGTTTCATTTGATGACTGTGAGACTATATTAGAGGTTACAAATTTACGAGAAAAAATGAATATCAAAGTGAACAAACTTTACTCTGAAATAAAAATATTATACGAAATCCAGGTAAAAGTAAGAGAAGTATTTCATGAATTAAAAATGAGCTTTTGCTCGAAATTAATTTGACAACTGAAAGCGATAAAGCATATGACAATTTTACTGTAGACAAAAAAGAATTAAAGACGCAAGAAGTGCAAAAAATATAGCTTAAAAAATGAAATAGTAGAAACATACCTTTTATCATTTTCTACTCTTTCGTAAAATATTATATTTTTGAAGTGTAGCATATTTTTATAGGTTATTCTTTTAAAAAAATTACTACCATCAACCGAAAAAATATTGGAAACCCTAGCGGCGAATGGTGCTCGTTCGCGAACGGTAGCGCTCAATTTAGTTAGCGAACGGTACCGCTCAGTTTAGTTCGCGACCGACAGCTCTCAGTTTAGTTCGCGAACTAGGTCGCTCCAAGACAGCTCGCTCGCACGCTTTGCTAGCGCGCCGCTATTGCACGCGCTCTCTTGTTTGTTATGGTAGTTGTGGTTATCGATGGTTGTCTTTTAATTGATAATGGGATCAAAGTGTATTTTATTTTCACATTCCACGTTAAATTTCTGTTTGTGACTTCTGCAATAATTATTAATGTTGAACAACGTATTTTTCTTTTCTTTTTATATCTGTGTCTTCAGTGAAATGTGTCCACAAGGACTGAGTTTACTTTTAGATAATAAAATAAAACAAAAGTTGGTCTTCGGGAAAGGATCGAACGAACTAACGAACTAAGGGGCGAGAGATCTGGGAACTAGTTCGCATACTTCGCCTGTGGGAGCGCTCTTCCGAACTAGTTCGTTCGCGAACTACACAAGACTATTTCTTACGTATTGTGGCAAAGAAATCCACGCGTCGTCATTAACAGATGAACGATGTATATGAAAATCTCTGACGATAAAGAGTGAATGCAAGAAGAAGATCTTTAACAGAGAGAAAAAAGACGAAAAGTGGCACGACGTAGATTGTAAGACAAACTGACATTCTGTAGCTGTATGTGAATTAACAGTTAATTAAAGGAGATAAAAAAAATAAAACCAAGTGGAGGTTTTGTTTGTTTATTTTTGTTTTTGTGAATTGTATGGAAGAAATGTTGACACTTTCAATACTAACAAGAAGAAAATATCACTAAGTAAAGTAAAAATATTATAAACACTCAGTGTGGGGCGTACGACAGATCCGGGTAGTGCAGCCAAATTTGGTTTTGCTGTGGCGTAGCAACAGAAGACCAACGCTGAATCACCAGTCCAGTCGGTAAGAGCTGATGGTAGGATTCGAGAACAGCTCATACCCCCCGAAGCTGCTGATCAGGGAGCATCCACAAACTACGTAGCCCCATTTTGGCTTGCTCCCCCCTCGCGTGGAACATAGCTTTTTTTCCCTATTGGTTCCAGAAGATATTTTGTACAGTTCTCTTGTCATATTATCGTAAATTAAATAAGGAGATACAGAAATAAATATTCACATGCTGTTGTGTGTTATGCACCTTGTTTTAACTGTGACAAATCATGTGAATGAAAAGCTACGTGGCTTGGCTCCGAACCCCCCTTCCCTCTCCCCAAGTAGCCCAGCCTAGCTTTCTACCCACCCCCTCCCCCAACCCCCTATCGAATAACGTAGTTTATGGACGCTCCATTATCGATAAGGTGGATGAACTGTTTTTTGCTGAAATAAAGTTTCAAATTATTTTGTTGATGAGAATAATTAAACAACTTTTAATTAAAATTTGAGGATTTATTTTTACCGCTTCGATTGCCTCGTTGAAAACTGCTATAGTTTGTTACATTTTAGGGGTCTTTCCCTTATGACAAGTTACTCACATTTTTCCAGGCTCTCCTCACTCGTCGGACCTGCCGTACCAGTTTCTCCGTAACGACACGGTGCAGGTGTTGGACCCCACCACAGTGGAGGCGCAGGTCAGACTCACCCTGATGCGACTCTGGACAAACTTCGTCAAGGACGGGTAAGGAGACACAGTTCAACCAAACGTGTTTACACTGTTAATCGTAGTATCTGTAGCAATTTATACTCTTTTGACATGAAGTGCGGTATAAATTCTGCTTCTCTGGCGATTACGAGGCGGGAGCGTTATTTGTTGCTGGTCAGTGGAGATCAAGAATTACCTATAACTACTCTCTCTCTAGAACTGAAAAGCATTGTTAAGTGACAACTTCTGCCACATATCTTGTAAGTCACAGGTTTGCCACTGGGGTGTAAACAATTCCAGGCAGATTACGTAAAATCGGTTTTCCTTACTGCTTAGGTGGAAATAACTAAATCTGAATACACTAAATTTGTTCTGGAGCGACTGATGAATCCTTCCCCTTATTTATTCACACAAGAGAGAACTCATACATGTAACAATGAGTTTATTAACGAAAAAACAGCACTTCTGCAGTTATTGTTTCTCTTCCATTATTTTCCTTTTTTTCTCCTATTTGTTTTTGCTTTTTTTTCCTGTATCTCTACTTTCAGTCTTATTATTGTTTTAGAGTCTAATAATTATCTACCGTGTAATTATTTGGTTTTCTTCTGTAACTTTTACCTTACTTTTCTGCCATTTATTGCTTTCACAGTAATAATTTCGTTCTAAATAGTGACAGTTTGATTAGTGTATAGTTATTATTTAATTTTCAATATAAAATGGTTTTTGATTTCATAAATATATTAATAAATCGCCGTCTGGTTGTCTGTTACGGATTTGACACAAAAATTAACCGAAGTATAACACTAAAACTTAACATACATAACAAATTGTTTGGAATTTATATTTTTCAAAACCACCGCTTAAATTCTAGCTGTAATGGTTGCATACACATACTTTACCAAGTCCTTTCCTTCGTATCTGGAGGCCAAATTAGTGTACTTCCATTGGAACAGCTGACGAAATGTGTTAAAACCTAGAAATAATTTTAGATACTTACACCAGTCTCCACTAACACTAGAGTGTAGTTATGTTTCGTGTCTTAAGTCGACTGGAGAAGTAGCTTCGGTTTCTATTCTTTCAATCTAAATAGATTTTTCACGTACGGACGATATTTCTTTCTCGATTATCATATAGCAATTTAATTTCGTCTGTTTTCAGCGCAAATTATTTTGCGCTCTCGCTGTCTTTCTCTCTGTTTGGGTATGGGACATTTTGGAACGGATTAATAATGGCTACCCTAAAAAACTTGCAGCTAGTGCAAGGAAATTTTTGTTGCGGCTACACTTCCAGTAGTGAGTAATCTAACATTTCTGGTTCAGGCAGCATTTTAACTTATCCACAATGTCATCCAATGTTATGCGCAGAACAGCATAAAAATCAAGATCCGTAAATTTTTTTCGTGCTTTCAAGATGGCACAATATTATGAAAGAATGGAGGCTTTCCCGGTGTGTCAACTGTATAAAAAGTTCTCCGGCCTCCCGCGTCATTCAGATGCGTCTTCATTCGGGAACCAATAAAAACCAAATTACAAACACAAAGAAGGAAAGGTTTTTTGATAATAATAAAATTACATTGTCAGTACTATTACATATTCCGAACTAATTTTGACTTTATATTTTTGTGGCATCCTTTATTGTTGTAATATGTAGTTTTTGTCATCGTCTGTTGATATCCCCTCCCCCCGTATTATCCCGTGTAATTACATAAAAACATCTAAAACAGTATTCAGGTTGTCCATTCCGCTAGTACCGAGATCAAAATCGACGACAGCTACACTTCCTCGTGACAACCTATGGCGGCGGATTACGGCGCTCCATGCGAATGCCGGCTTTTAATTTGGATACATAAAATTTCAGCAGCTTTGATACTATTATATTTAAAGCATTCATTAAGTAGACATTTACATGTGATGTTAGAATTCTCTGTAGCAGCTGGAACTCTTTCAGAAATCCGGTGAAATATCCTCTATACCTGCAAACGAAGTATGAAGCTAGTTGACCATAATCAAATGACGACATAACTGATTATAAAGGAGAATGATACCTGTATATCCTGTTTCCTAATTCGATTGATCCTTTTCTGAATCTCTCTGTCATTAAGGTTATGGACAATCACTACGAGTTATAGAGGCTACCTACTGTCAGATGCGCTACAACAAGACTAACGTTTAACAGGATACACAGGAAAAGAAGAAAATAGTTCGCGAACATCAGCCAATAAACGCACTAGTAAATGTGCAATTTTTATGAAAATCTTAATAATGTGTTCCCTTAGATTTTTCTTATGCCGAGATGATCACAAATATTTGTATCTAAAGTTATTGTCATTAGTGATGTATAATTATAAAAATGCAAATAATAGTAGCCTGTTCGAGATTTGTTAAGCGACTGTACTATGATTTCGTTGATGACAATTGGTTGTATGTTACTATCCTTGTGTGTGTGTTCGTTATTCATAATATAAGTTGCACTGATTCCCCGAGAGTCTCGCTGCCTACAGGAACCCGACACCAGAGGCGGACCCTGTCCTGTGGGAGCCCTACGACCTGGAGACCCGCAACTACCTGCACATCCAGGACACCTTCAGCATAGGATACAACAGGATCGGAGACCGGATGGACTTCTGGGCCGAAATTATGCCTTTCTGATTCAATTATGTTGTTATAAATGATATCTGAATAAAATCTGAGCATCCACTCTGGATGTTTTCTTTCCTTTTTTTCATGAAACATTTCATCATAATTATTTCAACGCATTTAAACTCCTTCTTCCTCTCCGAGTACCTGTACTGGCCCTCAAGGTTTTTTAGTAAAATATTAAGGCATTTGTGATGACACACAACGCGAGCTTCGAGCAGGTCAATTGCAACAGTAAAAAGAAACGAAATATTTCATAGGAATGTGGCGAGTAGGATGCAACACAGCTTGATTAGGCCAGATTGTCAGCGAATTAAGCAGAACAACGACGCCATTTGGCAAAAGGATGGGCGGACACGGGAAATAGTCACTGGTCGAAAAGCGTCCCCAGCCTCAGGAGAAAGTGGGGGGTCGTCGAAGAAAACCAGAGTGCAGAGGTAAGAAGTCGGTCGATGGTCGATCTATCTTTGGATCTTCTGAGCGGCTCCGGACTGAAGGGGTCCTGGTGTCGACCGCAGTTGGAGACAGCCAGGCGGAGAGAGATGGCAGCTTAATCATCAAGACGACGATACCAGCAAAGTAGGTGGGTGGTAACTAATTTGGCAATGTAGAATGGGACTTGCATATTATGGCAGTTAACAGAATAACTGGCTCTGACATTAGTTGCAATAAATAATGGACTTGATAAGGAAACTGAAAGAATCAATTGGAGTAAAACAGACAACTATGTACCTTTGTAAATAAATGTGAATATTGTACATACCTTGCTGGAGTATCATTTATGTATTCTACTGCTCATATGACATAGTGTTTTACCCACATATTTATGTATCACTTGGGAAGTGTATGTGTGAAAGGAAAAATATTCACCAGACCACCGCATATCATATCCATTCCCAGTTTACCATGGGCGGTGGGGGATGTTTACCCCACCATGGGAAAGTTCCTGGGTAGACGGACTTGGTTTGTTTTCCCGTTCCCTTACACAATGTAACAGTGTTCGTAAGTGTTACTGTAGGTATATACGACTGTGGTCATGTGCGTGATCAGTGTTGCCCGACCTCTGGGTGCGAGATGAAAGAAGATAGATGGTGAAACCCAGTGCTACTCTCCCGAAGCCTAATGTCCCCATCCGAAGGTCTAATTACCGCCAACAGTGATGTGTGCTCTCACCGCGGAGAGGTTTAGAATTTAACCTAGGAGTTTGGTTCATAATGAATAGTGAAGCAATACTTTTCCTACCCTGCTACCAAGTCCGGATGATGAAAATTTCCTCCGCCACCAGGATCCGAAGCAGCCAACCCAGTTTTAGCGCCACACACCATCACGGTGCTCCAACCAACTGAGCCAAGAGGGGTCCAACTTAAAATTCAATGTACAAAATTGGGAATCAAGTCCCTGACATTAATTCAATTAATTAATTTTCCTGATACTATTTCGATCTTCTGAGCGGCCCAGTGAATAGGCAATTATATACATTCGATTTTGTATAAAATGCAGTAATATAAAGTCTTTCAAGGTTTTAGGTTTTTTAAAATTGTTATCGTGAACCGAACGAGCAAAGAAAAAATTCTTCATTTTGTGATAGGTGCATAAAGATGGAGGTATTGTTTTTATTTATTCATTATTTTATAATTTAATAATTCAGAAGTATTTCTCGGAATTTACAGGCCTGTTTAATGTCCACTAGACAGAGAATGTAAATGGTATAAAGGTATAAGAACAGGTAAAATTTGATTTTATTGCTTTGAAATTGAGTTAACAGATCACAACATTTTAACTGTTCAGCGCGCTGTCGACACTTCGGATTGCAGTAAGTTCATTAATAGAATGTGCACCGATTTCTCAAAAAATAAAAAAGTGCCTTGCAGTTTATTTCAAAACTTTTAACAAGGTGACACCGCCTTTTTATGGGCCTAATTTCTCAGAGTCTCCGGCTGTCGAGATAAAATGGCTTTGAAAGTTTGCAATCTACCAATCAACTCGCCGATCGTCTTCTGTTACTGTCCGTCCCTTCAAAGCCTCGACTCCAAGAGTCCGTCGCTCCAGGCACCACAGCCGCCCTCAACACTGCAAATTTTAAATTAAGCTTCTTACCTGCCAGCCACTGCACTAGCCTTCTGTATTCTGAGTTCAGGCTTGTGAGTGTTAAAAAAAGTTTATATTCTTTCAAATTTGTCAATGCTGCGAAATGTTGGGCATTCACTTATGGTCTCCAAAGTTTTTTTTTTTTTTTTTTTTTTTTAAATTGGGTTTCATATCAACCAGGAAATGGGTTATTTTACTGGTGTTCAGTTGTCGTTCCATCTGACCATCCCTCACAGATCTCTTTCACTTCAGCGTAATAGGCTGGAGACTTATATTTAACCACATTTAATTGCTTCGTTGGCAAAAAACCGTATATAATGTATAAAATTTTGTAAAACTGTATTCTATGGGATTTTCATGTCAGTAAAAATAGCGGAAGCAAAATTTTTTTTCTTAACTTCAACACCAGCCTGTGAGATATAATTCTTTATAGTTCGTTAAATCGAGAGTTAAGATTTTTAATTTTTTCTAATTTAAAAAGAGATGAGTGGCTATTAAAGTTATTGATTTTAGGTCATTTTTTACCATGTCTATCGAAGACACGATCTTACCTAGCAACTCGAAATTTGACAACAATATCGATCTACATCTAATATAGTTTGTTAGTTTCGAACAAATCAAGCACAAGTTTTTATTTTCAATTTACTTTTCCATATATTAATTCTGTTTTATTTTTAAGTGCTTTTAATAGCGAGTTCATATTAATATACCTGTAATATATCTTATCATCACAAAACGATTTCGCTATTGGTTAAAAGTACACCGTGCTACAGCGTTTGTTAATCTTAAATGGGGTCAACCATTAGTTCTTGTACCAAGCCACTACCTTCTGACCCATGTGGGAAATGCGCAACTCGCATTGCTCGCTTATAAATCTTCATTTTTGAAGCTATTTTTAACAAATCTCTGACCTATTACAATGGCGCCCAACGTGGGGAGCCACTGTAATAGAACAGCTTACCTTGGCTAATAGAGGTATGTTTTGCATTACTTTTAATTAATTTTGGGCTCCTTTTATAATTAATTTTAATAAATAGGATTAATTTTTTTAAATATTGACAACAGATTCATAATGTAACGTCTGCAAAACTTAAAATTTATTACATCATTTACATTTGAACAAAAGACAATTACAGCTGGTTATATCTGGCACATGTAAGTTTACAAAGGAAAACACAATCATATGGAAATTCGGTGATTATCAAATTGTCCAACTGAATTAATTTTCTGCTAGCTCGAAAGTATATGTTTGGCACATGAGTTTCTCCACCTCTGCAAATCACTTTACGGGTGGTTTTCCGGGAATCTATGGAATTTACTGGAAGCTTGAAGAATGGAAGTAACTAACGGTGGTGCTCACCAGACGGTCCACGTGATCTTGAGAATATAACCATTTCCCATACAAGGAATAGTCACTACCCGCAACCTTCACAGTCACTTGCCAGCTCCCCAGGCACAACCTCTCCTCGCGGTGCACAACGTGTCGCTCCACTATGCTCCCCACTCACAATCATCGTTTTCTTCTCGTAGAAAATTCCCTCGAGAACATGCGAAATAGAACCTTCTGTTAGTAATAGATATAGATATTCGATGTTCATTGGTCAGTCACTCCACAGCTTATCCCGCCATTTTCGGAGCATCACGAGTTTGTACGGAAACACACGAATACTTCGCCAAAGATAGTTTGTGTCCGGCCATCGTTGTATCCCAGCTGGAGGTAGGCATAACTGTTGCTGTCCGTCTCTTCAAGGTTTCCGCGTACCTGGTCTCCTAACGGTATTGGACCCACACGCAGCCGCTTAAGAGCTGTTGTTTGTTTGTTTGCGGCTGCCTCTGTCTCCAACCCTTTCACTTATTTATTTGCTAAATATTTCACGCGTTACAATAAATGTGTCTCGGATCGCATCTGTTACAATATTATTTTGTAGACTCACCTAAACAAATGGCCTGTTATTTGTTGTAGGGAACCCGCAATTCTGCTACAAGAAACCTAAGCTACCGTTGCAGGCATATCAACGGGAATGAATCATACTTTCCTTGCAACGTGCTATATATGACTGTGATTAAGTGGTTGAATACAAGCATAAGTGCTAACTGCATCAAACAGTATTAATTTTGAAATAATTTGTATTATAGTACATCAAAAAAGTCCCATCCTGAACAGCATTTAAACTGATGACAAAGTAACATGAGCATTATCGTGTAAAAAAAGAAAGAGAAAAAATTCTTCCATGCCCATTTTGGAAAACGTTGCATCCAAACGCATGTCAGTTACAATGCGTGAACCTGGAGTGAATGGATTTCAATTTCATTATTTGTTCATTAGTTGAAAATTTAATAATGTGATAGCTTTCCCCTTCATTAAAAGATATTATGGGTACAGAATATAAATATTCCTCAAGATATATTGCAGATGATAAGACAATAAATAAAAATGGATGATTATATTCCTTTTAATTTAACAGAAAATTGTATTTGAACTCGTAGCAACCGTTCGGCTTTTATTGAAGGGTCGTTACTAAGGATAGAAAGCCCACAGTGTTTCCAATCCCGCGTTTGCAGACTGCGGGACTGTTCACTCCCGCGGGATCCGGCAAAGGTTTCTAAAATGTTATCAGATTAAATAATAAACGTCTATTTATTGAAACTAGCCACCGCGTTGTAAGGGTCGCCAACCGCAAGTTTTCGACCCAAATACGCACAGACAGATCTGGTGAAGCAAAATGTCAACAGTTCCAGAGCATTCAAAAACCGACGGTTCGCTGGAAAGTCAAGAGCTACCGTTTTTCACAATTGTTACATTTTCTCTCTATCATCGTATTCGGTCCTTGAAACTATTTAACAGAACGTCACAGCACCCAGTTACAGAACAGCAAACGTACACGAACGTGGTCGCAAGCGTCTTAATGGAAATTACAGCAGATTGCTATACCGTCATCAGTTTCAAGCATAAACAAAGCTGAGAACATTACTCTTGACATTGGGGGCAGCCGAAAATGTTCTCGCAGTTGAAACTGGGAAGTAAGCAGATAAATAGAAAGAAGTGTTTCCCATTTAAGTATTAAATACTATAGATAATAAATGAACTCTAATGTTAAATAATAGAGCTCAACTGTTAACAATATTTTAATTAGTAAAATTAAATTAATTTAAAGCTTTCTAGCCTATCTGAAATATGATTTGCGCTTTAGCACTAATTCTAGTTATTAAGTAAATAACCAAATATAGTAAGTATTCAGATCACATTACAAGGCTAACAGTAAACTACATCAGATTAAAAAAAAAAGTATCTACTAAGCAGTCAAACTATCACTTTATTTGGAAAGAATTATGTACATCGCCAGTTTTGCCTCTTCGCTCGTTGGTTTATTTGAAAATATCATAAGTAAAAGACTTTTTGAAAAGCTTAACAACTTTCGGCACTTTTTTTGTTGAGATAATTGTATCTGGGAACCACTTCAGTTTTACGGCCACGCTTTGTACTTCGTCCAACTCGTCTACGTTCGAGTCGGTAACAGTTGTTTCGCGCGTTCGGCTTCTATTTCAGCAGATTATATATACTGTATATATTCTAGCAACAGCCAATTATGTCCAGTGTGAAAGCACAATTGCATGTACCAAGGCAGAAGTCCGCCAACTTTTACCAAGACACTTGATCGTCAGATCGTAACCCAATAACATGAGTTTAGAGAGCGAGACCAAAGTTTGTCAGCCGTTCTTTGACTAAACTGCACGAACCGAGTATTCTAAGGAAGCAAAGATTAAAATGTATTTCTTCGCGTTCAACATAAACATTGAAATACTGGTAATTTTTTGGGACATCTACTCACAAAAAGTCAACGATAATCTTTTCCACTGTTTTTCGAGATACTCAAACTGAACAATCGCGTAAACTTTTACGGTGATACTGGTCTGGTGGCTCAGTGGTTAAGCTGTCTGAATGGAGATCGAAAGGTCTCCTGATCGAATCTCTTTCTGGGAGGGGATCTTGAAAGGACCTTAACCCGACTTTCCTCTCTGGTGTAGCTTGCAATGCAATGTGAAGCACGCCAGCATGCTTCCGTGGTCCGGATTCCACGTTAAACTGTAGGTAACCTGCACGCGGTAGGACTACCGGGTTAGGTAAAGGTTGCTACGACAGGTGTGGAATGCTCAGCCAATAGAAACCCGGTCACCAATTCATTACGACCACACCGAAATATTTTAATAATTTTTACGGTATTTGAAAAATTTGTGACTTTATATCTTATAATATCAGCAGAATTAGAAACTCGAAATCCACTTTTTAAAAGCAGATATCTCAATTCTGATGAAGTACAGAAACAATTAATGCTAAAAATAATTCTGGAAACCATTTATTCCAAAGATTTTTCCATTTTGAAATTGCTGTCAATGGTTCAAACTTTCTTTTTACATTAATTCTACTTCCTTCTCAGAAATAATTTCAATCGTATCATTTTTTGTATGTATGATCTGAGAGCTAATTTTGGAATAAGACGAAATAAAATATCGTAATACATACTACAAAAATAAATGGGAGTTCTTATTAAAACATTGAAGAGAATCTATTTACTTACAAATAACGAAAGATTTTTTAAAAAAAATCAGAAAGAAAACATTGCCGGGAGTCAAATGTGAACCGAAAGCGTACAGGTAAACGAGGCAATAAAATCGGTAGAGACCGAGTCTGGCCTAAAAGCGAGAATGGAGAGAAAGATGGCGCAGATTAAAACACGTTTTCGACCCATTTTACGGATTGTGGATCCGCTTAATTTAGTGCGGGATCCGCCACGCAGCCAAATGATGCGGGATCTGGCATTGCTGGATCGCAATCCCTACTTGTTACGTGATGAATTTTGCACCATTGCCGAGACGTGCTGAGAGCGCAAGTCTGTAGCCGGGATGGAACTGTCGCTGCAAGGGATACGCCGATCTCGCGAAGGTTAACTACTGTACGTGCGGTCGAAGAAATCAAGTTGATAAACTGCTCTGCTGTCGGTGACAGAACGAACGCTCATCCTCTCGTCTTTTCGTTATTTCCAGTCCTTACTGTATTTTACTGGTGTTTACGGGGATTATTACAAGCTATTATGCCCGTTTGCAAAGTACACGGTTTTTCCAGCAGTTTTGGAGCATACGCTCCAGGCGCGAGCATCAATCCTTTCAATTTAAACGGTCGTTGGTAAGCGAAACCTGGCGCGCGCTAGTACACACTAATAATAATAATATATTATAATAATAGGCCTACTATACAGAAGTACAAGATCACACGATCAACAGTCAATGAGAGCGCAGAGACTATACCGGTGATGGTCGCTCCCACTGCTGGCTGTGCAACATTTATTTCGACTTTTGGCAATTAGTAAACACGAGGAAAAGAATCTGGCTTTTTGTGAGATTTTTAAATATATATAATTAAGAAGCTATTAAAATTACTTTTTTGTATTTTTAAAAATACAACTTTGGGGTATTTTGGCTCGATGTTAACCCATCCAATAGTGTCTGTATTATCTGATTAATCAACTTAACTGCCGAATAGTTCTTGTTGACTTTTGATTAAAATACTTTTTTTAGCACATTTTTTTTTTTTTTTTTTTTTTTTGCACGTTTCTTTCTTGCGCAGTTCCTGGCGTACTTACGTTGGTCAAGCAAACAGTCGATTACCTACTCATCTATCCTACCCATACTAGTATGTAATATTTCAACTTGCATCAAACACCTCATGAAAAAGCGGTATGAGCTCTTGGACTGTTACTGTCTGTGGGCTGTCGGATCCCGTCTGGACGGCGCCGTTTACCTCGACTCTCCCGTATTCGCCGAGCTGTACCGTTGGCAAACACTCGAATAATCACTGATTTTATTACTAATATTTATAATAAAAATGCCTTCTGTCACAATTCAAATTGTTTTCATCATTTTGTACTGATGTTTCATTGATGATATGCTAGTGTTATCCATAAGCAGCTAAGTATTAACACTACTATAGGAGAGCGGACTGGTGGCTCAATGGTTAAGGTGTTTGACTGGGGATCGAAAGGTCCGCGGTTCGTATCCGTGTCTCGGCGGGTCCCTTAAGCCGACTTCAACTCTGGGGTGGCTTGTTGTGAAATTTGAAGTACGCCAGGACGATCCCGTGATTCGGATTCCACGTTAAACTGTAGATCCCCTGCACCAGATAGGATTGCCGGGTTAGGTTAAGACGGCTGCGACTGGGGCGGAAAGCACAGCCAATAGAAACCCTGTCAGCATATCATTACGATCACACAGAATTGTTATACAAGGATAGGAACAGCTAAAATCGATATTTGACAGCTGACGCACATCCTGTTTAGTTACTTTCCATTCTGACTTTATAAACTCACCTGTATAAACAGCCTTCATGAATACATATGGATATCTATATACTAGATACAATTTATACCCATGTGTTATGTTCTGCATTCCCGGAGAATTTATTTTTGTGTCCTAGTTTCTAACATGCTGTATATAAAACCAAATATTTCAAACTCTGTCGAAACACCTTGCCTATAACAAAACTGTGTAACAGACGTTAAACATTTGGTTCATTAGATTGCTAACGTTCATCGCAGATGCTATGCATCTGTACAAATGTTTTGTACTGAGGGAACATGACTCAAGGTCAAGATGCTACAATACGTATTTGGTATTGTTCCATTGGAAGGAGAACAGTTTCACCACCAACAACCAGGAGCGACATCATGGAGACACTGAATATAATGCTGTGTTTCCTACTCCTATTTGCGACTGTTCCGAAAATCAAGGTACTCTTCTTCACCGAGATATTACGAACTGAAATAGTGTTTAGATATGTACTCCCGATTGAAATGTGTAATCTTTACTTTTGTCTCTGAGTAAGAAGCAAACAAATGATTTATCAGAACTAAACATTTCTTCAAAATTTTAATCTTGAGCATCTTTCTGACATTATTTTCTATGAGCTGGAGTAATCACAACTTACGTTTCTTTGTTGTAGAAGGTACCGTCAACAGTTCGCTAGATTTGACTACAGACATTAATATGTTTGCAAGCTTCAAGAAAAATGGGCCGAATAGTAGTTATAGAATATTCTTATGATTAATGCCTTCTGGCGCTAATCTATTCAAATTATAATAGTTTAGACAATAACCATCAGTTAAGAAGTTATTGATTAGTAGTCTATGCTTAGGGCTTTGACAAGAAATCAAATTTGTTGCATTTATACCAAATTTTCGTGCGTAGCATCCCTTGCCGATTTCATTGACGGTTTTCTAGTGTGAAGTCTGTTGATGTAGGCAACCTCAATATCTTGGTGGATATCCGTATTTCATGTTCAGAAACAACTTTTCTAAATGGCTCAACGGATTTGAATGAAATTAGTTTCGCAGTTTTAATCGTGATTAGAACGTAGCATACCTTCAAAACCGCCAAGACAAATATTTCGGAGTAGTAAAACTATTTTTAATCTTAAATTTTTAAACTCCATGTTTCGATTCTTTCAGTAAGCTCACATCGAAATGTTTTCAGTTGCGGACATGGGAATAATATGATGCATAAGGTATATCACCGTAATGCTGTTTGTACTGTACCTTTCAAATTCCTCTCAAATGTATTATGGTTCAGCAGAGAAAAGTCCTGAACTGATTTCAATTTATCAGAAAACGGTTTAAATTTCAGTCATTACAAAATTTCACAACATTAGCCAGTGCTATCTGGAAAACAAATCATTTCCTACCTTAAACAGCAATTTACTTATTTGGGTTTGCGTTTAACAAGTGTTTCATATCAATATTCCAGGTCATTTTGGTGGTAATTAATTATAGCTTCTTTACTTTCTACTCCATTTGTCATTGCGCCTGTACCTAAATTGAAGCAGTACCTTAAATAGGGCTTGAGAAGAGTACGGAAATACTCTACTTCGAGTGAAGTCTTAAAAGTAATTTCATTTTTTGGTGATCTATCTACACTTACAAAACGCAAGTTTTAGTCATCTGTGTCGTCATCTGTCACGCCATGTTGTCATCTGTATGACGTCGCATTATGACGTCACGCTTTTCATCTTTTTTTTGTCCAATTTGTGACCAGAAATGTTGTTCTAGGTTATAGACGTTATTTATTAACAATTCTATTTTGCTAAGCATCAGTAGATAAATTAACTGAAATAAAAGTCTGTATTTCATTTAAACTGACATAATAATTATTAGTTGCTTATATTTATTTAATATTCGTTTGATGTGAAAGTATTCGTTAAAATCTTTGATATGTAAGATAAAATCTTTAATTTTCGTGTAGCAATGATTAGATTGCCATTATAATCAGCACTTGACTTTAAAGAGGATATAAGTAAATTATTTCTAAAAATAATTGAAATTGTTTTCATCAGTATCCTGTTACTTAAATCATTACTTCATTTGAACTAAAGCTGTTCCACACTGATCGCGATCTATTCAGCTTAGACTACAATTAAATCTAATATTACCTCGCATAACGTAAGCTGTTAAGATTTATTTAATTATTTTTGCTTTTGCTGATGACATGTTTCAACCGTATGTAACTGCATTAGCCGTTCAACCGTTGTAATATCTATCTGAATCACAGATAACATGAAAGAAAAATGTAAAAATCCGTGATGATTTTTTATTTCATTTATATCGCGATGCATTATTGGCACTAAATGTGATACAGTACATATAATAATATGCGTGTAATTGAAGTATTGTTTCTCTGGTGGCATGTTTAGCGAACTATGTGATTAGATTGAAATGCAACCTGGAACGGGATAGCAACAGAAACCTTTGGTTACAGCGCAACGCTCTAGAAATTACATTATGCTGTATTTGTTTTTAAAATTAATTTATTTAAGCAACTGCTAAGAAATGAATTGCCAGAACACTGAAAGAAAATATGTATTTCGTTTAAATTGGCATATTAATTATCACTTGATTTTTTTTTACTGAAATCATTACTTGGGTGGAATTAATTGATCGCGATCTTTGCGGGCTACATCACAATTAAAACTAATATTCCATGGCATAAAGTAAGTTGTTAAGATTTATTTTTAGCATCCTTCGTTTTCAATGGAGTCATTTTTTTCAACCGCATGTGAGCTGTGTCATCCGTTAAAACATCGGTCTTCATCATCATAGATAGTAAAAAAGAAAGAATTTGGATCAAGTTTATACACGATGCATGATGACACTGAAATGTGATAGAGGGAACATATTAATTCGCATGTGATTGAAGATTTGACTTTCTAGCTGCAATATTAGCGCAGATTGTGGTTGGGATTAAATGCAACCTGGTCCAAGCTTACAACCGAAACTGAGGAGCAGAGATCTGAGAAGATGTTAATGAGAGAAGAAACCTTTCCACAAGTAGAAGAGCAGAGCACAAAGGGGAAAAACTTGCTGCATAACTATACTATGTAATAAATGTGTTTGGAAGATGTGTCTGCACATGAAATTTATTTCAGAAAGAGTAATTACAATGTAAGCTGCTGAAAATAGAGATACCACAACTGTAAAAGTTAGAATTTTTGTCTGTTTGTTCACCCATCGCGCAAAACTAATGAGCAGATTTTAACGGAACTACAAGTAATAATAGCTTATGTAACTGGTTAGGATATAGGATGCATTTTATCCTAATCAGTAACATGCTTTTTGATAATACAGAAACCAAAACAATTCAAAATATTAAATTTCAAAATGTGTGTCTGTCTGTCAATGTCTCACACAAAAACTAATGAACAGATATCGTGAAGAGCTACAAATTTATTCAGGTTAATAGGTACACAGAGAGAAAAATTTAAGAATTAAATTACTTTAGTTTGAAGGGGAGTGGCTTTTTAAAGCTTAATGTTTAAATATCTTAGAATACGATTTTATAGTAGAGTCAACTTAAAGGAACCCAATTGGAATGTGGTATGGGGGGATTCAGTGTTCCACACTAACTGAAGAACGTCGAATATACACCAAGCATATAAGAGAAACGTGATAAAAACATGGGTCATTCATTTCTATGAATTTGGCGGGGTATCAAATACAGGAGTCCGAGGGGTTGCAAAGGAGGGTAGCTATAGCTGTTTGTGGATATTACCTTATAACAACGAGCATCTGACATTATAAAACAGTTAACTTGGGAGTCATTGGAAGACAGGAGGAGGGTGTAGAGAGTGCTGGGAACGTATAAAATGTATATTTTTGATGAGGTTTAGAAGGATATTGGTAAATGAATTAGGAGTAGTTCATGAAACAGGAAAATAACCGCATTTACCACTATAACCTAATAACAGAGATATTTTAAAAATAAAAAACTGCAGTCAATATAGCACATTACCCGTTGGCACTCCTCACTAGTCTTGTGTAGTTCGCGAACGAACTAGTTCGGAAGAGCGCTCCCACAGTTGAACTACGCGAACTACAAGTAGTTCCCAGATCTCTCGCTCCTTAGTTCGTTCGATCCTTTCCTGAAGACCAACTTTTGTTTTAGTTTATTATCTGAAAGGAAACACAGTTCCTTGTGGACACATTTAACTGAAGACACAGATATAAAAATAAAATAAAAATAAATTGTTCAACATTAATAATTATTGCAGAAGTCACAAACGGAAATTTAACGTGGAATGTGAAAATAAAATACACTTTCATCCCATTAATAATCAAAAGACAACCATCGATAACCACAACTACCATAACAAACAAGAGAGCGCGTGCAGTAGCGCTAGCAAAGCGAGCGAGCGAGCGTTTTGGAGGACCTAGTTCGCGAACTAAACAGAGCGCTCCCGGTCGCGAACTAGAGAGAGCGGTACCGTTCGCGAACTAAACAGAGCGCTCCCGGTCGCGTTCTAAAGAGAGCGGTACCGTTCGTGAACTAAACAGAGCGCTCCCGGTCGCGAACTATAGAGAACGGTACCGTTCGCGAACTAAACAGAGCGCTCCCGGTCGCGTTCTAAAGAGAGCGGTACCGTTCGTGAACTAAACAGAGCGCTCCCGGTCGCGAACTATAGAGAGCGGTACCGTTCGCGAACTAAACAGAGCGCTCCCGGTCGCGTTCTAAAGAGAGCGGTACCGTTCGTGAACTAAACAGAGCGCTCCCGGTCGCGAACTATAGAGAACGGTACCGTTCGCGAACTAAACAGAGCGCTCCCGGTCGCGTTCTAAAGAGAGCGGTACCGTTCGTGAACTAAACAGAGCGCTCCCGGTCGCGAACTATAGAGAGCGGTACCGTTCGCGAACTAAACAGAGCGCTCCCGGTCGCGTTCTAAAGAGAGCGGTACCGTTCGTGAACTAAACAGAGCGCTCCCGGTCGCGAACTATAGAGAACGGTACCGTTCGCGAACTAAACAGAGCGCTCCCGGTCGCGTTCTAAAGAGAGCGGTACCGTTCGTGAACTAAACAGAGCGCTCCCGGTCGCGAACTATAGAGAACGGTACCGTTCGCGAACTAAACAGAGCGCTCCCGGTCGCGTTCTAAAGAGAGCGGTACCGTTCGTGAACTAAACAGAGCGCTCCCGGTCGCGAACTATAGAGAGCGGTACCGTTCGCGAACTAAACAGAGCCCTCCCGGTCGCGAACTAAACAGAGCGCTCCCGGTCGCGAACTATAGAGAGCGGTACCGTTCGTGAACTAAACAGAGCGCTCCCGGTCGCGAACTATAGAGAGCGGTACCGTTCGCGAACTAAACAGAGCGCTCTCGGTCGCGAAATATAGCGAGCGGTACCGTTCGCGAACTAAACTGAGCGGTACCGTTCGCGAACTAAATTGAGCGCTACCGTTCGCGAACTAGCACCATTCGCCGCTAGGGTTTCCAATATTTTATCGGTTGATGGTAGGGATTTTTTAAAAAGAATAACCTATAAAAATTTGCTACACTTCAAAAATATAACATTTTACGAAAGAGTAGAAAATGATAACAGGTATGTTTTTACTATTTCATTTTTTAAGCTATATTTTTTGCACTTCTTTCATCTTTAATTCTTTTTTGTCTACAGTAAAATTGTCATATGCTTTATCGCTTTCAGTTGTCAAATTAATTTCGAGAAAAGGCTCATTTTTTATTCATGATATACTTCTCTTACTTTTACCTGGATTTCTTATAATATTGTTATTTCAGAGTAAAGTTTGTTCACTTTGATATTCTCGTAAATTTATAACCTCTAATATAGTCTCACAATCATCAAATGAAACCCTGTGATTTGAATTTAATTTTTGGATTTTGTATAGCCAATTGCTTTCATTAAAATCTAACTATTTACTAAGATACTCCAGACATTTATCAACGAATACTAGAGCATTATTTTTTTATATTATCACTTTTCTGTGGAGAATTTGGTTTCTAAAGGCTTTTTCTTGTTTTCTTAACCAAAGAAACAGTATCTTTTACATTTTTCTAGCGCTGATTTTAAAGCTGACATAATATAATACTTATCTCAGTCTGTTGGTTAACAGCTTTGTGAATGTGATGAAAGAAATGATTTGCGAAATTCAAAAAGATTTTAACTTTTGTGTCTTCATCAGTTTCATTCGTCGCCAAAAAATTGTGAATGTGTGTTGGATTATTCTCCCCTTCACTAATAAAATAATAGCTCAATGACTTCCAATTCACTGGAAATTTAAGCACTTTCGTTATTGCTACCACTTTCTCATTCAAGGGTAAAATATGTCCAATTATTAGATATCATATTGGAAGTATTAATGTTATTTTTCTTAATAATATAGGTAATACTATTTCTGTCATATAGTACTTAAGTTGTAGCCAATAGTAGAATTATATTTTGTCCTTGATTTACAAAACTTTATTTATATAAAAAGCCGATTACTTATAAACGGGTATTTTAATTCATCAAAATAAACGCGTTTATAAGTAATGTTGTTTTGTTGTTGTTGTTGTTGTTGTTGCTGTTGGGGTTTAAGGGCGCGTCGACGGCAGGATCGTTAGCGCCTTTTGTAAGTATTGTTTCTTCCATGAACTAATATACAAATCCATTTAAAAAATTAATATTCTACGAATGCATGTAAAGTAAATAGTAAAAACAGCACAATTATTCAATTTACCCATTTGTGTATAGGACAATGAGCACTTTGGTTTATCGGTGCCAACTGTTCATGCTAATGTAATTTGAAAGGACTATTATTAAGCAATAACTTTTGTTAAGAAGGTCATATTAAATTCCATTTAGAAACGACAAAAAAATGATTATGTCCTAATAAAACTGACTTAACAAACAAAATAGCGCGTGCAGTAGCGGTAGCAAGGAGAGCGAACGATCTGTTTCTCTGAATTCGAGACGCGAACTAACGAACTAAAAGAGCGAACTAGTTCGCGAGGGAGCTGCGAACTAAACTGAGCGCTCCCCTTCGCGAACTATTATGCGCAAGTCTACTCCTCACGTCTGTTCTCCCGATGCCCATTTCCTACTCACAAGGGACACCTTTGCCTTCGAACGCTCGGAACCACACGAAAACATGTTTACAATAACAAGCGATCATAAAAAAAAATCAGTGGTGCTTGTCATTTCCATGCAGAACTCCACACTTGTCTGCTAGCGCCGTTAAATAGCCATGAAAAGAGCCTATTGTTGTGTGATTCCTGGTCAGGTCATAAAGATCGTGCCTTCTATATGCAACTTTTCCAAACAAAGATGCTGTGCTGAAAATAGTGCCACTGAAAACAACAAAATATTTCCAACCCCTTGATGTTCACTTCTTTCAGTAATATAAAAACTACTAGCTGACCCGGTCACGCGTTGCTGTGACTTACTAATTATAGTAAGTTGGATTAATGTTATTCTAAACTTCCTCAAGTAGTCAAATTAATATTCACTAATAATGACAAAAACATTGTAGTCGATTTGGAAATTCAAATGTAATTGGCAAAGAGTTACGGAGAGTTGAAATTAAGGACAAACGATCATAAAAAAATTTAATTTACATTTCATTACAAATTACTTAATTGAAATTATATAAAAATTGATATTTATAAAAAATAATTTTTATTTATTTATATAAACTGAAATTTCAGTTATATCTTCAGTCATTCTGTTTTTATATTTTTCCCACAAACTCGAAGATTGTGTTGGATAACATGTTGTCAAAAAAATTGCAAACAGTTTGACGAATACTATTCGGCGTGGCTGTCAACGCTGTATCAGCAAGTATCAGGTCCCAATAATTGTCGTCTACCAGCAGCTGCAACTCGCAACATGCATCTTGACATGTATTGAACACTCGACATGTATTGAACACTCGACCATTAACTGTTCGTAAACATTCGAAAGAAGCTGCTCAGGAACATTCACCAATAACAAACGCTGAAAGAAACATTCACGTTGTTTTGGATGCAAAGTCTTTGCTTTGAATATGCCTGCGATCGAAGGATGTGGTTCTCCTTGTTTAAAACTACCATTTTTTACCTAATTTGTTCCATGAAAAATAGCTTGGAACATCGGTATATAACAATCTTTTTGCGAGTTGGCGGAACACATCAGATTTTTGACACAATGTGAAAAATTCAGTTTGTGGTTTGTCGTTTTTGGTGGCTCAAGTATTCTTTGGAAAATATTTTCTTCGGTGAAATATACACGTTGATCGTTTTCAAGATGTATTGCAAGATGCTGGATGGAAGGGTCTCTTTCATGAATGCGAGTGACTGGTAACAATATCAAACAATTCTTGACCAATTAATGGGTCCGGATTGATGGCCTGGTAATAGCAAAGTTTGTATTTCCTCCCAATTCGGATTACATGTAAATGTAATAAACAAATCTGGACGACCATAATGACGTACGTAAGTCATCGCATCTTGTATATATTCCTGCATGTTCCGTGAACTGCCGATGTAGCTTGAAGGTAAAATAAATGCATTACCGATATCATTGGCGTTAAAACTTTCATAAATATTGCCGATGACAGTATCTCGTAAGAGGATGTATTCCTCCGATCGTAATTTAACCTGGTTGTATCGAATAAATCACAAATGCTTGTTTTCAACCTTGGCATACATATCCACGACGTATTGAAGGCACAGTTGACGATATCGAAGGATATAGTTATCCTAATTACGTCTAATCATCAATCGGGGGGCGTAGTACATCATTGAAGTAACTTTTTTATTTGTTTTATTACCTGAAAAAATATAAATTAAATAGTAAAAAAAAAAGAATAAGAAATCAATATAGTGGGCTCGCTATAATCCGGCCCCTGGTCGGAATACTGCGGGTCTACTGTACTAATAAAATAACGAATTAAATAGTTGAATATTAAATTTACCAGCAACTGGATCACGCTGTTTGATGTTGATGTGATGTTCATTCTGCCCTTGCCAGAATATCAGTGGATACTGGAGTGCGTCATACGAACGGTGTAGATCCGAAATTATACTAACAGTTCTATCTTGACGTGTGACTTTAATCAACTGAGTCACCAACCATAAAAACTGCAACTTCATCTACGGTTGGCGCGTTGAATCTGCCAGCGTATTCTCCTGATGGTAATTTGTCAGCTTTGATGACAATTTGATAGTTGTCATTTTTTAATTGTGGCGACACAATTGAGTAAGTTGATTATTATTTTCCAAACAATTTTCCAACAATACCATAATTGCTCTCTCTTCTGCTTGTTCGATGAAATTATACTGGCACCTAGTTTTCAAGCGTTCCTCACAATTTCCAATAGATTTGGAGAAACTTCGGGTCATCGTTTGGCATCGGTATCAACGACCCAATCTTATGGTACACCTGGCCTTGTATTTTGAATGTAGTTTCAAAATGACGTCCATCAGATGTAAGGTCGCAAATTTTTGTTCCCCCAAAGACGTCTTCTGGAAGTAAGAATTGAATTTGCGTGTCTTGCGCAGAAACAATTTCGAATCGTTTGATTTTGCCAGCAAGAAGGATTGTAAATGTTCTGGCGGATTGGGTAGTGGCAATAATACACATGCCGGCTGCTTCATTGCGGAATTTCAACGCCTGATAATACTGGCATATTTTGCTCACTGCACCGATTGCAGTTTTTGAATGTGCAGAGTAATCAATGGCTGGTGCATATTGGAACGCAAGACGAACAAATGATACACGTGTTAAAGCACGGCTGATTTACTGTCTCTCTCGTTCTCTTTCTCTAAATGTAGCTATGTGCTGTTCTGGTGCCGCTATTGTTCTCGATATATTCTGTCACAGACGTTCATCACGCTGTTCTTGAGATTCTTGCATAAGATGCTCAGCTATCCTGATTCTTTGAACTTCCTTACTTGCCGCGATTTGTGTTGCTGATTGATGAGCTCTCTCGTCGTGCGTCTTGCCTCTCTGCTACACGCATTGTCGAGGTTAGATTCTTTGGCGACATTTCACTGAAAAATATTTGAATTACAAAAAAAAAGTGCATTTCTGGAAGCCTTAAAATAAGACACTATAATACAATGGTGAAACCGGAATTTTTGGGTCCATTGAAAAATACAGTAAAATGGAAGTTAAGAACTAATGAGGAAATATAAAATAACATTGAAAAAATAACAGAAAAAGAAGAATGATATTTTTTTGATACATTTATAGTATGCATGACACCAGGCTTTCAAGAGGTTAGAAAGATTTGAAACGAAATAATACCAGTAAACCGTATGGAAAGAAAATTTTTTCGATAGCAGACTTTGAATATGGCAGGATTCAAAGGTAGAGAGGAGTGCAATAATGAAGGAGTACTGTGGAGGAAGAAAGAAAAAACAACAGGAGAGGAACTGAAATTGACACGTGGAGTCTAGCTGACCATAACAAAAAGAAGAAGAAAAATGATAAGTTAGCGAGAAATGCTTACACGATTCGAATTTATCGTAACGTTTTCTTCAATGTTATATTCATGTGTGTAATTACTTAGTCGTTAGGTATAAAGACACACACGATGAACAACAATACAGTATAATTATAACACAATACACAGCACAATTAAAATTGAAGAAACTCACACATATGGCGTGGAATAGACCGTAGCATAAATAAAACGAAATACAACGCCATCTACTGGATGGTTCGATAAATTAACACACCGCCATCTGTTAGGAATAAACTGTAGCATAAATAAATTGAAACAGAACGTGATCTATTGGATGATTACCCAACCTAGCTAACCCAAGTGTTGTATAGATAAGTTAACACATCGCCATCTTTTAGAAACTTATGGAACTATAATAATAATTACGTGTGGTCGTAATGACCTGGTGACATGGTTTCTACTGGCTGGGCATTCTGCCCCTCTCGTAGCCGCCTTTACCTAGCCCACCCATCCTGCCTGGTACAGGGGACCTACATTTTAACGTCGAATCCGAACCACAGTACCGTCCTGGCGTATTTCACCTCATACAGCATGCTGCGCCGGGGGTTAATGCCGGGTTAAGTGTCTATAAAAATCCTCGCCGAGACAGGGACTCGAACCGGGGACCTTTCCATCTCCAGTCAGACGCCCTAACCACTTAGCCAGCAGACCGCTTAGCCTTGCTGGCTTACAAATAATTACAAACCATTGTCCTATGACAAACATTTAATGAACATTTATTTCGCAAATAATAAATATTGAGGTCTATAATCCAGATAAAAACTATCCTATCTTTTAAGTTGGACTAAATCACACACATTAAGCTAAATTTCATCTAAATCGGTTATGTAGTTTCGGAGTTCATCCCGGACGAACATCGTGACACGAGATTTTTATATATATAAAGATATCAGAAGGATTACTAATTTTCTAAGACTACAATGTGCAAAACCAAAAGTGAAGATATATGATCGTTATTTCACCATAATAATTACAATTCCGTGTGGTCGTAACGACCTGGAGACAGGGTTTCAATTGGCTGTGCATTCCGCTCCTGCCGTAGCTGTCTTAACCTAACCCGGAAATCCTACCGGGTACAGGGGACCTATAGTTTAACGTGGAATCCGAACCACGGAAGCTTTCTGGTGTATTTCACTTTACACAGCAAATTATGCCAGAGGTGAAGGTCGGGATAAACGCCTTTGAAAATCCCCGCCGAGACAAGGATTCAAACCGAGGACCTGTCGATTTCCAGTCAGACGCGTTAACCACTGAGCCACCAGTCTTCTTATTTCATCATGAAACTTTGTGATTTACAATCAATTTACTGCAATAATCCTATGATGCAATATGCTTGGCGAAAGCCAGGTAATGACATTGACAAATTCAACATCATCATTTGAAAATGTAATTAGTGTGGCTTTTGATATTGGACTGCGTGAATACGAAAGTGACTTGGAATATGATAACGTGGCTTTAGTGAAGTGTGCACATTGATCTCTTCCACTTTGTTTTAAGCACTATCGGGTGTGTGATACTGCTTTATATGCGTGTTTTGCGCTATATTAAGTACTTTAAGTAGAGAGTTTTTGGCACTATTGATCGAAAATGGAATGACGTCATTGAATTATTTATAATTTCCTTTATATGGTATTAATATTTTGTTACTTTGTTTCTCTCTATCAAAATGATACCTGATGTAGAATGCAACGTTTTGCATGGAAATGACACTCACCATTGTTTTGTTTATGATCACTTGTTATTATAAACATGTTTTCGTGTGGTTGCGAGCGTTCGTGGTCAAAGGTGTCCCTTGTCAGACCTTTTTTGGTACCTATTAAGAATCGTCCCAAGCAGCAAATTACATCTTGATTCACACCACATTCACTATCACGCTGAGCTGTCTGGTTACTCAGTGGATGAGGCATCTGACTGGGGATCGAAAGGTTCAGATATTTTGCGTTGAGGGCGTATAGCTTCAGGGTAAAGAAACTTATAAATGTTCTTAGTGTCGAGCAGGAGAAAGGTAAAGATTTTCACAGTAACGGCATGGAGACACTTGGCCTGATGCTACTTCCGCTCCTACTTTTAGGAGTCATAGCGAGAAACAAGGTACGCTAGTGATTTAATTAATGCCTTCTTCCAATCATTTGGATATGTTCCATAGAATTTCGAAAAATTAAAAATGTGTTATAAGTGGTGTAATTACGACTATATATAACTAAAAATTCTAATGTCAATTTCATTCACACCTTTTGTATTAGATTTTATGCAGACAACAGCTTTCCTCACCTGTTGTGTGGATGTATATGATAAATAAAATTTATGGGTACCTTGTACTAGCGAATTTTGGTGAAGTATTTCTTTTTCTTTTAATACGGAATCAATTTCAACTGCACGAGCTGGAAATGGATATTAAGCTTGTGCATTGGGATATGAATTTCTGAGTTGAAATTTCTTTTAACTAAGGAGAGAACAATATTAGAATTTTATATACTAAATGGCCGTATGTTAATAACCAAATTTGTGTTTGTTTTTTGTTTGCACGCAGAATTTTGGAGGGTATACCTACTGAACAAACACAAAAATATGATATCGGACTCAAAATCAATCCGGTGTACCTACGGGCGGAAGCTCATGAAATTCCAATGAATTTTAGTTTTATGAATCAACCTGTCCATTATTCTGGTTACAATCTATGATCCATCATAATATTCAAATCAAAATTTTGAGTGCTTACCTATATTCTGTGTTAGACTGACAATAATTGTTGTTTATATTTCAAAACTTTGTAGTTTCCGTTTTTTCGGTGTCACAGGATACTAAAGGGCGAGGGTAGCTAGTTAAACACTAGCCTCACCCGCTCTGCTGTTTTGATCATTCCTAGATACATGGAACTCACCCCATACAGCCTTGACTTACGCTAGTAAATGTTCACACTGTTTATCATTTTTAGGATAATGTAACAAATCAATCGAGTGAAAGGAAAAATCATGAATATCGTCACAATTATGAAAACTGAACTTAACAACTATCCACATAAATTTAATGCTATTATCTTTATTCAATCTATCATGAAACATGTTTGAAACCATACAGTCACCGCTCGGAAAACAGTTTTAGGAAAGGCGTAGAAGAAGGAATGAAGCAATGTGTGATCTGCAAAGTGTTATATAATTATTGTTTTATTAACGATTAATTCAATTTCAATAAAGCCACTAATTTAACACAAGTTGATGACTATATGTTATTGACTTAAAAATCTAGGTCCCATGTCACAGAAATTTTCATGCTTGATATCGAAATAGAGTTGGTCGTCCACCATGCGCACACATCACAAGACAAACAGAACGTTAATCGAAATGGCCTTTGCCACTAAAGATGACCAGTACTCTGAACGCCAATACGGTGGAAACCGTGTTTTACAGAATACCAACTAAGTATGAATGGTTTCGTGTTGAAGAACGATCAGCAAAAATTACGGCGTCTTACAATAGTTAATTGCGTGGCATAGGGGTAGTTTCAGAGCATGAATTGATTTCTAGAATTATTTGTAATGAAAGTTGGATACAACAGTGAAAGTAATTAACTTTTCTAAATACTTAGAGAAAGTTGTATAGTTCGATTCCTGTCTACGGTGAGAAGGCTCCTAGAATTAACTATAAACCTGTAATACAATGGTTTTAATCTCCCAAAATATTGCTTGAAAATTGGTTATTAATAAACTCAAGTAGTTAATAAAAAATAATTTAGTTAATAAGTGAGATTAAAAGGGTTCTCAGGAAAAAAAATGTTTAGTGTCACATATATATCACTAAGTTGTTATCGCCAGACCATTTATTAACAACTGAACATGCAACAGACAAGGATGGCTCATTTTACGTTAACCAATAAATTCAATAAAATATTTGACACCATTGCTGTACAAAAACGAACAAAATAAGCAAAAGCTTTCAATTATCAAATAAAGCAACGTATCATCTAGGCTAGCATTACAAATTTGTATAAATCATTTAACATTTTTACAAAGGCAAAGAAAAACATAAAGGCATCTTGTAAATTTGTCAAACATAACTTATTTCAACATGAGCCAGGGCTATTTATACTCAATGAAAGTCGGCACAGCAAATTACTATCTTATAAATCTCTTTCCACTATCGTCACCTGGGATATGAGAGCGAGGATGAACTTTTGTAGAGTCAGTTGGAGTGTGGAGTCTTTACCGTATCAATCATGTGTCGGCGTAGTCAACAACATACCATATGGAGTACTTCCTCCTGACGGTTATCTATCGAACAAAAACTAAGTTCCACATATCTGTAGGAACCAACACTTGAGAGAAATCATAACTGGTGGCAAGCAGTTTGCAGGAGTGACGGGCGGTTTACCACAGAGTCTCAGCAACAATCCCACACAGCATTGCGTCTCCACGCCCCCATTCCCCTTCGTTCTCCACCAGACTTCCTGCTTGGCCAGTGACTTCGACTGCGTTTTCCATTCATCCAGATAGGCCGCACATGTTAACAACATACGTATACGGTCAGTTTATTTAGATCAAACAATTTTCTCGCTGGCTAGTCAAACTTGCTTCCCCTACACAAACTAATGTCTCTTTATTCAGTCTCAACCTGATTGGCTGAGTATGCTTATACCACGACGTCATTTCATACAATGTTTGTTTATCTCTCCTATCACTCTTTCGGTATAACGTTCTCTTTCTTACATTTGGTACGTGCCAAAAATTTAATCCAGCACATTTTGTTTAAGCACGAAACAGAAATTCGGCTCACTGCTTGAGTGGCACTGGGTTGACATTCAGATCCACATATCTCTGAATTTGGTTCGTCTGGCCGATTCGCCATACAAGTAAACTCGATTGCCTATCACATCTTCCTTTAACGTGAATTGCACTTGTGAACAGTTAAAAACGTCATTTTCGCTCCACCTACCCGGCGATGCAATAACCTGTACAGGGAGAGGCTTTTCACTTTCCAAGAGGATAATCAGCGGATAAATGTTTACTTCTCTCTCCCATATAACGTAGACATACACTGACACTTTCACTGTCACACTCCCAGGAACCCAATTTTTACCAAAATATGTGTAATGTTAGAATAAAATCACAAATCTGTGATAAAACACACTTTAGACATCTACAACGAAAACTTTGGGTTAAAATCAAAGAGCTTATTATTTCAAAATGTGTGATCAGTTTTCTCTCGCTGAGAAGGAAATTGATGAAAAATGAGTGTTAGAGGAACTTGTCGAAAACTTGGAAATTTTGACCGATCAATGTTGTCTCACGATGTATGTTCGACCAGGGGCAACAACTTAGTCTTGGAATTCGATCCGTTACTTCAGAGAACTCGGAGGAACCGAGAGTCAAACCATAGCTCTCGGCAGTTCGACTACTTATGAGGGGAGAGTGTGTACTCTGAGCTGACTGGTCGGTATCGCGCTGCCAAAGTCTTCTAAAATGACTTACGTATTCCCCGGTGTCAATTAGTCTCTGCACTTGGAATTCGTCCCTCCTCTAGAGTTCTGTTCCCAAAGTGAAACGGAACCCAGGTACCCGCTGTCTCTCCGTCTGTCACAGGCTTCCAGCGCGTAAACGAAATAAGTTTCGGGCACGTACGCCACAGCCCCGTAATTCCGTCGGCTTTGCGCAGACTCTGATGAAATTTCACAGGAACGTGTATTCTACTAACGGCATGACAGATCCGTGAACAAGAAAAACTGAGGTGCCTAGCATCTCAAAAATAGGAAAGGTAAAATGTTTCGTCGCATATGAAACGAATGTGATATCGTTGGATAGATACTAAAAAATGCAGTCAGAGTTGTTTTAAACATTATTTTGTCGTTATGTATTTCGCAAGTTATCAGCTCCCAAAGAGAGTAATGCGATTCTGCATTTAACTTTACAAACACAGTACTGTTTGGTTTGTTCTTATAAAGCATGCTTGGATGCTCCTTCGTTCGGGTTTCACTTTAAACTGTGGATGCAAACAATGAAAACTACAGTTCTGATTTTAATGATTTTTTTTTTTTTAATACCCAGCCCGTAGTCCCGCAGGGTAAAATAGGGTATGATTAATTTTGATTTGATACAGACAACCCGAGGCATTTAACAAATTAGAATTAACTTTTGCTTCAACATGATTCACATAAAAATTACTGATCAGTTTTTAAGTGATTTAGTTTAATGTACCTCCCTTGATCCCGCGGGGAAAATATGATATGTTTTATATTGATGTAATGTAGAAATTTAACAAACTCGTATCCATTTTTCGATGAACGAAATTTACGCAAAAACTTCTTGTTGAATTTGATGGTGTTTCGATTTATCTAATTAATTTTCTTGAATTATTTCACCCAGGTGTTAAAATTTCATTGCTTTCTCTATTCGTCCAATATCTATGGTGAAAAATTTTGGAGAATTTTTAATTTTTGTAACAAATTTAATTTTTTCTACAGAAATTCTCAAACCTGTTTTGTTAACTATTAGTGCCTAGAGATTGATCTAAGTTTTCGAAATATTTTCTGAAAGTATAGCGAAATAGTCGAGAAACGCCAGGCAATTCTTTGTTTTGTTTTTTTTTCCTCAAAATTATTGTTGAAAATTTGTGTTTCTTAAATTTATTGTTCCAAATTCTTATAATTTTCTCTAAGACATAGTTGAACAAAAAGGGTAAGAAACCTTGTAGCACATTTGTATTTATCTTAATAGGCTTTCAGATTTCGTCCATAAATTTTACTTTTGAAACTGTGTCTTTAAGTGCTTCAAGTATAAGGTTTACCAATTTAGATTTCACTCCAAAGTAACGAATTGTTTTACCCAAGATTTCCCTAGCCTTTTTAAAATCTACAAAAAATTACTGTTTTTTTTCTTGGAGTTTAATATTAGGTGACGAATTATGGATTTTAGATTGAATCTTTGCTCTAAGCAATCCACTCAGATACTTGCCCAGTTGCTTGTCAAGTGTTGTCTCTACTCTGAGAATACTTTATAAGCAATTTGCAACAGGAATACTCCTTTATAGTTATCAACATTTTGTTTGCCATCTTTTTTATCCAATGGAAGTATTAATGCCAATTCATCTGGAATCTTGTCTGTTCTCCAAATACTTTCAAAAATTAACTATAACCGTTGAATGATTTTTATTGGGACAATTTTAAAAGTTCGGCTGTTATGCAGTCTTCTCCACTAGCTTTATTATATTTTAGATTGTTAATTACTTCCTTAATTTGTTCAACAGTGGGTGGTGTATCTTCATCTAGATTTTCAATAATTCCTGCTAAATTCCTTTTTTTAATTATGGCTTTACGCCTCGTCGACGGCTAAGGTCATTAGAGGCGGGATGGGACTGGGGATAAGGAACGGGAAGGAATTCGGCCATGGCCTTTTTGGAGGAAGCATCCCGGCATTCGCCTAGAGTGATTTGGGGTATCCATGGAAAACCCAAATCTGGATGCCCGGATGGGGATTCGATCATACTTCCTCTCGAATGCGAGGCCAGAACATTAACCATTCACCCATCATGCTCGGTATGCAATATTCCAATTTATAGGACAGTTTAGAAGATTATCAAAGTGTTTTACAAATATTTCGCAATTTTAGTATTGTTTAGGCTCATTCAACCATTTTCATCATTGAAGCATATACTGGGGCTTGATAGCCCAATAATTTACTCATAAAGGTCGGATAAAAGTATCGGGAGTTATTTTTAGCAAAACTATCCTGCAATTAAGTAAGTTGCGATTTTTCGAATGATCTATTAACTCCCCTTATTATTCTTGTGGTTTCTTTCCTTTACTATTTGAACTGTTCTTGGTTATCAATCTTTTCCGAACGTTTCCACATTTTTCCGTTGTTTTCTTCTTTCCGTTAACGCTCCTTTGTATATTACATTCCACCAGAATTCCCTTTTAGGTTTGATTAATCCAAATGTTTTCTAAGCTGTGTTGGTTATTTCTTTAGATAAATCCTCCCACTTACAATATTGAGATACTTTTATTTCTTCCAAGGATGTGTTTCATTTTGATTTGAAATTGCAAAGTTAAGAAATTTAAGACAATTTTTATTTGAAACCGATTCCAGAAAAAAGGCTGTTGGATTTAATGGAGTTTCATTTAATTTACAGCCAGTGTTTTCGCGGTTAAAACAACATGTTACATTTGGGGTTAAATCGTAAATCTGATAAATTTAAGACAACGTTCAGTTGAACGGGATTAACGTAAAAACTACTGATCGGAATGTTGCGAGGTTTCGAATAGAGAACAGACCGTGGTTCGGGGAGTAAAATAGGCTCTGTTGCATTTTGATGTGAAATCTTAAATACGTTAAACTTTATATAATTTTTAGTTAAAGGCGATTAACGTAAAAAACACTGGTCACATTCTCATGGTTTTTTTAACTAACCTCATAGATAAGAAAGGGTAGGTTTAATTTTGAGGTGACGATGACGTCGGGAAGATGAGAATCATATATATTATTTCCATAAGGTTTTTTTTTTTTTTTTAACAAGCCATTATTTTCCTTCACATGTAAATGAAATAGATATGTGAGGTATCATTTTACAGGTTCTGTCACATCATATTTTAAGAAAGTAATTTTTCCAAATTCGACCCATAAAGGCAATATTTCTGAAATGCAGTTTTTTGTACCATTAACCATTTATCTCCCTGTATTCCTAACTGAAAACGATAAATGAAATATCATTTTAAAGATTATGATCCGAAAGTATCAATGTTTCTGAAATGCGTTTTGTGTCACGAGCCACTTACTTCCCTTGATATCTACCTGACGTAGAAATGAGTTATATTATTTTAACAGTTAAGGACTCCGCTGTGACTTAGGAAAGGAATTTTTGGGAGTTTGACCCTTAAAGGACAAAAGTATCTTTATTTCCATTACCTGTTTTTTTTTTTTTTTTTTTTTTTTTTTTTTTTTTTTTTTTTTTTTTTTTTTTTGTCACGAGTTACTTATCTCCCTTGATATCTAACTCAAATAGATAAATGATGTTATCATTTTAAAGATTAATGTCTCTGCTTTGTTCACAACATAGCTTTAGAAAAGAATTTTTTGGAATTTGACCGTTGAAGGGCAAAAGTAATAACTGTGAAAGTCGCGCGTATGAGACAGTTCAGAGCGAAGCCGCTAGATAGTATCAGCATATATTACAGAGCTATTAATAAACTGCTTCACTGGTGTTGACGTTTGTTACTTACCTATTACACTAAACAAATGAGAAATCGATACAAATGAGATGGTTCTTCTTTCGTCCTATTACAAACCAACAACCTTACTATTCATGTTATTCGCAAAATTTTAGCACGGATCATCTAGTTTTGACATATTGGTAACAATTTTCGTTGGAAGCAGTTAACGATAATACTGCTGGTAGGATCTGACTGCGTTTTAATTAATTTACAGCCAGTGATATGTGATAATGTAATACATGTGTCATTTTAGGATGAAATCGTACAATGAATAAATTTAAGTTAATTTTTAGATGAACATGATTCACGTAAAAATTGTTGAATAGCTGAGAAATATTGCAATTTTGTATCAATTTTTCGCTGTGCTGATTAACGCAGAAACTGCCTGTCGAATTTTAATGAGATTTCTATCAAAGTAATGCTCGTGGTTCCTAACGTAAATTAGGCTTTGTTTCATATAGATCAGACTTTGAAAACCTGATTAAATTAAAGCAATATTTTGTTTAACGCACTTCGCGCAAAAACAACTGGGCCGATTTCGATGGGGTTTTGATTAATGTGTAGCTCATCGAGGATAAAGCTGCGTAATTTTCATTTCGATGTGAAGTAAAAACTCTGAGAAATTCCAGATATTTTTTCAATGAACGGGATATATATATATATATATATATATAAATAGTCGTATTTTGATCGGGCTTCAATTAATGTACACTCTTTGGCAAAAGAATTGACTGTGGGCGCCTGACACTAAGTCCTTTATTTTGCACAATGTGGCATCACTGGAGAGTTTGTCTTCCCAGGAAACTTTAGGCATCTGCTAATTCCGCCCATCAAACTATCCCATTGGCTGGTATTCAATTCAGCGCCAACTCTAATTCATTTCCTTAAATCAATGCCTGTAACTTAACAGGACGACTCCGCCCATCAACGATTCTTATTGGCAGGGTAGATCATCAATCTTCCCCCACATTTCAGTAAATGGCTACAGCCCAACCCCGAGTCAGGAAATGCATTTTCCTGTCACGGGATTAGTTGTCATATTCTGCAAGATATAGCCGACCATACCTCATTCGGTACCAGCTATACTTTTCTTAAATTCTGATCGTGAAACATATCGTTAAAGTTGTAAATAACAAGATTGCAATATAGCGCGGCAAACATGTGGTTTAGTGGTACATTTTATTCCAAATGATTAGCGTAAAACTATAACGATATTTATTTATATATTGATTTGGCTAATTCCTTCCAATAATACTACACATAATTAAATGTGTGGGAAAAGCAGTGGGTGGAAGTGTTCAAAGATCCAAAATTTTTAGTTCTACAAAATTATAGAAATGATTATAAAGAGATTATTTCGGAAAATTTTCTAAGACCAGTTGAATGTAACTGATTTCCGAGGCAGGACAGGGTTGTTTACAAACTGCACGAGCTGTCTGTTAGCATGAGCTCCGTGGCGTTGTGGTAAACGCTCTAGTCTTATAAACGCGAGGTCCTAGGTTCAAGTCAAGGCGTTCCAAATTTTGTTGCATTTATTATAAACAAGTCGAACCCACTAATGACTTATGAATAAATTATAACGTCGACTCTTAGCTACTTGCGCCAGGGAATAGCATTTTTTTTTTTTTAACTGCTTTGCGTCTCTTTTTAACATCGAGGTCTTTAGAAACGGGAAAGGATGGGGGCCAGGAATGGGCAGGAATTCGGCCATGGCCTTTTGAAGGAAGCATCCCGACATTTTCCTGGAGTGATTTGGGGAAACCATGGAAAACCCAAATCTGGATGCCCGGACGGGGATTCGAACCACCGTCCTCCCGAATGCGAGGCGAGAACGCTAACCGTTACACCGCCACGCTTCTTCTCTCTGACTACAACCTCGTCGAAATCGCATCTTCTGGTGACGTTAGGTGGACTATAACGAGTTAGCACCGTCGGTCAATGAGAAGAGAAAGTAAATAATAATACTGTAGCAATTTCTTATTATGCGTCTGGCTTTACGATTCGTCGACTTCAAAGTAATTAGAGGTGGGAAGGGAATGGAGACAAGGAACGAGAAGGAATTCGGACCATGGATTTTTGATGAAATAATCCCGCCATTCACCCAGTGTGACTTTGGATAGCCGGACGGGGAGTCAAACCAGAGCCCTCCCGAATTCGGAGCCATAGCGTTAACGCTCAGCCATTAGATTCACTTTTTCATTATTTTTCGTATTTGGTCTATGATGACATCCATATAATTATTTTAAAAATCTACTTAAAACATAGTTAAAAATCGTAAATGAAAATATATGTGCAGAAGTGAGTGGATCTGATGAGAGAGGGGGTTTCAAAACAATCTCTGAAATCAGAAATGCAATTCAAATTTCATTTTCTTCCTCTCTCTCTCTCTCTCTCTCTCTTCTTTTCGCCGCTTTTTCCCTTTCTTCAATTTTTAGCAGCTATCAAAAACAAAGTGAATATAAGGCCCCTCTAATCTGGGTGACATTGTTATATTAATCCCGTTGTTTAATGAAGTTGTATTAAACCAAAAATGACGAGCAAAATTGATCGGTTTGCTATTAACCAATCTTTTCGTAGAAATGTTAAAAAAAAATGTTAATACTACTTCACATTCTACTTGAGCAAAGATTTCAAATCGTTTGCTAAACTACAGAAATTTGCTGTCTCAATAAAATGTGGAGAATGTGAACTAATTCTCTATAACGTTTTCCCATTTTATCAAGTACGTCTTTCTGTAAAGATTAAGAGTTAGTTGGAATGAAATTATCAGGCTGAGCAACAACACTGATTATTGTTACAAAATTTTATAAATCAGCTCCATAGCTCTCCGCAGCTAGAGTGTAATTCTCAAATATCGTAGTAGACGGAAAGCGTTTAATACTGGATTCCTTGTTTGACACTGACCTTGCCCGCACTGAACTTCAATTTTATGCCTCAGTTTTACTACTACAATGTTCTGATTGAATGCCTATAAGACTTCGCAGTATTTAAACTTTCAAAAGAGGAAGCAATAAAAGATGTAGAAGAGGAATTTGAATGTGGCGTAAGTGTTCACGAAGACATTCCAGTAACCAGTATAATCGTATTTGCTGATGACATTGTACTGCTTGCAGGACGGATTGAGTATATGGAGGAGTTACTGAATGACATGATCAAAATAATGACGGAGGATTCTGTAATGAATATGGATCAAAGCAAGACAAAAGTGTAAAAGAAATAACAGTAGGTTAAATATAAAAATGGGATCGAAACTAGAAGTAAATAAATTCTGCTACATAGGAAGTAAAATTACAACTGATGGTCGAATCAGGAATGGTGTTAAAACCAGAATAGCACTAGTAAAAAGAACCTTCATGATAAAGTAGTTTCAAATATTGACCTAGGACTCGGCAAGAACATTTTAAAACTCTATGCATGAAGCACAGCATTTTATGGCAACGAAGCATGGACTACAGGAATGCCGGAAAAAAGGAAAATTGAAGCATTGGAAATGTGATGGTGTAAGAAGAAATTCGGTGGACAGTTAAACCACGAAATAAACATGTTTTGGAAATGATGGCTGACGTAAGAAGTTTGTGGAAGAATCTTACACAACGACGAAACAGGATCGTGGGTGATTTTTTAAGACATGCGGGATTGGTTATGTATGAAGCAGATAACTGAGGACCTGTTTTGAGAGGGGTATTTTCAAATGAAAGAGGTTAGTGCAAAATAAGAAGGGATGGAGGTTTGTATCAAACCAATCGAGAGACTGGCGACAGTAAAATAAGAGATGAAATAAGCGAGAGGGTGAAACACGGTGCCGGCCCAATGAGATCTGCTCTTATCAAAACACATCTATGGGGCCGCCAGATTAACTTATTTTCCTTATTGCTTTACGCCTCGTCGACGGCTAAGGTCATTAGAGGTTGGATGAAACTAGGGACAAGGAACGGGAAGGAATTCGGCCATGGCCTTTTTGAAGGAAGCATCCCGGCATTCGCCTGGAGTGATTTGGGGAAACCAAGGACACCCAAAATCTGGATGCCTGGACGGGGATTCGAACCGGCGTCCTGCCGAAAGCGAGGCCAGACCGTTAACCGTTCACCCACCACGCTCGGTCCGCCAGCTTAACATGCAAATCCGGTGGCCTAGTCACTGTCAAAAGTGTGGTTTGCATTCACGCCATACGCGCTACAGAGAGGTTTGGGATATAACCCAGGACTTTTGTGCACTATATGGTAATTAGTAATAATGCACCACCACCGAAACATGTCCCACTTCTAAAAAAGTTCTTCATCCACCGGAATTCAAATAAGGTAACACCGTATCTCGCGCCGTGCGTCATCGCGGAGCTATAATGACCCGAAACGAAGAAGTTGGCTATAGAAGTATAGCATTTAAAAATCGATCTTTCAACTCCGTCACATGCTGTTTGATGCAGAGGCGTAAATTCCAAATGAAGTAGCTGACTCCATCTCATACCACTGCAGTTTGAGATAAACTTCTTATATCTATCACATTAGTAACATATGCATTTTATGAGCATAACAGATTATAAAGCATCCGGCACACTTTTAATTGTTTTAATTTAGAGCTGCTAAAAATAGATAAAAGGAGAGGGTTTGAGAATGAGTAAGAGAGAAAAAATTAAATTTGAATTACGTTTCTAATTTCAGGGATTGTTTTGGAAACACACCCTTTCATCAAAACATTTCACTTCTACCGACATATTATCATTTACGATTATTAACTTTGCTTTAAGTAGATTTTTAAATAATTTTATGGATGTAATCGTAGACCAAATACGATTAGTAATGAAAAAGTTAAGTTAGTGGGTGATTTGTAACGATCTGTTGTCGCATCCGGGAGGAGGCGGGTTTGAATCCCGGTCCGGCCATCAGACTTGGGTTTTCTATGGTTTCCCCAAATCACTCCAGGTAAATACTTGATTCCTTTAAAAGGCGATGGCCCAATTTCTTTCTATTCCTTACCACCAGACCTTTCCTGCCTCTAATTACCTGACGTTTACGAAGCGTACTGCCATAAGACAAAATAGTAATAGTAATAAAATGGGCTGGTAGTAATTACTGTTAGTCGAGTTAATGCCAGCTGCGACCACGATAACGTTTTTGTCGTCATTTTTTACTGTTTTTTAATATATCTTTTAAATGAGACGGAAAATATTAACTGTGTAAGAACAAAATTAGGTCTCACTATTTAAGTAGGATCGATTACCCGTTGAGTAGAGTGATTCTGGGAACAATACGAACACCGAAGTTTCGATGGCAGGACCGTGAGTTTAGAATGGTTACTACCAAATTTCGCTTCATTTCGTTACCAGTCACCAACAGAATTCAAATTATCATTCCTGTATTTGGTTTGCAAGTGAAGCTCTTAATTTTTTATGATAATAGAATGATGAAAACTCAGACTGATTCCATGGAAGGCATAATTCACTATTTTAACTAAGGTATGCTAGGAAGTGTTTTAATACAATTTCAAACTCTAACTGTAAGATATGATATGTATTTTACAACAAGTGAGAATGGAAATTTCAATGAAAAAATATTCTTCTCGAAGTGTGCTCGAACCCAGTTCCAGAACATTTCCACCCACTGCTTGGCCAACACATTTCATTATGTGTATTATTATTGGAAGGAATTAGCCAAATCAATATATAAATAAATATCGTTATAGTTTTACGCTAATCATTTGGAATTAAAGGTGTCACTGAACCACTTGTTTGCCGCGCTTTATTGCAATCTTGTTAATTACAACTTTAACGATATGTTTCAAGATCAGAATTTAAGAAAAGTATAGCTGGAACCGAATTTCGTTCGACTTTAGTATGGTCGGCCATATCTTGCCGAATAAGACATCCAGTCCCGGGACATGAATATACATTACTTGACTCGAGATTGGTCAGTAGCATTTTGCTGAAATATAGGGGAAGATTGATGATCTACCCTGCCAATAAGAATCGTCGATAGGCGGAGTCTTCTTGTTATGTTACAGGCATTGATTTAAGGAAATGAATTAGAGTTGGCGCTGAATTGATTACCCGCCATTGGGATAGTTTGATGGACGGAGCTAGCAGATGCGCTAAAGTTTCCCGGGAAGAAAAACTCTCCAGTGATGCCACATTGTGCAAAATAAGGGACTTAGTCTCAGGTGCTCAAAGTCAATTTTTTTGCCAAAGTGTGTACATTTCGTGGCCCAAGGAGTAGAATAAGTTGATTTGCAGATAACATAGGAAGGGATTAATCATAATTTATGAGAGAAACTAAAAAAAATTCAAGAGATTATTAATTATATTGAGTACAATGAGAGATCAGCACCACTGACTGAATGATAAAGGTCTAGTGGCAAAAAATAATCCTTAATTTCATTTGAAAAAAAAATTAAAATTTTATTAGAATTAATATGTATATCGCTTTTGGCTATTTTTGGATAAAACTGTAGAACCAGTTAACCCAAAGTAAGAAACTCATTTAGAGTAGAATAAAAGACTGAATGTGATGTGACGGCTAAATATTTTTTGGGTATTATTGTTGTTGTTGCAGGCTGAGTACGTGGAGGTGAGTGTGGAGCAGGGTGTTCTGAGGGGGGAGACAGCGACCACGGTGTACGGCGTCAACTACACGCGCTTCCTGGGGGTGCCGTACGCCGAACCACCGCTGGGAGACCTCAGGTTCCAGGTGAGACACAACGATACACAACATCTATACTATCACTAGGTCAAAATATTTAATTACAAATAAGTACACTTCAGAAACAAATAAATATTTAAACTTCCAAAATCAGGAGTTATAAGTTTATAACTGAAACTAAGTGGAAATCATTTACGATAATTTTTTTTTAAATCTAGTAACCAACTTTCTTTTTTATATCCTTTGAAATCCTATGCCGCCAGTAGTGTTAGCCCTGTTTTGAAGGATTTGTACCGTTAATCGATGACGTCAGAGTGAAGGTGGTGGTAGTGAGTGCCCGAATCCAGACCGCGGCAAGACCCCAGCTGACCTCAATTTACAGGACGGCTATTTCTGGGTGTACCACTAAACGGCGCTCGGCTGTCCTCAATTCTGACACGACATCGCCCCAGGCGATCACCGGTGTTTCGCATGACTCACGTGACGTCACAGGCCACTGCTCGATATGTAAGGCGCGCAAGAATATTTTCGTCTCAACATGCAGTACAGGAAGATTGGAATTCGCGCGTCATAGATGATTCTTGAACTCGGGCACTTTCCACACCACAATTTACCGTACATGGCTGAGGGTAAATTCTGTGTCAATCTTCTTCTCATCCTCATTGCTCATCAGTATCTTGCAAAGTATACGTTGACACATCATGGATCGTGCTTCAGGTGACTTTCCAGTACTGACTGCTGAAGACATCGATTAGTATTTGGCAAACAGTAAGTTAATTTTCTGTTATTAATTGTTTTGCTGTATTTGTATAAACAAGTAAGTCTGATTTTAATTTTATTTTACAAGTCTTCCAGACATCTCACAACAAATCAGTGTTGAATTTCTGACTGGCAAGTTTTACTATATTTTATTTTTTGTTGCTGATAAATTTACTCAGTTTGATACTACTAATTATTTTTTTCTATTGTAGACTCACGATCGGTAACCATGGCCGACCTTGAGGTGCGATACAATCTTGCAGGTGGTAAGTGATTATTATAATTTTATGCAACAGATTATTTTTTTGACCGACGTTATTCATTTTGTTTCAGATGATGATGTGCATTAATTATTTTCCATGTCAATGCTTGATGCATATATGACTGACATTATTTATTTTGTTGTAGATACCGCTGATGACGTGAATTGAGACAATATGGGTAGTAATAATGCTGTTGGCTTTACTAGTAAGTAGCTAATACTTTGATTTTTTTTCATGTGAATCCTTAATGCATATGTGACTGACGTCATTTATTTTGTTGTAGATGTGAGTGGATGTGTATTGCCTAAGATCTCAACTCAGGTATTGATAGTTTCTTTTACCAGTAAGTAACTAATACTTTAAATAATTTTCATGTGAATGCTTAATGCATATGTGAGTGACATTATTTATTTTGTTGTAGATGCCTCTGATGATGTGAATGGACACAATATGGTGAGTAATAATGCTGCTGACTTTACCAGTTAGTAGCTAATACTTTAAATAACTTTTCGTGTGAATGCTTAGTGCCTATGTGACTTACGTTATTCATTTCTGTTGTAGATACCCCTGATGATGTGAAAGGACGCAATATGTGGATTAATAATGCTGCTGACTTTAGGAGTAAGTAGTTAATATTTTAAATAATTTTCACGTGAATGCTTAATGCAAATGTAGCTGACATTTTTATTTTGTTGTAGATGTGAGTAGATGTGTATTTCCCAAGATCTCCACTCAATAATTGATGGATTGTTTTACCAGTAAGTAGCTAATACTTTAAATAATTTTCATGTGAATGCTTAATACAAATGTGACTGACATTATTTATTTTGTTGTAGATGCCTCTGATGATGTGAATCGGTTCAATATGGGTAGTAATAATGCTGCTGACTTTACCACTGATGATGTGCAACCTACACACAAACGGATGGCAACCCATGATGACGGTCCATAAAAAAGGATTAAAATGTCATTCTATTGATTGCTTTGTGTTTCATACTTGTAACTATGAATCGATTTTTTTGTGTCTATTTGCAGATGTTTATGTCACCGCCGGACCTGGAAGCACTGTGGGCATAACCCAACCCAGCAGCAATGCGTGGGCAGATCCAATTGATGAAGATCGACTACCCACTCTGTCACCAGTAGAAGCACTCTGGGTGACAGACGAACCATCGTCTCAGTGGCAGCCCAACACACAAGCAACCAGATCCGGCGTTAACGCGGGTGGAGAAAAAGGTAAGCCGGATGCTACGAGCTTGAAGTATGTATCAGTTATAAAGTCAGAAAGTTTTAAAGACCCAGAAAATTATATTAGAGCATGCTTCAAAATTTTTAAAGACCAAATTTCCGCGATTATTAGCAATCCATCATCACCGGCTATAAAATGCCAGGTGGGGTTGGATTGCCTTTTCCATATTCACAAGAACAATGTCACTAACATTAGCCGTATTTGTTTTATGCCAAAGATGCGACAACTGATACTCACCTGGAAGAATGGTATGATGTTTATGTATTTTAAGGAGAAATAGTAAATTCCAGGACCGGGATAGTGGTAAAACCCTCGATCAAATTGATGCCATCGATATCCATGTAGCTAAATTCGAACCGCTGTATCGGGGGGTCTTTATTTATAGTTCTGCCATCCGATATCCAAGCAAAGAATCAAATTGTAAATGTTCAAAACTATGATGATCATTGTTTTCTTTGGACGATCCTGGCATTCCACGAAAAGGTGAAAGTTCACGCGGAAATAGTTACAAAGTATTATTCAGCATGGTCCGTGTACAACTTAGAATTTGCAGGCATAGAATTTCCTGTAAAATTGTCAGACATTTCTAAATTTGAGAGGCAAAATCATGAATATTTTATCAATGTTTACGGCTTGGAACCAGAAAATGGAAAACATAGAGTTATAGGCCCCTTCCATCATGCTGCAATCAAGCGCGATTTCCACATCAACATGTTGTTGATTCCAGAGGGTAAAGATAAGTTTCACTACTGCTGGATCAAGAACTTATCGCGGTTAGTCAGATCATCAATAACTAAACACTCATTTGCAACACACATTTGTGATATATGCCTGAAGCATTTCGGGAGCGAAGATCTCTTGGAACGCCATGAGATTGATCGCGCAAGGGTAGTCGCTGTAAGAGTCGATCTACCCGGTGACGAAGACTAAATCTTAAAATTTAAGGATTTTGTGTACCAACAGCGTGCACAATTCATCGTTTTCGCTGATTTTTAATGCTTGTTGAAACCCATTCATACGTGCAGGCCCGACCCTAATGCCTCTTACTCCACAGGAGTCAAGGAACATATCCCTTTTGCGGCGGCATAACAGGCCATTTGCGCATACGACAAGCAGTTGAACAGATTCGACTCATTCTTGGGAGAAAACCCTGAGACGTGGCTAGTGGAATAACTCGTGTAACTAACCCATGAGGTTGATGGAATTTACATGGTGGTCATACCTCTTGTAATGTCAGCTGATGAGGAAACATGATTTACCAGTGCTACGGTATGCCACATCTGTGGTGTTGGCTTTGCACCGGATTCCGTTAATGTTCGCGATCATTGTCACATCACAGGTGCATTCAAAGGGGCTGCACACAATAACTGTAATTTACAGTACAAAAATCAAAGGTGCATACCCTTCTTTTTCCATAATTTGTCTGGGTATGATGCGCACTTTACTGTTAAGGCTTTAACACACCTAGATTATGATGGGATGAATGTCCTACCCATCAACACTGAATGTTACATTTCATTTTCGAAAATGATTAACGGTACGTCAGTTAAATTGCGGTTCCTGGACTCGTACCATTTCATGCAGTCCTCGTTAGATAAACTGGTTGGAACCTTTGAGGACCATTTCATGTGCATTACCAGTGCGTATTTCATGGACCCTGAGAAGTTAAGCGGAAAGGAGTCTTCCCTTACGAATACATGGATTCGATGGAGAAGCTCAAAGAGGCCACGCTCCCTCCGAAGTCTAAATTTTATAGTTCGTTGTCGGAATCAGAAATTTATGATGAAGATTACAAACACGCGACACAAGTGTGGTGGATATTCCAGATCAAAAACTTGGAAGAATATGCAAGTCTGTACATGGAGGCAGATGTACGGCTACTTGCAGATCTGTTTGAAAGAAGTACACCTTGGACCCCGCCCACTATTACACAGCTCCAGGCGTTTCGTGGCAGGTTATGTTAAAGAGAACGCGTGTCGAGCTAGATCTTCTGGCAGATGTTGACATGCTTCTCTTTTTCGAACGTGGATCTCGTGGTGGTATTTGCCAGTGCGTCCATAGGTACGCCAAGGCAAATAACCGGTACATGGCGGAGTACAGCCACAACGCACCTGAAAATTTAATCATGTATTTTGATGTAAACAATTTGTACGGCTGGGCCATGTCAGAGTATCTACTCTCTGGAGGGTTTCAGTGGTTATCGGCCGAGAAGATTGCAGGCATAGACATCATGAGCATAGCAGCCGACTCAGCTAGGGGTTTCGTTTTAGAGGTAAACTTGACGATTCCCCAGAATATACACGACTTTCTAGCAGACCTACCGCCATGTCCAGATCACAAAGCTGCCCCTGAATCTACTTATCCCAAGCTGATGACTACGTTGGAGGATAAGGTTCGGTATGTTCTCCATTACCGAGTCCTCCAGCAGTGTGTAGGTTTGGGGATGAAGTTGGGAACAGTTCATCAGGTAATATCTTTCAACCAGTCACCGTGGTTGAAAGAATATATCTCTCTCAATACGTGTTCTCGTCAGTCGGCAAAATCAGAATTTGACAGAGACTTTTTCAAATTAATGAATAATTCAATTTTCGGCACAACAATGGAGAACCTTACAAAACACCGCAACGTGAAATTGTGTACAGGTTGGGCGAGCCGCCGCGGTGTCCGCAAGCATGTGGATTCACCACACTTTAAACGAATAACTATTTTCGAGAAAGACTTTCTGGTTCTGGAGATGTCGAAAATGAAGTAACTTTTCAACAAGCCGGTCTACGTCGGCATGTGCATTCTCGACCTGTCTAAACTGCGGATGTATCAATTTCACTTTAAATACGCCATTCCGCAGTTTATACACCCGAAATTACTTTATTTGGACACAGACAGTTTCATTTATTTGGTGAATGTCTGTGATCCGTATGAAGTAATGAAACGCAACAGAGAGGAATTCGACACGTCTGGATATAAACCCAACAATCGTTTCGATATAGAATCCTATAACGAAAAGGATGTTGGGGTTATGAAAGATGAGGCAAATGGTTCCATGATTGTAGAATTTGCGTGTCTAAGGTAGAAAATGTATTCACTTCGATTAGAATCTAAGCAGACTTCAAGACGGGCCAAAGGTCTGGGGCGTACAGTAACAAAAAAACTTACAATAGAAGATTACATTGATTGTTTACATGGTGCCCCAGAGAAGCACCACGCACAACGCCGATTTGCATCAAATCTCCATACTGTTGAAGTATCCAAGTTGGGTCTGCCTAGATTCGATGATAAACGCTATATTTACCCCGACTGGATTGGGACCCTATCTTGGGGGCACAAGTCTGTACCAGAGAGTGAATGAGTTTGTAAAATAAGTGTAAATGAAGAATAAATACAGCGTATATCCCGTGTATATATTACAGTGCACTGGAGGGGTGGGATGTGTTTTAAATATATTGTAAATAATTGATTTGTGGTCATCTGTTGTCGATTTTTCTGTTGGCAAATATAACTTGTAAATAGTTGATGCTGCTGCAGAATCATCTGTTGACGGACATATGTCTGATGTCGATTTGTATATAGCTAATGTTGATTTGTCTGATGTGTAGTCATCTGATGTAAATGGTTTATGTTTGACTTGTGATAAATTGCTTTGGGGGTTTGCCAGTGCACTGTAACTTAGAATTAGGTATCAAATATCAGTGCCAATCAAATGCATAAGCAATGTACTGATTTATGTAAAAAGAATATTAGTTTTATGAATATGAAAATAATGCTATTATAGCTTTATGAATGTGTGAAATAAAACCAAACATATGCTGTACCATGTTTTAATGATCAAAAGATACTTTATAATTTAAATAAATCTTTTACATTTATAGATGTGTTATGTGATTTATCAAAACCTAACCACTTCACTAATGCCATATTCTTCCATTTCCTTATCACTTGTTCGACAAGAAATGTACTTGGATGTTTTGTTAATTGTAATTCTTGCTGGTAAAATGCTCCTGCAATATCTTTACCCTGATAATCTTTAAGTAAATAAGTTACAGGATTTGAAAATTTAACTTTTCGAATGGTAAACACTTCAGTTGACCAATTTGGTAGATGACCTTTCTCAAACTTTCCTTTAAACCTACTGATCCTGACATGGTCACCAACTTTGAATTTTTCTGGTGTGGTAGTCTTAACACGGAAGTACACTGTTCAAAGTAGAGAGTTGTCCTTTACATCACAGGGTTTCATTTTGATGGTGCTATGCCACATGTTGTTATAATTTCACATTAACTGAGGAAGAAGTTCAATCCACCGATGTGAACCACGCCTGCTGAATTCTTGCCACATTGCATTCTTAATAGTTCTGTTTAGCCGTTCAACTATTGTTGCTTTATGATGGATATATGTTGAGTAGTGATTAATACCATATCTAGTCACGAGTTTCCTGAACTTTGAATTGTAAAAATCTTTTCCGTTGTCAGTTTGTAAGTTTTTAGGAACACGACCTCCACTTAGGATTCTCGTCATAGCATCTGCGACAACACTAGCTGTCTTTTTCTTGAGAGGTAGAGCCCATGTAAACTTAGAATAAGTATCAATCACCATCAGTGTATACTTGTAGCCACCCTTTTTTACGAGAATATGGGTTCATTTCCACTATATCAGATTGCCACAGATCATCGAGTCCTTTGATGACTACGCGACGTCTTCACAAATTTCTTCTTGCTGGTATATGGAGTTCTGCCACAACTTGACCCATGTTACAATATAATGCCTCTTTCACGAAGTTCTTCAACCACTGATAAAATTTCGTTGGAGTGTGCCGTATTTCCTGCAGATGTCGATGAGATAAGTAACTTCAATCTATCAACGATTTCATTGGGATCGTCCCAGTTCACATATTCCTTCATAGGAAGAAGACCAGAACCAGAATGATTTACAATTTTAGAGATTATAATTTTATATTCCCAGGTGACTTCAAAACTATGCCTGATGGACTAAAATTTACTCTGTGAGCACTCGTGTTGTTTAATATTTCACAATAACTTTTCAAGTCCTTGCCAGTATACTGTTTTGGGTTTTTCAAAAACAACAATTCCATTAGCCCTCTTGTTCTTTCATATTCATTACCATCGATTAAAATAACATTTTCATCAATAGTAACAGGTGAGTTCCCAATCATTAGTTAATCATTTTTCTTCCGGACATCATACACTGAATCATAATCTCGCTCACTTCGGCTTAGTGACTTCAAGAAATCTTTGATCAAGAGAGGAGACTGCTGCTGTATATGTCGCTGAGGTAAGAAAACTATTTCCATAGTATCTGTCACAGGTCTTAATGAATCCTTGAAAAATTTCTCGGAGTCAATCTGAGCTGTATTCAGTTAGAGTAACATTCGTCGAATTGCATTGCGAGCCTTTATAATGCCACGTTTAGTTGTTGATGGGTCCATGTTTACACATCAAATGAAGCTTGTGGGTGTTCACTGTACTATTTTATATCTCACTAGACGACCCGTGCGAATATTTCGCGAATAAAATACGATGAATAGTGAGGTTGAATATAATGTCACCAAGTTCAGTCATTAGTCTTCATACTCCTACTTCATTTATCGATTTTGGTTAGAAATCCAGGGAGATAAATGGCTCGAAACACAAAAAACGTATTTTAGAAATATTGACATTTTTGCGCTTTATGGGTCAAATTACGAAAAATTCTTTTCTTAGAATATAATGTTATCACGGCGGAAACCTAGTCTTTAATACGATATGTCATTTATCTATATCGATTAGATATCAAGGGAAATATAAGGCTCGTGACACAAAAATACGTTGTAGAACAATTTATACTTTTTCCCTTTTATAGTTGAATTCCAAACACTGATGTCAGCAAAGCTGAGACATTATTCCTCACAATCGTACTTGATTTATCGATTTTGGATAGATATCAAGGGAGATAAGTGGCTCGAGACACAAGAAACGCATTTTAGAAAAATTGACTTTTTTGCCTTTTATGGGTCGAATTAAGAAAAATTCCTTTGTTAAAATATAATGTTACCACGGCGGAGACCTTATTCTTTAATATGATACCTCATTTATCTATATCGGTTAGATATCAAGGGAGATAAATCGCCCGTGACACAAAAATCGGTAATAGAAAAATTTATACTTTTTTCCTTTAAGGGTTGAATTCCAAAAACATTCTTTCTTAAAATATGATGTCACAAAGCTGAGACGTTACTCCTCATAATGCTACCTCATTTATCGATTTTGGTTAGATATCCAGGGAGATAAATGGCTCGAGGTACAAAAGACGCATTTTAGAAAAAGTGACATTTTTGCCCTATAAGGGTCGAATTACGAAAAATTTCTTTCTTAAAATATAATGTTACCATGGCGGAGACCTTATTCTTTAATATGATACCTCATTTATCTATATCGGTTAGATATCAAGGGAGATAAATCGCCCGTGACACAAAAATCGGTAATAGAAAAATTTATACTTTTTTCCTTTAAGGATTGAATTCCAAAAACATTCTTTCTTAAAATATGATGTCACAAAGCTGAGACATTACTCCTCATAATCCTACCTCATTTATCGATTTTGGTTAGATATCCAGGGAGATAAATGGCTCGAGATACAAAAAACGCATTTTAGAAAAAGTGACATTTTTGCCCTATAAGGGTCGAATTACGAAAAATTCCTTTCTTAAAATATAATGTTACCATGGCAGAGACCTTATTCTTTAATATGATATCTCATTTATCTATATCGGTTAGATATTAAGGGAGATAAATCGCTCGTGACACAAAAACGCATTGCAAAAATATTGATACTTTTGCCCTTTAAGGGTCGAATTCCGAAAACTTTCTGGCTTAATATATGACGTCACTAAAGCGGAGATCTTAATCTTTAAAACGATACTTCATAAAACGGTTTCAGATAGGTATCCAGGGAGATAACTGACTCGTAACACAGTAAAAAGCATTTTAGAAATATTGACATTTTTGCCCTTTAAGGGTCGAATTCCGAAAACTTTCTTGCTTAAAATACGATTTAACCAAAGTGGAGACCATAAGCTTTAAAATGACACCTCATTCATTGATTTCGGTTAAGTATGAAGGAAGATATAGGCTTGTGACAAAAAAATACCTTATAGAAATAATATATATGATTGTTAATGTTGCTATAAATGGTTTGTAGTGTTGAATATTTACAATTGTTGGTAAAAACTAAGTTTATCACTTCGCTTCACATAGAGTAACCTTGCATCTTCAATCCAATTCAATCTCACATCAACCCCTCCCGGTTTGACTATTGAGTCGATTACACCATTGAAAGGGATTTCATAATAGTTTAGACCTGTCTGTAGTATTTATGCGTGATCTTGAAGCATATCTGTTACTGCAATAGTTATAACCATAGTCACTTCTGCCGTTTTCAATTCTTTGATAAATTTGTCAACATATCATTTGGTAGCGGCATCGTCTTCTTTGATGGGATTGGCCACACGTTTGAGTACTTTACCCTGGCAATTCTAATTACTCTCCTTCGTAAGAAGTATGATCTGTGATGGGTACACAAACACTCTCTTATTCTGAGTCACTGAAGTTCTCACAAACTTGTCCATACTTCTAATGATACCATTACATAGAGTGTTCGGCTATTTATTCAAAAATGAATCAAATCCGTTGCGGTATCTTCCATGGTACATGTCGCAATCTTTTTCAATAACCAAAAATCCATATATACGCTCATTCCAGCAGTACCCACATAGGTTCTTAAACTCCTTGAACTTCATATCGGTGTTGACGTGATCGTTGTAAATGTGTTTTAGATTCATATCGTCCGGTTTAAAGAGCACGATCAGGTTAGCATTGTCTCTAACCAACTGTTTCGGTATACGGCTATATGTCTGACACAAGTAAAAGAATCCACTGATCTCTGCCTGCCCATGCAAAAGTAATCTCGTATATTATTCTGCTTCTCACACGAAACATCGTCAAACACAAACGCAGAATTAAGTAGAGCTTCACTTGGAGGAGGTACACTTTGATTATCACCAAATGTCAAATACTGAATTACTTTAATGGGTTCAAAAATTTTCCCTAGTAACTGATACTTTGGCTGGTACAACGACTTGGAAAACACGTACACATTTGCAAATCTAAGTCCATTTGGGTGTTCCAGCAGGGACAGTACAAGATTGGTTTTCCCACAATTTGATGGACCACACACTATTGCCCTCACCGTCTCAGTTAACAGAGGTCCGTTCTTCCGCCTAGTATTGTTACCGGTAGTATCAACATTATACACGGTTAATGTGTCTCTCTGTTTGACGAACTTCATTTTGACAAGAATTGGTAGTTTCTTCGACTATATATACCCGTGCGAACATGTAAAGTTAGTCAGTCGGTAACAATGCCTCCTACGAGGAAGAAGAAGAAAGGTCGTGGCTGTTAAACAAGCTCATCGACAAGATGCCTTTTGAGGCGCATATACCTTCATACCAGTTTTGTGGCCCCGGTACTAATCTAGAAAAACGGTTGACTCTTGGGCAGAAGGGTATCGACCCACCAGATGAAGCCTGCAGGGAGCACGACATTGCTTATGCACAGGGGGCAGATAGAGCTGAAGCAGATCGTATACTCGCAGAGAAGGCAGCAGAAAGAATTAAGGCTAAGGATGCAAAGTTTGGTGAACATGCAGCTGCATTTGTGGTTAACAGAGCCATACGTGCCAAGTTAAAGTTTGGTGGGGGTATTAAGAAAAAGAAGAAAAAGGGTGGTATTCTTCCATTAATACGACTGTTTGCCGGCTTGTCAGCAGCTGGTACTTTGGCACGTGGGGTTTCAAATGTCTTCAAGGCAGTCAAAGCAGCAAAAGAGGCGAATAGGCAGTTGGATGAGGAGAAAACACACAACGAAACGATGGAGGCAACTGCAACGAGGAGTAAATGTTTATATTTGAAACCATTCCGGAAAGAAGGGTATGGATTAAAAAAAAAAAAGTGAAACCACTGACAGACGACGGCATACGTAGACATGTAAAGCGTTTGGACATATCACATTTTCGGGATATTTTCAAGAGTGATACAATACCTCACAAAATTCGTGAACGTGAATGTGGTGTCGAAAACTTGGACAGTGCTGATAATGCTGGAACACATTGGGTTGCTTACATCAAGTACAAAGATGGTATAGTTTAGTATTTCTACAGTTTCGGTAACTTGCCTCCTCCATTTGAGTTGCAGCGGTACTTTACAGGGAACAGAATATTATACAATGTGCAACGGCACCAGAAATTTAACACACATATATGTAGTCATTTGTGTTTAAAATTCCAGTATGAAAATGTATTACATCAGTCTTGACGGAACCTTTGTCAGAGAAACACATGTCTATGACACTCTGCTTGCCGGGCAATAGTTGGGCTGTGATTACTTTCCACCGATAGATTTGAGCCAAGGCGAATACTCAGTTGGATTGGTTGATTTTCAGACTTACAATTTGATTCCGAATATAGACAAAACAAATGTTCAGTTTCATTACCCGAAGAATAAAGTGATAGACATACCAACAGGATCTTACGATATTGACGATTTGTCAAATTATTTGGTTCGGCATACTAAAAACGAAAAGCTAGTAATTCGAGCAAACAATTCACTCAAGTGCGAGATTGAAACACCTGTGAAAATTGACTTCGCTAAACCAAACTCAGTTGGATCAGTGCTTGGATTTTCGAAGCGTGTGTTAAAGCCTGGATTTCATACATCAGACTACACTGTGCAGATCTTCCAAATTAACGCAATAAGAATAGAGTGCAGCATATGTACAGGAAATTACGACAACGATAAGCTTGGGCACACACTACATGAGTTTTTTCCAACAGTTCCACCAGGGTACAAGATTGTTGAAGTACCCGCTAATGTCATCTATCTGCCCATCACAGTAAAAACTCTCAACAACATAAACGTTAGAGTTATCGACCAGGACGGCAATTTAGTGGGTTTTAGAGGTGAAACCATTACCCTTAGACTGCATATAAAGAAGAATGGGCGTTCGTTATAACAAGAAGCGCCAACCTCATAAAGCTGTCAGTCGTGAACCGACAGTGAAGCGATTAACGCCTGAGAACGTGCTCTTCCTACACTCTTTAGGCTATACAGTTAAAAGTCATGGATGAGGTGTTAGACATAACTTTCAGTGTGGGGTTTGACGAGTCGGTGACGCGCAAACAATATTTGAGTCACCAGCCGCAAACATCAGCCACATTTAATTACAATTAAATTCGTATACCAATTCAGAAACAAGATACATATATACTACCATGCGAAAGCTACTTGCATATTGAAGGAAGATTCATGAAATCAGCAGTAACGAATTCACTTATTACATCCAATGCATTCGCTTTTCTGTTTGAGGAAATTCGATATGAACTTCATGGAACAGAAATTGACCGAAATAGAAACGTTGGTATCACAAGCACATTGAAAACGCTTATTTCCGCAAGTCCCCCACAAATGGGTGTGTTGATCAATGCAGGATGGGTTCAACGCGCTCCTGGAAATGGTTGATTTGATGTATGTATACCGTTGAGTATGCTCTTGGGGTTTTGCGAAGACTTTAAAAAGATACTTGCAACTGTAAAACAAGAACTAGGGACGATACAAATTCATATGTGCAAGCCAATCAAAAACCTCAGGAAAGTAAATTCACCATCAGCAAACTGGCATGGGTGATGCCTCATTTGCAAGTAGGTGAAAGAGAGAAACTAGTGTTGCTCAAGATGGTTGACAGTGTGAAACCACTTCTCATTAATTTCAGAAGTTGGGATCTGTTAGAGTACCCATTGCTTCCAATCGGTAAGACTCAAATTTGGTCTATGAAAACATCAACGCAACTGGAGAAACCTAGGTTCGTGGTTCTGGGATTACAAACAAACGGGAAACGTAATGCTTAATTCAGTGCTGCCATCTTTGACGACTCCAATATCACCAATGTCAAAGTGTTCCTAAATGATGTGGCGTATCCATATGAGAACACGAATCTAGACTTTTTTTAAAAAACCTAACCACAGTGTTGTATGACATGTATGCACGATTCCAACAGTCTTACTACGAGCGAGACCATACTTCGCCGTTACTAAAACGTTACTAAGACTTTATAGAAACTACTACTATCGCCGTAATAGACTGTTCACATCAAAATGAGTCTGTTAAAACAGGACCTGTAGACATTCGTATGGAGTTTGATAGCAGTGAGAATTTTCCTGCCTACACCGCTGCATACTGTCTGATCTTGCACGATCATGTAGTAGAATATGTATCTCAAACCAGTGTTGTGCGTAAGCTGACATAAAACGAAGTAGCACCCAGTCTTACCAACCATTACCATGCCGACCATCTTCCTGGACGCACAGGGCTTCACGAAGAAAGATGGTGGGTTTATTTTCAAAGAAGTTGCTATATGCATAGAGCGCTCAGACAAAATTATCGCTATACGCTGTATTTCTGTATTGTCACCATCGTGTGGAGGTAATGGCCCAGAACTTAGATGGCTTACACATAATTAACATGGAATACCTTGAAATTCTGATGGTGTTTCCTTCAGCAGGATGTGCTCTATAGTACATGCAATAACCAATGAGGATGATTCGATCATTTACGTTAAAGGACGGGAGAAGGCAAGATGGTTGCAGAAAATTATCAGGAAGAAATTATGCTACAACATTGAAGATTTAGGATGTCCACCACTGCGTGAACTCAAGGAAAATAATTTGAGATAACTTTTTAACTTACATATATTTTGTAATAATATGTATGCAATTGAAAATATATTTTTAATCGCCAATTAGTGGGCGAAATATTTTTTTTAAAAAAATATATGCTATCTTATTATTTACTTAGGAAATTTTTTATTCTTCACTGTTTACAATTCTTCATACATCATTAAGTACAAACAAATATTTGTATGCTATTATTTCATTCCTTAATTGCACAAAGTCAATTGCAGAACTGTAAGATATATGAATAGGATGAACGTTGTTGATGTGCATGTCCATTAACTTCGACACTGTAGTAGTCACTCAACACTTTGTCAGCTATCTCACTCACTCACAAACACCTTGTAGTATGCTAATGCGTTGAAGCTCCACTTTTTCCTGTTGGACGATGATACGGCCACTGCTGGCTACACATAGATGAGGTTCCGCCATGTAGACTCTGCGAAGAAAATGCCGCTGGTGGGATCAATACTGTGGTGAAATAATATCATTTGCGCCCCAGAAACAGTCCCGAGTTGGGTGTTGCTCTGGCCGCCGTCGGTGAACATATTGGACACTGTGTCCGACTCCCTGATGAGTACTTCCCATTCTTCGAATGAGAGTGTAATCTTGTTGTAACCCACCCTCTCAAGTATCATAACAGGATCGAAATCATGTTGTGGTGACAATCCAAAAAACAATCTCTTGGAATCTCCACCGTTGAGCTGGTGCACTGACGCGAAGAACATTACTTGGCTGCGCATCGTAGCAGACTGAGAGATGGAGGGCTGGAGTCACTAATTATGACCACACACATCATATTTTGCACAACTTTGCGCTTTACGTCATCAAACACTAACAGGTTTTTATTTGCCTTTATTTTTAGCTTTAAACATTCATAGTCTAGTATTGAACAAAGGTTGTATGACACCTCATTCACATGTACATTATCAAAATGCATATCAGATCCTGCATAGAACAACGGGTGTATTCACTATTCACTTTCACTGATAATGTATTCACAAAATCATTGTAGTACTTACTAGCTTGATAACTCCAGAACTTCATTGTGTTGATGGTTCTGCTCACTGCGGGGATGGTGTCGACCAAGTGCCCCATGTTGATTCACCGAGACACACACCATAGGTAGGAACAGCATTGTTGAAAAACCATATAGTTTTCGCTCCAGACATTGCTCGGGATGAGATGGTGTGGTCAACAAATAATATACCCGTTTTCAGATGTTCACCGTTGTTGAAGAAGCTACCAATTGTATAGAGATCTGTGTTTTCAGCACATCCCACTCTTCATGTGAGAGAGTGACTTTATTGTACCCAACTCTTTCGAGTACTACTACTGGTTTAAATCATAGTTTAGGTGACAAACCAACAGTGAGCAGCTTGGTGTCATTACTGTTTAACTTGTAGCTTGCTGAAAACAGGAGCACCATACTAGCCAGACGACTGAGGGCGAGCTGGCTGGCGTGATGGTATTTATACTTCTTCTTTTAGCTATGACTCGTATCAAACATGTACACATTGAATAGGAATAGGGTCCAGTACATAATGGTGATCATCATCGTCGATTTCACGATTAATAGATGGTATTATCTTTTATTGTCTACCCACACTAATGGGCCCGTTCAAACTGCGTGCAGATAAAACATTAACGATATTTACGTTGCTCGGTAATGGCGCATATAGTACACGAATTAAATGTCTTCTCGTCGTGGTGATTAAACACGAATCCATAGTGATGCGTGAACTGGCAGCTTTTAAGAAATCGAGGTGGCGCAGTCACACCGGAAATAGCAACCACCGTTTTTCACCTGCGACTATGCGTCAGAATTGAGGACAGCCGAGCGCCGGATAGCAGAAATGGCCGTCGTGTAAATTGAGGTCAGCTGGGGTATCGCCGCGGTGTGTATTCAGACACTCACTCCCACCACCTTCCTTGTGACGTCATCGATTAACGGTAAAAATCCTTCAAAACAGGTAATAACACTACTACCGCTGATCTCTAGAACAAGGTTGTAAGAAGTAGCATCGGCCTCTTTCATTCTAAATTTCCAATTCATGACTCGTTTCTTTCATAACTTGTAACGTGTTACTAATCTACACTACTGGAACTACATATCTCCCTAGCTATATCTATCACGGGAGCTCTGTCATTTCAGCCGCTTTATTGCGAACTCTGCCCCCATACTACATCTCACTGGGATTGAAACAACACAAGCTTTCCGGCTGTCTATCTGCCTTGAAGTTACTCCTGGTCTCGTTCTCTTACTTGTTGTTTCAATACTTGTCACTTCACTATTAAATGATGTAGCAGACACGTGGCTAAATAAATAATGTAAATCACACCTTTAATGCTACTTGGTTGGAATTGATAGTTTAGAGTACATTAACAAATTGCTTTTAATGAAATTCATAAAAAAAAACATTTACAATGAATAATTTTGGCGTCACAACGAAGCAATAAACATGTAAATACAAGCACACATACCAAGCTCGTTAAATTATTCACTGCTGAAAAGTTCTCAAATTGGAGAAATTAAATAATTTCTCGGCTAACACAAGGAGAGACATAAAATAATCACGTGAACACACTACGGTTGAACTCTCTAGCTCTACAGTTGTGCTCACAATTTGACATTTGGCAATGGCCAAGAATCGGATCAAAATGGAAAACATCTCCGTTTCAGGTTCAGTTAAATACGATATACCACTATTCTCACCTACATTCAACATACTCTTTCAGGATATCTTGATCGGGCCAGTGTCAAATAGCTACATCACATCTGGATATCGAAGCACAATGAAAATTTGCGGTACATATCACATCAATATGTTACAAGACTAAACTTCCCTGAACGATCCGATAACTAAATGCACAACTCTCATTGAACGTATACTTTGCTACATATGTCTGCCACCTGTTGAGGAGACCAGCACTTTATGAAACCAATATCCCCGCAGCTCTTCGCCTGGATAGGCGATGTCGAGTCGAAGGCTTCCGGAGTAGGGACTGGATTGCCACCCCAGCTGCTCCAAGCGAGCGCTTTCCTCTCCAGTTTTCTGTTGCACACAGCCAATCAAAGTGTTTACATGTCCCCTCGCTGTGCCTTGATGAGAATAAGAATTTCAAACAAATCAAAACAGATCTCTCATTGTCTGCCACCGGGACTTGTATGGAATAAGCTATCCCTGGCTTTGTTTATGTAGGATAAGATGGAATCTCATTGCTTGGGAACCGCATAAAAGTGAAGTGCTTTATCTGGTAGAATTTTCGGACCGACCGTGGTGGGTGAGTGGTAAAGTTCTGGCCTGCACTCGGGAAGTCGCGTGTTCGAATCCCCGTCCGGCCATCCTGATATGGGTTTTCCATGCTTTTACCAAATCACTCCAGGATAATACCGATATGGTTACTTCAAAAGTCCATTGTGGAATTCCTTCCCGTTCACTGCCACTAGTCCTTTACCGCATCTAATGACCTTGAAGTCGACAAGGCGTAAAACTAGAAGCAAAATAAAAAGTATTTTCAGTATAGGTTAGGATAATCACGATTGATGTGGACTGTGCGGCAAAATTAAATTATTTCAGTTTATAGTTGAACCATTCGAGGACATATGCAATTTACTAATTCGTTGTTATCGTTTTTTAATTTATTTAATTGTGATTGAGTGCACGCCCCGGTAGCGACTTCCCTACACGCCCATTTTTCCTCTTTCTTGAAGCCTACCTGCCTACTTTTGGCCTCTACGATTGTGAATTTTAAATTATTTCAGCGTTTTTGATAAATTATCCATCATTTCTCCTGCCAATTTCTTCCAGTCTCTGACCTCTTACCTACAAAAGAACATTTTCACACACGCTTATACCCGAAATTGAATATCAGCTATTAATCATTATCATCTTTTCCTTTGCGCGCACTTCTATTAATTCTTTCGCCATTTTCTTTTCACCCCTCACCGCCAAGCCTTGTATACTACCACCACTCTCTTCACCCTTTTCCATAACGCTGGATGTGTATCAGCAGTTAGACATAACATGCATTCACTCTTTCTAGCCTCCTCAGCCCGTGTCCAGTTGGGAGGGTGTTCGGGACGCCCTGCACGAGTCCTTATCCTGCACACAGGAGAGTGGTGGCTCTGAGGACTGTCTCTACATCAACGTGTACGTGCCTGACTCTGTGGACGACCAGCCGCTGCCAGTCTACGTGTGGATACCAGGAGGAGGGTTCACATACGACGGCGCCTCCGTCGGTATCTACGGACCAGACTTCCTGGTGGGCGACGGAGTACTGCTCGTCACCGTCAACTACCGCCTGGGACCGCTCGGTAACGTAATCCATCAGGCGTAAAAATCATTGCTTCGTCCAGATTATTTCTAAAAATACTTAGGCTGAGACGAAAACTCAAAGGTTAAGATCCTGAAATCAGTTTCGGCATCTCTCTTTACTAATGATGGGTCCAGGCACATCGTACTATACAGAACTGTGGCAGTTTTTCTTTACAGTATCATCACAGACGCCGTATCAAAGTACCGTTGTCGTGGCATAATTGTTTAATGGAAGTTCTCTCCCACCCACTCGATGAGGTGTCGTATACTGTTAACGTCGCTTGCAATTCACTAAAACTTATAGAGGGCATCGGTGACGGAAGGTGTAATTTCATATTTAGCATTATTTTCTTGCGCAGATTGCAGGTCGGAGGCTTGTGACACAAATTACTACGCTTCTTCAATAATAAGTACTATAGCATACACGAGAGGATTTAACTTTTGGTACCGAGCGTGGTGGTGTAACGGTTAGTGTTCTGGCCTCGCATTCGGGAGGACGACGGTTCGAATCCCTGTCCGGGCATCCAGATCTGGGTTTTCCATGGTTTCCCAAATCAATCCAGGCAAATGCCGGGATGCTTCCTTCAAAAGGCCATGGCCGAATTCCTTCCCATTCCTTGCCCCCCATCCTCTCCCGTCTCTAAAGACCGCGCTGTTAAGAGACGTTAATCAGTTAAAAAAAAATTAAGTTCTGGCAGCTTCAATAACGTTCCAGATGCATTGCTTCCTGATAGCATAAGAGCTTTAAAGGCGGTGTCGATTGCATAACGGAGTGTTATGTGCATGGTTGCCTTGCTGGAAGGTGAGCTGTATTATGTATCCCACTAGCAATAATTCCTGAGAAACGCAGACTTTGATATGACGCTGCATGGGCATCGTCAATCTGAAGCCTGATGATGGGGTTTGTGATGATGCTTGTGTATCACCTGCTATAATGGAGAAATGCGAACCTTCTCATGACGACTCCTGTATTTAATATGGAGGTGTACGACACTTTTTTTTTCTGTGATCATTTGGAACTAGTACTCGCACGTCAGACTTGTGGAGATGTTGGCTTACGGATGTACGAGTGTAATTTTCCCTCGGTAACGGTCTTGACCCAAGCAACTGAATTTGTGTTTCGTTTTAATTGCAAACAGAAAATTTTAGTCATCATATATCCATGGTGAGACTACTACTCCATCGCTAGAGAAGGGGCGAGCGCTGATATCACAACGGTGAATGCTTGTATGTGAAGGCATCTTGTCAAACAGTGTAAAGCCATTAACAATTACGGTGACGAGTTATAAAGACAGTTTACGTGGAAATCTCCGGTTCATGCTGCCAAAGTTTCTCCTGTTGGGCGATATTGAAACAAACACCATCAAGCTACTCTTCAGCTGCTTTAAATCCACGGGTCGATAGCGAGGCTAACTTTCGTTACATCAAGGTAAAGACAGTGTCGTCCGTCCTTCTACTCAGCTTGTTGTTCTGCTGACTCCGCTGCAGCTGCTGTTACATCCGTTGCTTCAGTCTCCATTCTCACAATATTCGCCAAAGCTTTTTCCCAGTCAACCTGAATTTACTCTTCGTTAGGATTTCACTTCTTCATATTACCATTATTAATTTCCTTACATTTTGCTTCGTTTTAGTCAATATCTGACCTTTTTTTGTAGTCTGGGGAAACATGAATTGGCAGTAACTTTCAGCACAAGTTAATTTGATTGTCTTACGTCTTTTTACAAGTGCCACGAAGTTACCTTTTGTACATAAGATGTCGTACACAAACTTCTCCCTAATCGTCTAAAAACCAACAAAATTAGTAGCTTTTCTTTTTTATTTTTTTTTACTGCTCCTCGATGGCTTCTTTATCCTGAACCATCATCTTGTTACGAAACCGTGAAAATTACGGTTATTTTTGAAGTTGAAATGTGATCTGAGATGTGTATTTAAGGGAGCGTGAACAAACTACGTGGCTCGTAGCTTTCCTTTCATAACATTTTTCACAGTTAAATGAGGATCTGACATCACAACAGCATGTCAATATTAATTTCCTTCAGTTAAATATCTCCGAATGTAATTTACGATACTCTCACGAGAGAAAACAATACAAAATGTCTTATGGAATATAAAGGGAAAAAAGCTACGTGCTACGTGGGAGGGGGGGAGGGGTAATGGCAAAAGCTACGTCGGGCTACGTAAGGGGAGGAGGTTTCACAGGAGGCCAAAATGGAGGTACGTGGTTTATGCACGCTCCCTAATGTCTTTGGCGTTGGGCGGTCGCCAAGCGCGCAGTCTAGTATTGTCGACGGTAGAGTAAAGAACTTTACAGCTGCCGGGAGCGAGCATATCGTAGCCGCATGTGTATGTTCCGTGTATGTGCTTAACTAGCTACCGCGACATAATCGATGTTCCGAGGAACCGAACATTGTGTGAACAGTGCAGAAGTGTTTTTGTAGACCTGTGTATGTTGCTCTATGTGATATGATTTGCTGTAAACTGTGTGGCTGCTCTGCAGTGGGTGCAGAGTAACGTGGCCAGCTTCGGAGGAGACCCCCAGCAGGTGACGCTGGGCGGACAGTGTGCCGGAGCCGAGGCAGTTATTTGAAGGTGACATGTTTACAGGTTGGCTGAGCCTGGAGAACGAGGTGGTTCCGGGCAACATGGGCCTCAAGGACATGGTGGCTGCTCTGCAGTGGGTGCAGAGTAACGTGGCCAGCTTCGGAGGAGACCCCCAGCAGCTGACGCTAGGTGGACAGAGTGCCGGTGCCGAGGCAGTTATTTGAAGGTGACATGTTTACAGGTTGGCTGAGCCTCGAGGATGAGGTGGTTCCGGGCAACATGGGCCTGAAGGACATGGTTGCTGCTCTGCAGTGGGTGCAGAGTAACGTGGCCAGCTTCGGAGGAGACCCCCAGCAGGTGACGCTGGGCGGGCAGAGCGCCGGCGCCGAGGCAGTTATTTGAAGGCGTCATGTTTACAGGTTGGCTGAGCCTCGAGGACGAGATGGTTCCGGGCAACATGGGCCTGAAGGACATGGTGGCTGCTCTGCAGTGGGTGCAGAGTAACGTGGCCAGCTTCGGAGGAGACCCCCAGCAGCTGACGCTGGGCGGACAGAGCGCCGGCGCCGAATCCGTTGGCCTGTTGCTAGTCTCCCCGCTCACAGAAGGTGACGGACAGTTTCGGAGTTAATTTACCGATGCTCCTAATTCTTAACGTCGAACGATTTTTTTGTTTAATTTCTTGAATCTTTTTAGTCATAACCTTCATTAATGATTAATTTTCAGCATATAAATGGATATAATAAATTTGACCTAAGTATTTCTCACACAAAGTTTCTGAAGTTACTTTTTATGTAAACTTTGTACAAAAATCTTTCTGAAATTGGTTTCAGAGACGGAGTAATTTGCGGTAAGCAGGGTCACAAAATCAGTAGATTGTTCAGTGCTATTGAACGAAGAAATATGTGGCTTTCTATCACTAAAATGGTTTAGACCTGAGCTTAGATAAGTGGAAGGCATAGCATCAAATTTGAGTACCACAGAACTAGCTATACTGTAATAAAAAATTAAAAAAATCATTGACAACCCTATCAAAATCTTATACATGTATGTTATTGCGTAGTTTTCTGGTTCTTTCCACCCAGTAGTTTTATTTATTTAAAACAGACTGGCGACATACCACATTTCAGAATTCTATAGCTGTATAACTCACAGAAGATTGGTACACCAGAAGACCATGATATACTTAGCAGAGATCGCTACTTAGCCAAACCTCAGTAGCTAATAGTCGTCAATAGTCACCTCCCGCATTTTCCAGGGGAAAAAGAAAAAACAGTATTAACAATAATCGTGTATAATAACTACAAGTGATACTCGGTAAAATAAAGTCAGTGGGGAAGTCCAGCTGCTATGATGCGAAGGCGCACAGCCAGAACGTCTGTTGTACAACCACACCTTTTCGGGATAAATTGAGACTACAATGTCTGACATTTTCTAGTAACGTTCTGGATACAAAACTCAGCGACGTCATCCAATCTCCCCGTTTACGATGTAACGTCGTTACCTGCAGGGCTGTTCCAGCGCATTATTATTCAGAGCGGTGGCACACTTGTGCCCTTCGCCGTAAGGGACGACACCCGGGAAGCGGCCTTCCGCCTGGGCGCTGCCCTGGGCTTCGAGACGGACGACTCCCAGCAGCTGGTCGACTTCCTGCGCACTGTCGACGCGGCGGACCTCATCGTCGACTTCGACTTAATCGAGTCTGAAGAGGTAATCACAACACTTAGAGTCTGACATTTATTCTTAAACAATCGGGTGGGTTGTTCCTCAATCAGAAAGGTTACTTTGTATATTCTCGATTTTAAAACGAAAATTTAGGGTTTTTTTTTTTAGAAAAAAAAAAAAAAGGAAGCTTTTTCTATACAATTCTTAAATTTTAGAAAGTTTGTTTCGAGGTTTCATGTGACTTTTTAACAATTAGAAGAAAAAACTAATATTCAACATAGTATTCTTCTTCATCCGGACGTTTTCCTACTATGATCAAACGAAACTGTATTTTCTAATTTCCGGCATTAGTATAATTTCTCATAATTGAAATGTTCTTTTGGTCCTGTGCAATACTAAATGCTAATGTAATTTATAATTTTATTATATTGTCATGGCGATGGCACACATTATATAGTAACTGAACATCGCGTAATTTGTTATTTATTTGAATCATTATATGAAAGGAACACGGGAAAATCGATGTGGAGTTAGATATTTCTTGTAAAATTAGTCATTCTTGATCTGAATATTTAGGTAGTTAGGGATTTGCTTTTGTGAGTCTTGATTGTTTAGAAATTCAATGTGATTTCGTTTCAATGTAAACCGGAAAAAGGTAACTAAAATGAAGTTTCAAAAAATACAAATTAATGAGTATTACGGTCAAACAAAAACCATTTGGGATCAGTAACAAGTGCCTGGGTGTTTTTAATTAGGCATTTTACCCTCATTATTAGCAAAGTTAATCAACTAAACCATAATCCATTAGGATTAGTGAAATATAGGAATTAGTTTGTCTTACTTTAAGGTAAAATTCAGTGAAGACGATATTTGGGGAACGAAGTGATCTACAGCCTAAGCATGTATAAATTACGAACTTTCTCTATCGGAAAGTTTTTAATACACCACATGTTTCTCTGTGAAACCACGGCGTACACTGATGAGCAAAACTTAAGGACGAAAGAAACGTTTGCATGCTGAGTCACTGCCAAGTAAGATAGCTAGATCAAACTTAAACCATACGTAGAAGGAACTGCTACAATAAGATCTAGTAGGCAACTGAGAGAAACAGGCAGCGAGACGAACAGGAATTACACTTTTATGTAGAGACAATAAGTTAAACTGAAGTGGCTGATACTCATGATCGTGCCCTAAACATTAAAAAAACGTGGAATATGGCTCTTTAAGGGGTGTGTGGTCACCACGCTTTGCGACGCATGTTCTGGCCACAAGGTTGGTAAGATGTTCATGTGGTAGGGCATTCCTCCATTGGCGTGCTTTATCACTCTCTTACCACTAGTGACCACAACGTCATAGTATTCGAAATTGCAAGGGAACAGACAACAGCCGATCCGGGAAAACCCTACTTCAAAACGCAGTACAATATAAGACGGGCTTCATGGCAGAGGCTGAGAGAAGCTTTCTTGTCTCCGGAAGTAACGGAAGAAGACTTCGATGTCGACAACATGGCGAGGGAAATAACATGGGCAATTCAGGATGCAATGAAAGCTGCTATTCCTCTGAAGAAGCTTGGTGGTAAAACTGATAGTTTTTGGACTGCACAATTGCAAGCACTAAGAGGAAAAGTAAGAAAAGCTAGGAAAGCCTACCAAAGGAGCCGAGTAGCAGAAGAAAGAGACTTTCTTCTTGCCAGATACAGGCAAATGAGAGAAGATTACAAGCAAAAAATTCTAACAACCAGACAAACTAGATGGGAAGCATTTGTGAAAGAAAATCTGAAAGTGAATCCATGGGGAATTCCTTACAAATTAGCTGCGGGAAAAATACGACCTCCCACCACGTTATCCTCAATTAGAAGAGAAGACGGTACAGTTACAACTAACTGGAAGGAATCAGTGGACCAGCTGTTGAACAGCCTACTGCCGCATGACATACCAGAGGAGAACAGTGAACAACAAGATGAGCTCTATCGCGAAATGTGGCAGCCCTATGGGAGTGACTTCAGGGAGAGTGACATAACACTGGATGAGGTAGTATCAGCAATTAATTCTCTGAGAGTGGGAAAAGCACCAGGACCAGACGGAATCCCGGCTGAAGTGATCTTGGATGTAGCTCCAATTCTGTGCAGACTATTCAACGAATGTCTCAGGCAAGGAAGAATACCAAGCATCTGGAAGCATGGTGAAGTTGTAATACTTAAGAAAGGTGCCGATAAAGATCCCCTTATGCCGAAATCTTACCGCCCTATTTGCCTACTAAACGTGATGGGAAAGGTACAGGAAAAAGTACTGTGTCGAAAACTTCAGGACTTTAGAACATCCATTGGTATGAATCCCAATCAGTATGGTTTCAGGACAAAAACATCGACTGAGGATGCAATAAACCGAGCCATCGAGACAGTCGAAAGATCAGAAAAGAAATATGAGGTGGGAGTCCTTGTTGACATTTCGGGGGCTTTCGACAACTTGTGGTGGCCAGCATTGTTTGCAAGACTCCGGAAAATCCGCTGTCCAAAGCGGCTGTACTACAGCCTGCGAGATTACTGCAAGCATAGAACTGTTACCATGAGATGCCCTAACGACAAAAGAGAAATAAATAAAGGCTGCCCCCAGGGATCTGTCTGCGGCCCTATCTTTTGGGATTTAGCATTAGAACCATTACTGGAAATTCTTCAATGGACACCTGAATTGCTGGGACTGGTTGCGTTTGCAGATGATCTTCTTCTCCTCGTGGAAGGGATGGCAAGAGCTTAAATCGAAGTGAAAAGTGAGATAGTGCTTAAAATTCTTATGAAGTGGTGTGACGAAGTGAAACTCGCTCTAAATAAGACTAACTATATGGTATTTTCAAAGAGAAAAAACTTAAACGAAATCCCACTATAAGGGTAGGTAATGCGAAAATACGCCGGAGTCCCGTAAGCAGATACTTGGGCCTGTGGCTGGATGAGAGTCTTAACTTTCGAGCCCACTTGGAGGAGGTCTGCGGAAGAGCTTTACGAGCTATGAATGCAATCATAAGTATAGGTCACAGACAGTTTCAAATCCCTGCCCTGGCAATGACAGCATACAATAACGTGATACTTACATCCATTGTCGGCTACGCTGCGAGCGTTTGGGCCAAGCACCTCACAAAGGTTAAGCCGAGGGAGAAAATCCGGAGGCTTCAACCAACGATACTCATCAGGCTTACCGGTGCATATCGCACAACTTCAACAGCAGCTCTAGCGGTAGCAGCAGGTGTACTGCCCCTAGATCTAGAAGTGAGGAGACGAGGAGCAATGTATTGGCTGAGGAAGAACAGGATGGACAAGGTGGTAGAAATAACTGGAAAAGAAGTATGGACAAAAAAGGAATTGTGGAATGTACTGATTGAAGAATGGCAAAATGAGTGGGACACTAGTGAAACAGGTCGTAGAACGTACGACATGTTTCCATCTGTAGCTGAACGAATCAGCATGAAATTCCTACAACCTTCTCCAGGGCTAATCCAATACATAACCGGCCATGGACCATACAGAAGCTTCTTAAACTAACGTGGACTGACACCAACTAGTAACTGCGAGTGTGGCGAGGAAAGCACACCAGAGCACGTGGTGTGGGAATGCAGAACAACAGCAGAGACGAGAATCACTCAACAACAACAGCTACAAGGGCTGAGGATTTTTGACATACTGCGTTCAGAGAGACTATGGCACTATCTAAACGAAGGTGCGGAAATAGCCTCTCAAATTGAAAAGCAGATATATCTGGAGCGGAAGAAAGCTGAGGGCGGAAACCGACGTAGACATCCATCATGACCTGCTGTAGCCACATCTGAGTTTCCAGAGGAATCTCACTTCTGAGTGACTGCTGGAGTACTTCATGTATTCCAGGAGGGCAGCTTCCTGAAGAGCTGGGGTCTACGCCGCAGTCGACACCAGGAGTGAGAGCTATGGTCTCACGTCACACACTCACACTTCGACCAACCACCTGGATGTGAGGATAAGAATGAGACTTCATTTACAACCTGGACAGTCAAAGAACTGTTTAGTACCTAGTTCAATGAGTAGGATTAGGAGTATATTTTATTTTTTCAGTTTTTTTGTGTTATTTAGTGTAGTTTTGTAGTGCTGATTTATTAGGATTAGATATTTAACTGTAACTTTTTCTTGTTTTAGTTGCTACCGCATTTATGGGATTATTTACATTAATTGTATTAACATAATTTGTTTTTTAAACATGGTCTTAAGGGAAGATTAGCGGCCCAGTTTAGCCTCTAGTATCGGTGGGACGGTGAGTAATGGTTTTCGGGCAAAGATACCAGCCTCATGCAGTCTCCATGCCACTGTGGACCTTGAGACTGCGTGCCTTCTAGTGGTGTTAAATGTGGTTACAACTTCACCCGCTATTTGACTTGGGTCCCTTCTTGCCCGCTGCACAATGCAGCGGTCAACTGCTTGACCGTGTCGACCATCTCCTCCACTGTGGGCAACAGTGCCTGTGGTTCGGAACAATCCCGATGCACGTGAAACAATGCTGTGAACAATACCAGACTCCTAGGCTATACTCGTCACACGTCTTCCTTTTTTCAGTTATTATTCCCCGTGTGAATTAATTCAAATGTAGACTCTAGGCCATTCCGTAATGAAGAATTCCACCACAGTTCACCATAACAGCTCGCTGAATGACACGCGCTGTCTTCTCCCGTTTCTTTAACTGCCTTGTGTTGCGGATGCAGACACTTTTGATGTAATAGTCGCGCCGACCTCATACGATGCGACATCCAGCTTTCTGGGCAGGTCTGGCTACATACTACAGAACTTTCAGTCATTTCCACCTAGTAGTTAATATGATATGATACTTCATCCATCTCGTCACTAAGCTTTGCACAGCAGTGTATAAGCGTTCTGTGAAATGCATGGAATCTGGATCTTACACCCTACTCATCATATTGCACTGACCGGCAAGTCGATATATACGAATTCAATCTCTCTTTGTTTCTCTGTCTCCTTTTTTAAAAAAACACTGAGTGGTTATTAATGTATTTTCTTGTATCACATCCACATTAACAGTGATCTTCGTCTATTTTCCACCTGGTAACAAGTTCTCCTTCATTCAACTGACAGCGTTCGTCTTCACATGATGAGTAATGAAAACTTAGGTGGTACACAACCTTTTACTGTCTCCATTTAAGTAACATGCCACCACAGTAGCATGCGGTAAAGTGAACGATCCCCACAGGCGAGCACTGTGTATCTATTGCATTTCATGCTATAATCCCAAGGTATTCCAAGTCATTTACGGAGACCTTATATGAATATTTTTCAGCATCGTCTCTTATTCCATTAAAAACCCTCCATTTTCGCTTACTGCAAGTGCCAACTTAAGGCAACAGAGGCACGCTTGATACTGCGTGTTATAGTACGAAATTTCCAATTCACGAAATCGTTGGAAATATCACTTGTCGAAATCATGGTATCGCTTGGGAAGTTATCCGTTTCTCACAGCCCAGCTGCACAGTAGCGGATTAACCACGTAGCAGGAGGTAGCAAATGCTACGGGCCTCGCGCCTTCGAGAGGGCTTCGCGACTCCTAGGGAGGCCCCGCACCTAGGCTAGCCGGCGACCTACACGTTTGCTACGGGCCTCGCGCTGTCTTAATCCGGCCCTGCAGCTACAAGCGATTCAAGTCCTACAGTGCACCAATATTTAGCTTCGAAGCACGACGGCGAAAATATTTAGGCGTACTTATAGAACTCCGGGTTTTTTTCTTATAATTTAAGGCAGGGAAATATTAACGAAGGTTTTTGGCTGCTATTATTCATACAGTCTTGAATTTACTATTTTTACCAAACAAAGTAAAGATTTCGAGTGCTTCTAATTTAGAGCAGCTCTCATGTATGATACAAGAATGAATAAACAATAGTGATGGTAGATCAAGGCAAGGTTTCGTGCAGTAATAATTCTTTATCGTAATTCACGTATTTCTATGACATAAAGTGGTAAAGAACTGGTAGGCTGACGCAGAAGCAGCAAAGCAGTATGTGCTATCCCGCGCATAAAGGTTTTATGTGGTCCAGAAGCCAGTGAGTGAGACGAATAACTGAGATTCCTTAGTTTATGGACATCAGTGGAATTCGTCCTCGCAACGCATAAACATTGGGGGGGGGGGGCAATACATGGGGATTCAGCTCCTTCCCACTTTAAATATAATAATTTTTGTGCGAAATTTGGCCTACGAAGCTGCCCCTACCGAGCACTTTAGAGGGTGACCGAAAGAATAACTCATCTAAAGGTGGCTCCCCTCGTCACGTGCATTTGCGGGCCGGCCGGTCCAGCAATCAACACCAGCCTGTGCTCGCAGGGATGGCTCTCCTCTATCCGTCGCCCAGTCTGTAAAGATCAAACGCCCGGGCAGCTGAATGACACTAGGTAACGTGGTGGGGAGGCGGCTGCGAGGTGGCGAGGGTTAGCCGGTGGCGCGTGCTGGTCCGTACAGTTCAGCTGCAGGCCGCGGCCTACAAAACCACGCGTCGTGGGGAGCCAGCTTAAGCTGCGTTCCCATGACGTCTTGTAACGGAGGTGGCATGCCGCATGCCGAAGAGTAGGGACGAGCGCGCGCCGCAGTTTACCTCACCACCACCTCCTCACCACGTTGCCTAATGTCGTTTGGCACAGAGCACTTTACAGCAACAGAAGGGGTGCGCACCTCTACTGCAAACCGATGGCAACAGCGCACCACTACACACGCCTGTGATGTTTACCGACATAGAGTGGGTAGCTGCCTCTCATCCCCGCTAGCAGAGGCGGTTCAGTTCCCATGGCGTATTGTTGGGTATCCGTCCCGTCCCGTCCCGGAAGGCCTCCGTTAAGAGACGTCGTGGTAACGCAGCTTAAGGCAGCCGCCTAGGCGGTGGCTTGTTACTTTTTCCCATACCACTGGGAGACAAAAGTCAGGAAGAATGCGGACAGCCAGTCGCACTTAACGAGAAGAGATACAGCATCTTGAGTACGTTCTCCTTTAAAATTTAACTCGTTACCACCTCACCTAAGTTAGCACTTCACGAACGGTAACGGTCGTGTTTAACCTATATCTGTCAGAGATACTTTCTGCAGTTTATTTCCTGTGCTTGAATTTTTACTTGCTTTCAATACAAAATGTATGTGTGGAAACAGGAGCGCATCCGATTCTCATTTCTGCCTTGGGCGCCGGTGGTGGAGCCGACGTCGAAGGCGCCGTCCTGACAGAGCAACCCGAAGCCATGCTGAAGGCGGGCCTCATGCACCAGGTGCCTATACTGACTGGAGTCACGTCCGGGGAGAACGGTGAGTACACCACGGCGACACTGACGATGGAGAGAAACCGACCGCAATACTATCGTGCCACCTCGCCGAGTTACGTATTGTAACATGACGCGCTGTCGCCACGTAACAAGGTGCATTTTTACTATATATGTCATAATGTTAGAGTAATTTACATAAATCTTGGGCGACCACCTAAATAGATTTTTGTTGTAATTTTATAAAGTACGCAAGATTCCAAGTGAGGACTGTAATGAAATGGTGAGTATACAGTGTATCTTAGTAAAGCGAACATTCAAGAATTATTGAGCTATGTAGGCTTGAAGCTAATCTTGGTCTTCCCGAACCTTGGCGACAGGACGTCGCGGATTTGGGGTTTGCCGGACCACACACTCTGTTCCCTGGGGATGGGTCACTCACCTGGCGGGAAATGTCTGCCGCCCGACACCCGAACGTGCTCTCACCCCGGCGAACTTAGCCGAATGTGTCCGACCTCTGTTAGATACGCTGGGCGAATCACATATCGGGGATATCACGTGACATTAGGTGCCGACCTGAAGATCCAATCCAAATGAGCGTATAACTTAAAATCCTGGGAATTTCTGTTATATGTGAGCTTCGAGACTGCAAGGGGCGGAGCGAGAAGTTTCCTCGTGGACCGAAGAACGAGGAGCTGGATATTCTGCCTGCGATTCTATTCGAGTCTGAGGTGGACTTGGAAAGTTGGCTTCTCTCGCCAAATGCCGTAGTACGATTTCAGGCTGCCAGCTTGCCTCGCTGGTGCAAGCTTATCACGGCAACACAGCCGGTAATGCGATGACGCGCATTGTCAGACGAGAGATGCCTACAGCTGCCTTGTGAGATAGTCTCACATACCGTGGGTCCGCTCCATTCACCGCAGACATCAGACGCAGAACTACAATGGTAATTTATTACGACCAAGCCATCTGATTGTGCATTCCGTGAAACAGAACCCTTAAACGACTTTGAGAGGATAGATCCATGTTCTCACTTTTTAATTGTAAAAACCCCTGAGCTAGCGGTATAATTTGCCAGAACTAGTTATTTTCGAATGATATATTGTTCATTCGTGGCGCCCATGATTGTCTTTTTAACTGTAAAGTCACAGTATTATGATGTCTTTGTCTGAGGTCGTCATAACTTGTATTTTTCATTGTTTCCAGTTGTCATTATTTCTTGCATTTTGATTCTGAGATATATTTAAAAGTAAATATACAATTGTTTGCTTGCTCATGACGGCTAATTGTACCTCTGAGCGTTGCTTTTATGATTTTGCCAATTTGTGTTAATGTTAACGGTAAATTCGCTCAGACTTGTAATCGCCAGTGATAACAAAATAAATGTCATATTGTGACAATTTTTCCTAAATTCCAACTAACGTCGAGATTCTTGAAAAATTAATAAATTTGCACTCCTTCATAAAAATTAAAAGTAAAAATCCACAATTATTAATCATAAAGGTATGAAAGATAATTGTAACGTAGTTTGCCCACCAAGGCACCCACTACAGTATGTGCGCTGGAATATCTGGAACATTTCAACCATTGGGTGTTTTTAGATCGTCTTTCCTTTTGACAACTGGTTAAACTAATTATAATTACTTCTATCATCTTAAGTTAGTATTCTCTTCAAACACTAATCATAATTAATTCTTTTGAAATTTACTATTGGTCAATAGCCTCTTAACACTAGTATTGCTATACATGTATATCTTCCATATTTCTAAACCAAAGATGCATGAGAAATGTTTATTATACTCCATTGCACATGTAAACTCTGGTTAGAGGAAACCTACTACTTTTTTTTCACGTTACTTTGTAATCGGTTAATTTTGCTATACAAATTACCGAGTTGGGTCAGTTGCTATTCAAAGATTTCTGAAATGGCTTTACAATAGTGCACTGAAAGGTTTAAAGAAATCATTCTAAATAAATTCAGCTTGTGTAGGCTTCTTTCTTTATAATATTTTTTTTAGAACGAATACAAAAAATTCAGTCAAATGTAAACTATAGAATGAAACTGAATTTCAGTCAACAGAACTTCATGAAATTAATTTAAAATCCTGAAGTTGAAGAAAAGGCACTGCAATTTCGTAACGCTCAATTCTTTAATCAAGTCAATTTGCAGTACACATATAGCCTACGTAGAAATACAAATGATTACGGATCCGGATAATGTCTTTATTGCACTTTAAATAAACACCTGTTGTTGTTGTTGTTGTTTTTTGGGCGTTAGAGCGCGTCGACAACTGGGTCATTAGCGCCCTAAAAAATTAGCACCTGTTTCAGGTGCGTTACGTGAAAGTTAAATAGTTCTAGGATAAGATTTTTGAATAGTAGGATAGTTTCTCAACATTGTGATGGAGTGTGTAGCTTTAGGTCGAGGTACAGTATTACCACCCCCGCCCCCAAAATGCTAAATCTATAATTGGCTGAATACAAAAGTTACATAGACTGGGACTGAACTCTTGACCAGTGATGTAGATAACGCGTTTTGCTATACCGCAAGCTGCCAGCGTATAGAGGTATATCTGATATGTTTATGAAAATGAATTCCGTTAGCACATCTATTGTTTATATACTTTCGTCGAAGTGAGATTGCCGCGCTGAAGTAATCCGTTTGTCCGTGTCCAGCCGTAATTAGTTGTTCACTAGCACGTACAGGACAGAGACATTTAGATGTACTCATTGACACTCTGCTGGTGCCGTTTAGTTGTAATTCTTTAAAAAAAAAAAAAAAAAAAAAAAAAAACTGATAGCGAAGTTAGAAGGGGGAATTGGTTACTTCTTGAGAACGGGCACTCCCATTTTTGCCTCCGAAATAGATAATTATCTCAATTAAATAGTATAAAACAGTAAATTTCATCAAAATTTATGTTTCTTAGAATAGATGTTAATTTGTCACATCATTTTTATGTAGCTCGCCTAATCAGTTCCTTCGTGCCTAAACATTTGACTTGTCTGTGTGATAGTCAAAAATATGGCACCTGAAAATCGTATAGTTGTGTTTACGATTAAGTATCCGAATCCTCGTTACGAACTCTCCGTTTGACAGGTTTCAACCTTTTGACGAACGACGTCCTGCTGGAGGCTCTGAGAGATGAGTTCCTGGAGTCCGTGGCGCCGTGTATACGACTGGACACCCTGGAGGAGAGGCTGGAGGCTGCCTCTAGACTGCGAGACTACTACTTCGGTAACGGCTCCATCACACCAGACGACCCCTGGCCGCTAGTTAACGTAAGACTATCTACTGATAGGTACTCGATGGCAAGTAACAGGTGGTCGAAAGAAAAACAGGCATATGGAAATATAACAGTCGATCACAATCCTTACAAATTTAAATTCGTGAATCAGTTTACGATATTTGGTTGTTATCATAAGCTTTTCATGTGACATTCAATAACTTCTTTTGAGATGATTTTCCGACAAGAGTTATTAATCGATTTATTGGATTTTTTTGCAAATTTGGCTTCACTAACTTTCTCATTTGTTATTTAAACTTGTTGCAGCACATCTTTTACTGTTCGATGCCCTACACCTTGACCAAGCAAATCGTATTTTTGCATTTAACAAATTTCAGATTTTTGTAAACATCTTTAGCTGACAACATTACTAGTACTTAATAGCAGCATCCCGCATTATTCTTTGGAAGAAATCATATTGATAACTTTTTATCAGTTATGTTTCCTTACAGCTCTTCACATTTGTCCGAATTTCGTATTTTTTGGACTTGCTCAAATATAAGCTATTTAGAGAAGGATAAAGTTAAGAACTTAGGCCCGGAGTACAGCTAACTGGACAACCTGAGTTCGGATTTGAGCATCGTGAAATCTATTAATCGTTTACTGATTAACGAAGTAAATTTACTAACACGACTCGGCGTAATTAAATTGCTATACAATTATTTACAAAAGTATATGTAATGTTACATAAGAAATGGCCTGAAGTAGGAAATACACGCTCAAAACGAGCATGTATTCTTTGCTGCTTGTTTGCCCATAACTGAACGATAGTAAACTCAATTTAAACTGCACCGAATCAACACATATATCCCACGTTTCCAGAATATTTTCCTTCTAGTCGAGACTGCAGGTAGTACCTAACTCGTACCGACTGTTGAGAGTATACCGGTAGCTACTGCTGTCGGACAACTGAGAGGAATTGACTCCTGCAATGGGATTTCATTACCCACTCTACCTTCGATTTGGAGGGAATATCTGAAGCCGGTCGCTTATTGCATCGATACCGTCATTGTAAGTCAAAATGCTGCCTGTTGCTGCCTGCAGCTATATCTAAAGATTCAGTTTCTACCACTGTGTTTGCCTCACCGAACACTCATTTTACCTTTCCATGTTAACCGCCACCCATCTGTGAAATAATGTCTTATTTCCCAACTGAATTGCAATCACACATCACTAAGTATTTTTGCATTGTAAAAATAATAATAATAATAATTAATCACATAATTTAGATGTTAGACGGCAGCGTGTAGCCATCAGATTTCGGATTTCGAAGGTTTCTCAGAATTGCCCCAAGGCGAATGCCAGGATTGTTTTTGCATTGCCTTATCCCTTCTCGTTCTTTGGGCCATTTTACCCCGGTCTCTCATGACCTTGAATTCGTCGAGGCGAAAACCACTAAAAAAAAGAAAGGGAAAATTATACGTTGCTATGATCCAGCAGCTGCTAACAACTTCATTGGTATGTAATGATTTCGTATGATAACGAAAAAAATAGCAGTAAGTGAAAGTAAAAATTATTAGAAAATCTGAAAACTGAGTCAGGTCACCTAGCAAACTCAATTTCTTTCAAGTTTCGCTTTCTCATTGCCGAGAATTCGATTTAGTTTCTAAGCTGACCCTCTCTGCCACTTTACAAAGCTTTATTTGACAGCAGTTTTAAAGATTAACGGTAGATACGAACAGAATGACGAATATAGCAATATTTATATTTATCTACATACTTCAATGCAGTTAATTTTTGTTTCAGTTCAAAAATGATCTCTGGTTCTTCGAGCCGATCAACACGTTTGTGCGATACGTCACAAACACGACGGACTTACCTGTCTACTACTACGAGTTCGACTACCAGAACAAAAACATGTATGACATAAGGTTTGGTGCGTATACTCAGTTTATAAGTAAAGTAAAAATGTAAGGCATTATTGGCCGGGGGGCCTTGTAAGAGTAGTTCGGGCGCTGAGTGATGGGGTTTCGATTGTAGCGCATGCGTCTCTGTCGTGGCAACCCTAACCTAACCTGGTAATCCTGCATCTTAAAGGGGTTCTTCAGTTTCAAGTGGAATCCAAACCACGGAGCGTTCTAGTGTACTTTACTTGTACAAAATAGAGGTGAAAGTTGGTTTTAAGATCCGCATAAAATCCGGCCGAGACCTGGATTCGAACTGGAGATCTTCCTTATCCCTAGTTACGTGCCTCAAAATACTGAACCGCCAGACCCCTCTGGTTAATAAGTAAACGCTCGTTGAGATAAATCCATTACTTGAATAAAAAATTTAATGGAGCAATATGTATAGGATCCTAAAGCCATGAATTTCATAAAATTTAATTTGCAATATTTTGAGGTTGAGTGTAGGAGCTCAATTAAAAACATAAATTACTAATTAACAGAAATAAATAGCGTACGTCATTTATTTTTGCATACGAACTGGGAAACATCTAAACAAAGATAAAATTCTTTCACAAAAATTTATTCCTCTAAACATGATTTCCCTCATTTTTTTTTTTTAGTTTTACAATTTTGATTTAAATGTTAGTTGACATGGAATGCTTTTTTCTGACATCTCTGGTTAACTCTGAAGCCCCATCATCAAAAGAAGAGTTAAAAATAAACTGAAGGTATTATTGAAGTATTAAAGGGAGAAACAAAGCCTCTTCAAGAGCTTAGGAAATTATTAGACAGTACGAAACAGGATATATCTGGGTGCATTATCAGATAACTATGTCAATCTAGAATGGAATCATTTTATAAATTTCTAATCTATAACGTTTTAATTCATAGGAGAGTTCTGAAATGTTCTGGGCCTCTGTCACAGATGGCGGAAGCTATGGGCACGTTTCTTTCCTAGATTGAGACCTATGTCATAGGCATAAAAACAAAAAAGCAGGTTATTCCATGGAATGGATTTATTAATACAGTTTCTCAAGTAGGTGAATTCATGTCTTGCATATGATAAAAATGCATATCGTTCAATAAACTAAAATTTGTCAAATGAAATTAATTTCAACATTACTAAAAATTTATGTAACCTCTTATACTTCAACTGAATTAATGCTTGAGCTAGTCAGGTAGGCGATTGATTTGTTTATTTAATTGTTGTGGAGTTGATGCCACAGTGGCAGTTTTCCTACTGAAACCTTGTAGCATTTTACTTAATTTGATCTTAAATTCTTTCACAGTATCAGGTAATTATTTGAGCAAGTGTCTCATGTGTTTTGCGCAATTTAGTTTATTACGTCAAAAATATTTACACTTTATGTCTTTAACAAGAAATTCTTCCTAAACCTTACAAACATTCCAAACCACTTTAGATGCTCCTAAAACTGTTACAATACTCACCCGTTTAAATATTTTGTTATAAATTCCTTTATTTGTATTTTTTTATTTACAATATGGCAAATTATAGATTGCATGGAACTGAAGACTGCAGTACAGTCCTTTCTTTTCTCTTTCCAGAACTTCTTCATGGTATATTTATAGTAGGCCTATATCTCTGTTCTCTTGGGTTGTTATTTCTGTTAATAGTAGGGCTACCGGATATTGCTCAGCGTCAATAAATATTCCCTGTTGTTAATTATGTCTTCAGAGGCCTTGAGTCTTTCCAGATCCCAACTTTTCCATTTAGCAATCCTACTGTGTGCGTGTTTATATATAACTAACATTTACTTGGGCAATCTATAGTAGGCCATTCTGTCTCACTTTAGACTTCTTTTTGTAATGTGTCTGTGATTTTCTCCATGTTCTTTTACCAATCTTAATTTTTCCTTTTTCTACAAGAGTTATCTTTGTTCTTTTGTGACCCTGTTGGTCAAAAAGATTTAGCTACTGACTATAAACGATTTGAATAATGAACTTCAATTGTCCCAACAGGCTACTCTGTGGCACTCCTATTTTCACTTCAACCTCTTTGGAGCATTTCCTGCCATAATTTATTGCTTCCTACCTATTCGAATTCTTACACGCAGCAAGTCACTTTTTACATAATTCACCACCACTCTGCGGTTCACGCTATCAAATGCCTTTGAGAAATCCAGTGCTACACTTTCAACTTGGTTTCCCTTTTCCAGTATCTTGCACCTTGAATAACCTCTCTTAAATCCACGTTACTTATTTACAAACCACTTTCTTTCCAGATGCAGCTACAATAAAATTCTCCATCAAGGTACCGACCACTGAGATCAAACTATCACCCAGTAATTTTCAATCCTATTAATCTTTCTTCCTTAATTAATCAGTGTTCTCCTAAGTAAAATAGAGACTAGTTATGGTTCTAAGGAATGAAATTCGGTTTCATTAGCAAGAAAGATTATGAAATCTGTTCGCCTGGGGGGGGGGGGGGTACTTAACGCATTCTCTTTATTCATTACTTCAGAACGGTAAAGCATCAGACGTTGAATACTGTTCTCATGTTCTGAGTGTAACATATAGAAAGAATCTTAAGGAAATAATTTACAGGTTAGATTTATTTCCGTCAAGGTGATGCAACTACTTAAAATTTTCCTGAATGTGAGAAAATTTAAGGAAATGAACTTTAGACTTTTTATTGTTAACTCAAGCGCTTTTCAGATAACACTTGTAAATCCGTACAGGAAATATCATTCGTAAACTGAACGCAGATTTCTGGCACATAACTTAAATAATTATTTCAGAAGTTAAATAACTCATCCCTCCTGTAAGACGAGTGCTAATGTTTATGCACGAACAAAAAAAGATTTTATCGGACGGCACATTAATACACTCACTGTCTGTACCGATGTCTTATCTAGCCCCAGAGTTGGGTGCGTAGAGGTTTCCTTGGCGACGGATATCTTATGGTTATCATTTAGAAATTTATGGTTAGTAAAAGGTGTTTTAATTTTGATTTTATGAAGGAATGCAAATATGTATTTTGCAAGAACCTCTATGATATTTGGAATACAGAAAAACTGTCATAATATAACATTTATTTGATGTCACTGGCCATTGCAAATCTGAGCGAATTTACTGTTAATGTTAATACAAGAAGGCAAAATCACCAAGCAACGCTCAGAGGTATAATTAGCCGTCATGTGCAAGCAAACAATTCTAATTTAACTTTAGAATCAATCTTAAAATGAATATGCAAGGGCGCCACAAATGAAAGTATGCTATTCGAAAATAATTCAAGCAGCTCTAGCAAATTGTGCCACTAGTTCAGTGAGGTTTTGACATTCAAAGTTGGAATATGGAACTTTCCTCTCAAAGACGCTTAAGGGTTCAGTTTCACGAAATGCACAATCAGATGGCTCGGTCGTAACACTTTATCATTGTAGTTCCACGTCTGATGTCTGCGGTGATCGAAGATGGCCTACGGTACGGGAGCCCTAGCTTAGAAAGCGGCAACAGCCAAGTCCGTTCTGGCAACGCGCATGCTCGAATTACTGACTGTTGTCGCAGTGCAAGTGCCGCACCAGCATTCGCCTCGCTATGCAAGTCGGCAGCGTCATACTTCCGACACCAGAAGTCGGACTTCAGCAGTTAGCGAGAAAAGACAGCTTTCAGAGTCCACAACAGAATTAAGCTCGTCGCTGTTCCACCTTCGAGGTTAAGTTTGACTCCGCCCTTGCAGTCTCGATGTTTAGAAGAAAATTCCCAGAATTTAAGTTAAGTGCTCACTGGGATTGGGTCATAGGTTGGCCGCCTGATGTCACGTGATATCGTGGACATTTTAATCGCTCCGCTTGTGGATCACAGTGGTCGGAAAGATTCGGCTTTGTTCGATGGGCTACACCCAGCTCGGGTGGTGGGTATTTCACACTAGGTGCAGCGACCTAGTTGTTGACCACCTACCCCAATGTTACCGGGCTTACCGTCCACCTCAAGCTTTGTTCGCCCGTGGCTAATGGTTTCTTCCAAGTCAGTGCCCCTCAGGAAAGCCACGATTCTCTTGAAGCCTGCACAACTCAATAATTGTTTAATATTCGTTGCTCTAAGATAAACTGAATATTCACATGGAAACTTCCGTACTTTTAAGTAAATTATCAAAAAATTTATTGGTGCTCGTCCAAGCTTTATAAAAATCGGTCTAACATTATGATTTATATAATAAAATTACACCTTAGAATGTGGCGAAAGCGTCACATTATATGCGATGTAAACATGATAGCATAGATCTTTTCATACTATAACAGCTATCAGAGAATATAATGAAATCATCTACATCGAACGAATACAAGTAAACAAAAGCAAATAACAAACAAAAAAATCAACTAAAAATACTGGTGTGAGGGTCAGTGTATTATAATGGCAACTCCTCCAGCTGTAAATAGATTATACCAACTGACGTGGTCGCGTGATTTTCAGTAAGTATTAAACCAATTTAAGCGTTAATATTTTTGAAACATTTTAGGTATACTCAAGAAACACATATATTCATACTTATACATACAGGCATAGGAAACGTAACACGTAACGCCAACTAACTCTAAACGATGTAGCTAATTCTCACTGTTTAAGATGAGCTTAGGTGACAGTGGACAACGTAGTAGCTGCCTGCATCAAAGTATCGTTTAGTGCGCATGCGCAGAATGCTGCAGCGTACGCGCACTTAACCTGTAAAGCAATCTGAATTTTCTTACCTTGCCAAAAGAAGTTTCACTTCAAAAAGTTTCGATAGTTTAGAAACGTTTGTTTTTCCTTTAGGAAATTATTAAAGCACCTTTTCCGTTTTTTATCTAGTGTATCTTATCAAAACCTTCCCTATGATTTCACATTTTTCATATTTGATTATTTATCTTCCTAAATTCTCGATTGACGTACAGTATTCTATATCCATCATACGAACGAACTCATAAACGAAATTGCTCTATTCTGTATGTGTTAGTATGTGGAACATTTTATATTTATTTATCACATTAGTCAAAGATACCTTTCCTTCTTTCCAGGCTCACCTCACTCGTCGGACCTGCCCTACCAGTTCGTCCGTAACGACACAGTGATGGAGTTGGATCCCACCACAGTGGAGGCACAGGTCAGACTCAACCTGGTGCGACTTTGGACAAACTTCATCAAATACGGGTAAGGAGCCACGAATGAAATCACCAAACACTATTACATTTTTAACCGTACTAGTTACAAGAAAAACATACTAAGGCTCTCTATGAGAAGACAAAAACTATCTCAGTTTTTACACTAAAATCCCGGTTGATAAGTTAGTCGGCCAGTTTAACAAGAAAATTTTATGACGTCAAGCATATTTTTTTCCATTTTCAAGTACAGTAGAACTCCAATTATCCGAACTCCGATTATACGAATCGCCGGTTATCCGAACCGCTTTTTTTTTTTAACTAAGACGGAAACGTACTGCGAAAAGGCTTCCCCTCTTTTATAAAAACCAACCCAAAGTTCGGATGGCTGCTGCTTAGTTTACCGAGTGGTACGGCGAAAGTTTCATCCCTGAAGTGGAAAAGCACCAAAAATCTCTTGGAAGAGAAGGCATTTTCAACATACATACAATAATTAATTAAAATAGACCCTTTTTAGGAAAAAAATCCGACTATCCGAATTTATGATTTGAATGGGGTCCGGTCCCAATTGATTCGGATAATTGGAGTTCTACTGTACTCTGCAATTGTTTATCATAACAGATTTATATTCCTAAACAGTTATGTAACTTAATTATGTAACCTTAGCAACTACAAATTAATTTAATTTAATTCAGCAGTAATGTACTTGCGTGCTTTTCGCTCTACAAATTTTACTTTTAAATCCTTTCAGTGTTCTTGGTAAATCATTCATCACTTTCTTTGGTAATTTGTTCAAAACTCTGACTCCCTTATCTGCAAAAGAAAATTTTCCTACACCCTTATGACTGAAATCGAGTGCCAGGTTGTTGTCATGGTCATTTTTTCCCTTCCATGCCCCACTCTTAATACCTTTCCTGGCACGATCACCAATATCCCAGCACTCTCTTCACCCTCCTCCTAATTCCCTTTGCATAGTTCTCATAGAAGCCTACCTTCTATTTAATGCATAAGTAGTGGTATGATTTTAATTCGCATGGAGTTTCGCTCAATCCTTGAAATACTTTCGGGTATTGCAGAGGGCGTCTTAATCTTCTATTATTAAAGTGCATCGCGTTCAAATTCTTAATTGAGTTTCATAACTGCTCTCAATATGTTAAACTAAAAGAGTTCTCAATTGTACCTTCATGTGCTCTGTGTTCATGTAACAGAAAATAATAAAACTTCGATTTGATGTTTTTTTCAGATGTTTAATTCATTAGGCGGTTTTCAGCTATCTCTGATATCTCTGCAACATCTGGCATTGTGAATGCTTTCCAGTGAATTACTTTTTTTCAGTTTTCACCAGATATAAAGATAATACATTAAGAAACAAATAAAGGCAATGTAACATACTTTAGCGATAAGACAATAACCTGTTTCGTAGTTCTTAACTTTCTTCTGTCGGAAAAACCGTCGTTACTACAATGTCAAGTCATAACGGTACAGACAGTAATTATTTTTATACACTTTCTGCTATAAATTAAATTTGGTATATATTCAATTAGTATTCCTGGTTAATATATTGTTATTTAGTAAATTAACAATCTTGTTTCCACATTGTCAAAGTTTGCGGAAGTGTTCGATCGCTGTTCCATAAATTGATTAGAAATTTATTAATTCATATTTAATTATAGGAGAGGTTGTTGAATGATTATAAGGGAAAATGTAACCTTCTGTTTATTAAATAAACCGAATAGACTATATTAACCAATCATAATTCCAAGATGATTAAGATCAACTGTCAATTTCCGTGCCCATGCTCCGAGATTCTTTCTCAAAGTCTTGGCATGGTTATGGGCGCCAGTGGTGAACCAAACACTTCACACCCAATATGGCTCGATCTGAAGTCGATCCTCCACTCTCTGGGAGACATTGCCAGACACGCGAACTCAGCCAACAGTGTCGCGCGCTCGAGCCTCACACACCCGCGAACGATGCTGCAAACGTCTGCACTGTATGGATAAACCGGGAACTTCTTCTATGAGGCTCCCTCTCCCGCGAGCCAAATCCATAGAGTCGTCTCGCAGCACACTGCCACCACCCCCCGCTAAACGGAGTCAGGGGGAAGGAGGGAGCAGGGTGACTGCATTCTATGCGTGTACTTCACTGGTGGTTGGAAATTTTTTTTTTTTTACTGCTTAACGTCTCCTATAACAACTAGGTCTTTAGAGACGGGAAAGGATGGGGGGCAAGGAATGGGAAGGAATTCGGCCATGGCCTTTTGAAGGAAGCATCCCGGCATTCACCTGGAGTGATTTGGGGAAACCATGGAAAACCCAAATCTGGATGCCCGGACGGGGATTCGAACAGCCGTCCTCCCGAATGCGAGGCCAGAAGTGGTTGGCAACAGGCTCCCAAATCGTTCCCAACTTTCCGCGGCTGCCCCTTAATGTAATTGCACACTGCTGCAATGTGTACCATTACCTTAGGCTGTTGTTAACATCTGGATTCTGGACAGCAGGTTTATCAGCTTTAGTAACAAGTAATTATCACGCAGACATTTAAGTATGCCTCCACCGGTGTTTAGAGTTGATGAAATTTGTGTTCTGGATAAAATCATTGGGACCCATACTGAAATGCTGTTCCGATCGCAATATGAATTAATGTGAAAAAGCTTTTAACAGTGGACTAGACATTTTAGTTGAGTTTGCTACTGACGCACTTAATCACCGGCATCTAGATCACTGCTGATAGATATGAAGGCCTTAAATCATGGCGGAGAAAGAATTGGAAGAAAAATCCACTTTGTTTCGAGGAAAAGTTTTAATTAACCTAAACCATTAGCGACTCAGAATTAATCATAAAACCATCCGCTAACAGCTTCGGCATGCACGCAGGTTTGTAGTATGAGAAAAACAACATTTGACAAAAATGAATTACTTCCGAGTTGGAAGTCAGTGAACTTATCAGATAATGTTTAATCACAGTACGAATATGTTACCACATATCGCAATATTACTTCAAATCATACACTACGTAATTTTTATGAAACAGAATAATGAATGTGAAAAATAAAATCGCCCACTATAAAGATTTACCCCTCAGCTATGCTATAAGGTAAGCGATGTAAATTTATACATTTCTGAATTGGTGTATCGTACGATAGTAAAGAACCAAAAGCCACACCCTCTTCCTACAGGAACCCTACTCCGGAGGCGGACCCTGTCCTGTGGGAGCCTTACGATTTAGAGACCCGCAACTACCTGCACATCCAGGACACCTTCAGCATAGCACACAACAGGCTGGCGGACCGCCTGGACTTCTGGAGCCAAGTCGTTCCTTTCTGAATACACTGCGTTATTATGAACGATGTATAAATACAATTTGAGTATCTATAAAGAGCTCTGTAAACATTTATTAAAAATGGTACTCACAGAAAAGAACTCCTCGGATTTAATATTCTATCATTTAGGAAACTAATCTTCTTATTGTACCTTATACCTATTTGTATTACAAAGTTATGTTGGTGACACTTCTGCGACATAAAGAATGGTAACTGGAGTACTCGGAGATTAATGTGTATCTTAAATTTCTAAAAATGTGTTCAGATCCTTATGAAGCAGCAAAAACTGAGCTTGGAAGGCGCTCACTTTATTCTCTTACCCTCTGAACATGGGGCTGTTGGCATATTTCTTTTCATGTGGTATACCTTACGGAAATTAGTTTTTGATACTCATCGTTAATCACTGGCACGAAATGCATGAAAGACTGTGTTAATTAATGCAATAATCACTTATTCCACTACATTACACTCGCACGTATTTTTCAGTCCTCACAACATATTTTTCTGTTTTATTTTTTAAAATGATGATGAACTTACCAGCAATATTACAGGCTGCCAACTAAACTAGTCGTTTTGAGTACTTTTCTACTTTTCATATTTCCTTTGCAAAGGACGAATGGATTTATATTAATGGCTGGAACTAGTAACTGAAAATGTAACTTTGATGTTAACGGTTAACGCTTATTACGCTTATATATTATTTCATATGAAAATATTACCATGTTAAACACTTCACCATAACTGACAAACACGAAATTTAATATTAGAAACAGTATTGTGTCGAAATCCTCAGACAAAACAAGCCAATTTCAAACATCATTAAAGGTCCATAATTGTTACTGGAGTTATGGTGTTCAAAAGAGGTGTATAAAAAATAGCTTGTCCAATTGCCATGAAATATCACACACTTACTAATGTTCCCAAAGCATAAGTGACTCAAAAGATAATTATAAACAAGCAGTTGGATATTACCAGGGATATTACAGAAAATTTCTTGAAAAACTGTAATGCTAGTGCTGCATCCACCTATTTCAGCAGATTATTTACATTTATTTCGGTGCAGACGTTATTTTATATTTTTTGTGTATTAAAACCCTAATTTGTAGGGAGTCTTATTGCTTTCAAGGAATTGTGAATGTTTAACCCTTCGCGTCGGCTGCTCCCGGCTGAGAGGTAGCCGCGGGGACTGGAGCCCCGCCCCGCCGGCCCCTCCCCTCAGCCGGCACTCCTCGCCCGCGAGCGCCCGGCATTTACGGCTCACCCCTCCCCGGTTTCGCGTCAATTTTAAGCTCATCTTTAGAGGCTTAATTTTGTTTAAATTGACTCGCTTTATTTAATTATATATCAAACTATAATGAAACTCACTTATTTTTAATTTTTTTATGAAAAGTGCTTGAAATTGTAGAAGAAACTTTTTTTTTCTTATAACGATGCTAAAATAACATTAATTTTTTAATTTTTTATACTCGTGTTGTACTAGAATATTATAATTCAATAGAAGAAATTCTCTTCTGCTTCTTTCGAACCGGCTCCTGGACTTCGGCATCGGATCCTGAATCGTCCTCGGTCTCAGGTACCAATCGACTAGCTGCTGAAGGGCCAGGATCTGGTGCTGAAGAAGGGACAGAAACAGAAACTTTATTATCCTCATCCTCGTCAGACAAAATTTCCTGACACTCTTCATCATCACTGTCCATCAATATCCGCAAAATATCTTCATCAGTCAATCCCCGATTACTCATATTTCACGTTGAACTCAAGAACTCAATGAACAAATAGAAACACGCTGTCCGACTGCTGAACGATGAATGATTTGTTTTGGTAAAGGGAGGGGAGCGAGGGGTGCAAAGGGACGAGAGCTATTTTTAGTATCATTCCGGAGCTCATAATGCAAGAAAATGATTGCTCGCGACATCTAGCGGCTGCAAAATGAACTAGAGGTTCCCCTAATTCCCGCTAGGGTGCGGTACGGGCGCTAACAATAAACTGGGTTCCAGTCCTGTGGGAGAGAGGCGCTGGCAATATAGTGGCGTCCAGGCCGCTAGGCCCGCCCGCGCCTCTGGCAGTAAAGTGGCGTCCAGTCTTGGGAGCCCGCCCCGCCATTTGTCAATATAGTGGCGTCCAGACTTGAAAGGGTTAATGGTTTGTAAGTCCGCACCATTGCCGTGCAGAGAAAATCGTGGTAAATTAAAATATGAAACTTTCAGTTAAATCCCAGTTTTGCTATTGGCTCAGTCTTATAGACCACGTAAGCAGGAAACACGGAGTTTTATTTCAAGAAAATTCTTTCAAAACCGCAGTATTAGGTAAGTAAAATGATGTTAGATTTTATTAGTCATATTTATTTTCAAATTCTGAAACATATTTGCTACCACTTTGGTACCTAATCAAAGAATAACTAATACCTCATGAACTAATCTTCTCGGACGTTCCGTTTGAATGAAGCTTTGGGTTGATTTGAGCTGCAGTCTTGGGATAGGCTCCAAGCTGTTTGTTTGCGTGGTGAGAGTGTGCCATCAGAAGGTATGTTTCAAAAGTGTAATTATGTGCCGTGGTAACGTAATTAAATTCTTTATTAAAATCTATATACAAGAAGAATAAACTCTTTCACAATAACAGCAGCGAGGCCTTTTTTAAAGATTTTTTTTAAATTTCTTCTTCCATGGTTAGAATATTTCACTGAACATATTGTATAGCAAATAAAATAATTAATCCACAACATTGGCAAAATGACTTATTGAAGGCAGTATAATTATCAAGTAGACCAAATAATTATTTAAAGTAGTGTCTTCATCACTTGCTGAACTATGTGATGTGTCGGTAATTGTTTGAATCAAAATCAAAATAGAAATGAAGACTAACGTAAATTCTACACATTATTCTAAAGTACAATATTATTCAGAGTCACCTCTGAAGCCGATTTTCCAGAAAGTGGTAGTGAATCTTTGATTGTATTTATCTTTCAGCTCCTTACCCATCAGTATTTCAAAGATTTTGTAATTATTCATATCACTGACGATTCTTTTAGAATTTATGTTCGAGTGACAATTGTTACTGTCAACTATCCAAAAGAGTGACACAAATGTGGAACTGAATAACAGAAAGTATTCGCACAACGTTCTAGAAAAATATTTTTAAAATGATGCAGGGACTCCATAAGATTCTCATTATTTACCATTAATAGGAACCTACATCACTGTTGCTATACGGATATATGCTGTCAATTTAGTAAAAAAGTTTACAAACATAAAAAAGAAAGGAGTTTCAGTGTTAACGGCTAATCCATTTAAGAAAATAGTTGGAAAAGAACTGATACCTAAACAATCATTGGAATAAGTGATGAAAATTATCCTAATTTTCATCTAATTTTACTTTTTTTTTTTTGTTATTGAGATAGGCAAGAGCTACATCACACTGAGTTTTAAATCTGGTATAACATCAATGCCAATTTTGCCCATATTTGGTTAAACAAATATTGTGGTGTGACAGTGTCACCCACAATGAATATAATTAAATTATTATTAATTATATTCATAATTTTTTTTATTATATTCAAATTTATTAATTATTTAGTCTTGCAACGTGTAATTAATTGTAAATAATGAGGGTTGTCTGGATAGGTTAAATGTATGTTTAAAACCAGGGCGGCCAAAGGTATATTTTATTGTAAATCAATTTTTCTGTAAACGCGTGGCTCAGAAGGGCTGAATATCGAAGGCTAGAAACTGCCATTTCGGCGGTTGAGAGAGGAACAATGGAGCAGGCGAGGCGACTCGATGGCGCCGGGACAGCCCGGCTTGAGTCCCGTTCGAAATCGGGCGGTGACCTATCCCTACCCCGCTACTACCCCGAAGGCCACGTAGGAAACGCGCGAAGGAGACGGCGAATGCGACGCATGATATTAAACACGTGACGACGGAAATGTGTAGATAGCCAATCCTGAACACTTATTGGGGTCTACAATACTAATTCCGTGGAGTTTCTTTTACATGTGGCGAGCAACTAGCCGAGGAAGAAGGAGGAGCCATTTAGAGATCACTTCTGTCCAGACGAGCTGATGAGCGGACGTGACTTCTGTCCAAGACGAGCTGATGAGCGGACGTGACTTCTGTCCAAGACGAGCTGATGAACGGACGTGACTTGGGTCCAAGACGAGCTGGTGAACAGACGTGCTAGCCGGCACGCTCTCTGATGATCATTGTGGTTGATCATTTCTTGCTTTGGGAAAGCGGGATGTTGAGTGGCGTGCTTGCCATTATTCGGAAGTTATGCTAATAACGCGGTCGTAGCCGCTTATTTAGCTTCCATTGCTGCAGTGGCATTGTGTTTGTCGCTCACCATCACGGCGATGATTCTATGGTAATGTACCAGAAACGACGGTCACTATTCAGTGGATTTTAACAGACTTATGTGCCCTTAAGCGACGCCTGGGTTAAGACTCTGCTCCCGTCACTTAAATTCTGAGCTAGCTGAATTTATATTTCGATTCAATTTTTTCTTAAGCATCTTGCTGTTTGTTAATTCAATTTTGATGCTTTTCATTCACTTTATACGGCGCCCCCTGGGATTTTCCTTTGTACAGTAAAATGTTAGCTTCAATTTGATGGCCTGTGTTGCCATGTTATTTCAATGTTAACTTTGCTGTTTTTATTACTTGTTTGAGATATTTCATTCAGTTTTGTTTGCTTACTCCGGCGAATTGTAAACGTCGGGTATTGCTTGTTTTTGCTGATCTAATTGTGTTTAACGTAACGTTAATTACTACCCGACCTTGTAAGGCCATAAGACTCAATAAATGAGGTTTTATTTTGTGTCTGAAATTCATGGTTCTAGTTAGTAACCTATTAGATCCCCTTTAACATCATTATTATATGTAATTTTCATTTTCAGGAATTATTTCAGAATTAATATTAATTCCCCCCTCCCGTTTTTATGGTTCCCGCTTATTGTATTCCTTTACAATTGGCACCCAACGTTTCGGGCTTTTGCAAGTCGAAATTATTTTGAGAATTTCACAAGTCTAAAAAAATCCATGGATGTGACCTGTGTTGATTCATTTTATTATTTTAGAATAAATTTTATGTTGAAATTTGTTTGCTTTGTTTGCCATGCTTGATTTAAATCTAAATGTGTGATTTATTTCAATCAGTTGTTCAAGTATATTTTCGTTCACTTGCATCAAGCATGGTTAGTTTAAAATTAAAGATAGAGTCAGTGCTTTTGAAATTTTAATGCATGGTAAAAGTTAAGATTTTTCTTTATGCTGATTTTGCTCATGTGTTGAGGTATTTCGTGTCGCATGCAACATCGTTGTTTTTCCTTGTTGTTTATTTTGGATGGGTTTTATTTCATGTTGAAGGGATTTGTGCGCGGGATTTGTTTAATGCTGTATTTTTTTTTGAGTAAACTCGTCCCGGTTTTATTTTGTTTGTTGTCGATCGTTGTAATTGTTCGGAGTTGAGAGTTTGTATCTTACGATCAAATCTATGAAGTTGAGGATCAGCGCACCATTAATAGGGCAGATCGATCAATTATTCATAACATTTCCGAGCAAACTAACGCGATGGATCAAACACCAGGAAGAACGCGAAATACCGTTGGCGGACATGAACAAGAAATTAGCTTCGGAATTAGAAGGGAATTTTGAGTCGAAATTGAATAAATCTTTGGATGAGCATTTTGCTGAAATAAGAAAACTTCTGATCAACTACTTCGATTCGCTAAACAAACATTCCGATGCACAAGAGAAACATTCCGGTTCGCTAATTTCACAAACAGAAAGTTTGAACGGTAGTTTAGATGCGCAGATTTCACAAACGAAGAGTTTGGATGATAAAATATGCAACGTTCGTGATGAAGTCTGTCAAGACATGAGAGAATGTAGAGTTGAATTGCGAAGAAGCGTCCCAGCAGTGGAAGAGCCTGCTGATGACGTTCGAATAATTTGTACTTCATTGGAGAATGCGAACGAAGGAGTCGCGTTAAAGCCGAACACAAGTGTGACGGAAATAAGTAATTCTGCCGCTGTTAACCTTGAAAATCACGGGCAAACCGCTGTAGAATTAGAGCATGTTCACTACAATCAATCTGAGGAAGAATTGCAGATTGCGAATGAGACGTTTGATGAACTCAACACTCAGCGTCTGATAAAGGAAATTTGCTGCTTAAAGGCAAAAATTTCTGAGCTCAGGAATTTCGATTGTTTGCGTGGTCATTGGCCGAAAGAAAAGGAACGTCAGTCAAGAAAATACAAGACATTCCTAGGGCACGAGGCGAAAGATTTGCAGTACACATGCTTCCTTCAAGCCAGAGAAGTGTCCATAAAAGTTTCATTGCTTGGAGAAAAGCGAAACGGTCCACCGAGTTCGCGATCTCTGAACATCGGGTGGAAATTTTCCGTCCGCAATGTCGAGTGCAACGGGAATCAATTTGTTCACTCCTTGCCCTCAGGAAATTCACGCTTACGAATGCGGGGTTTGAAATGTTTTTCTGAGTGGTTTATTGAGATTGGTCGGAGTGAGATGGTTTGTGACGTGGCACTGAGTACGCAAAACCTCGTGGTCAGCCGTGTCGGTGACCTGAGTAACTGTACATGTGCCGGAAACACCAAACCATCTGCCGAATCCGCTACCAAACACCTGCAGCTTTACAAAACGGTGTTTCGAGAAATTCCGTTGGCTGGCAGGTCGATGCAAAGAGGAGCTTGGGACCTTGTAAGTCAAAAGTTTCGAGCCACCCGAGATTCTGTCGAATGCGGCAAAGACGCATATTCCGCAAACAGGCTCATTTTCCACAAGAAGGTCCATGGACGCCTCAAGGTCACTGTATAGGCATTGTTCATTATTATTGAGTTATTAAGCATGCCGAAAAAAGGATGACAAACGGGCGAGGTCTTGGACATATCGAATTTTGGAGTCGTAAAAAGGAAACGTTCATTCAGCGTTGAATCGCTGATTCCGCAGATTCACCCTTACAGCCGTGTAGAAGAATTTTACTGCCTTCATGAGCGAACAAAAAGGATTTGATGGTCACCGCAAAATGTTGAGAAGTTTGTCAACATAGGCGTCTAATGAACGTAGAAGATGACCGTTTTCTTTCAGTCATTATCAGATAATAAAAGATATGGTATGCATGTCGCGCAATCTTCAAGCGAATCAATACGGCATACGATTATTAAGAGCGAAGAAACCTTCAGAGTTTGGTTTGTAAAAAAAAAAAAAAAACTCATCCTAATCAAGGAGAATACTTTGGTCCAAACAATGAGCTGACTGCTATATTCTTACCCATTTGGTCGTCTTGATACGTGAGTCCAAGGTTTTATAAAGGTCGTGTTCCATGAAATAGGTTGCGATGCTTCCTTCGGCGGTGTTAATGAATGAGTCCAAGGGTTTTATGCATATGTTTGCCGAGGCAAATGTGTTCGACTGTGGGATTGATCCACATCGTTCGGCAGTTTCTTGTTGAGTACCAGTTCTTCGTTGAAACGTGAGAAAATTTACTGATCAAATGAGTAGGGAATTTCTTAAGCACTAAGTAGAGCCGTAAATTCCGTGATGCCACGCGAGGTATTAAATAGTTTACCTGTGATAATAATACTATAATGACTTGCACAACCATTAGCGGTCCTGACAATCTAACAAGACGCGCAACATGAAGCAACGGGGTGTATAAAATTTATCAACGGACACACGCTGAATAACGAACAGTTTACGGCAGCGACTGACGTCGTCTGTAAATAAATATGTAAATAATTCAAGAGCATAGGCATAACTTTGATGATCTATGAAAGTAGTTAAGTAATAGCGTAAGAACATATGTTTGGTGCAATTTAGTAAGAGTGTCAGTCTTAAGACACGTAATTGCCTAACAAGTTTAGCGCTAACGCAGCGAGAACCGGTAGCGACGCTCAGCTGTTTGGGATAGCAGCTGTGCCGACCGCCAGTTTTCCTGGAAGGATTGCAATCAGGTTAAACGAAAACAGGTAGCCTGAGCCGCAAGCTTAACGGGACAGCGCTTACTGACAACAACAGAGCGGGCAAAGTGGAAACAGCTGATCGCTTAGTTTCACCGCTATAATGTCTTTGCTACGAGTGTAGTTTGGAAAGCATAATATAGTTCATTTTGCGAGAACCGTCTTTCTTTTGTATTGTATGGATAATTATGTAAATTCGCGGAAGGATTAAATTATGTAAATTCGCGGAAGATTTTTCTTTTCCATTTGATTTTCATGTTATGTGGTTTCGGCATACTTGTGTCAGCCCTTGATAATGGACATTCGGTGCATTCTTTATTCTTGTTGTTGCTATATCTAACTTCAACACATGTGCTAGATTTGCATAGCCCGTTGTAAATAATTAATTGAGTTGTCTAGTTTTAATGTTAATATCTTGTGCTTACATCATTTTTTTGTTTATTGATTGAACAGATCTATTTTGTCGTTCATTTACATCTATGTACCTGTCAATGTTTTATGATGTTTTACTTTGCATATTAGGATAAGACATTTCATTATTTATGTTAACCAGAGTCACGTGTCGTATTTACATATTTAAAGAGGTCACATGTATGCGATAGTTCGAGTGAGCTGGAACCATGAAACTATAGTGTAGGCAATGATTTTGATGCAACTGTAGGGTTAGAATAGTTCAAATAAAATTATTGGCATAATTTTATTTTGATTGGGTAGCAGGTATATTGTGGGTGACGCGTCACACCACAATGAATATAATTAAATTATTATTAATTATATTCATAATTCTTTTTTTTATTATATTCAAATTTATTAATTATTTAGTCTTGCAACGTGTAATTAATTGTAAATAATGAGGGTTGTCTGGATAGGTTAAATGTATGTTTAAAACCAGGGCGGCCAAAGGTATATTTTATTGTAAATCAATTTTTCTGTAAACGCGTGGCTCAGAAGGGCTGAATATCGAAGGCTAGAAACTGCCATTTCGGCGGTTGAGAGAGGAACAATGGAGCAGGCGAGGCGACTCGATGGCGCCGGGACAGCCCGGCTTGAGTCCCGTTCGAAATCGGGCGGTGACCTATCCCTACCCCGCTACTACCCCGAAGGCCACGTAGGAAACGCGCGAAGGAGACGGCGAATGCGACGCATGATATTAAACACGTGACGACGGAAATGTGTAGATAGCCAATCCTGAACACTTATTGGGGTCTACAATACTAATTCCGTGGAGTTCTTTTACATGTGGCGAGCAACTAGCCGAGGAAGAAGGAGCCATTTTAGAGATCACTTCTGTCCAAGACGAGCTGATGAGCGGACGTGACTTCTGTCCAAGACGAGCTGATGAGCGGACGTGACTTCTGTCCAAGACGAGCTGATGAACGGACGTGACTTGGGTCCAAGACGAGCTGGTGAACAGACGTGCTAGCCGGCACGCTCTCTGATGATCATTGTGGTTGATCATTTCTTGCTTTGGGAAAGCGAGATGTTGAGTGGCGTGCTTGCCATTATTCGGAAGTTATGCTAATAACGCGGTCGTAGCCGCTTATTTAGCTTCCATTGCTGCAGTGGCATTGTGTTTGTCGCTCACCATCACGGCGATGATTCTATGGTAATGTACCAGAAACGACGGTCACTATTCAGTGGATTTTAACAGACTTATGTGCCATTAAGCGACGCCTGGGTTAAGACTCTGCTCCCGTCACTTAAATTCTGAGCTAGCTGAATTTATATTTCGATTCAATTTTTTCTTAAGCATCTTGCTGTTTGTTAATTCAATTTTGATGCTTTTCATTCACTTTATACGGCGCCCCCTGGGATTTTCCTTTGTACAGTAAAATGTTAGCTTCAATTTGATGGCCTGTGTTGCCATGTTATTTCAATGTTAACTTTGCTGTTTTTTTTTTATTACTTGTTTGAGATATTTCATTCAGTTTTGTTTGCTTACTCCGGCGAATTGTAAACGTCGGGTATTGCTTGTTTCTGCTGATCTAATTGTGTTTAACGTTACGTTAATTACTACCCGACCTTGTAAGGCCATAAGACTCAATAAATGAGGTTTTATTTTGTGTCTGAAATTCATGGTTCTAGTTAGTAACCTATTAGATCCCCTTTTAACATCATTATTATATGTAATTTTCATTTTCAGGAATTATTTCAGAATTAATATTAATTCCCCCCTCCCCTTTTAGAGCCCGCTTATTGTATTCCTTTACAATTGGCACCCAACGTTTCGGGCTTTTGCAAGTTGAAATTATTTTGAGAATTTCACAAGTCTAAAAAAATCCATGGATGTGACCTGTGTTGATTCATTTTATATTTTAGAATAAATTTTATGTGGAAATTTGTTTGCTTTGTTTGCCATGCTTGATTTAAATTTAAATGTGTGATTTATTTCAATCAGTTGTTCAAGTATATTTTCGTTCACTTGCATCAAGCATGGTTAGTTTAAAATTAAAGATAGAGTCAGTGCTTTTGAAATTTTTAATGCATGGTAAAAGTTAAGATTTTTCTTTATGCTGATTATGCTCATGTGTTGAGGTATTCGTGTCGCATGCAACATCGTTGTTTTTCCTTGTTGTTTATTTTGGATGGGTTTTATTTCATGTTGAAGGGATTTGTGCGCGGGATTTGTTTAATGCTGTATTTTTTTTTTTTTTTTAGTAAACTCGTCCCGGTTTTATTTTGTTTGTTGTCGATCGTTGTAATTGTTCGGAGTTGAGAGTTTGTATTTTACGATCAAATCTATGAAGTTGAGATCGCGCACTATTAATAGGGCAGATCGGTCAATCATTCATAACATTTCCGAGCAAACTAACGCGATGGATCGAACACCAGAAGAACGCGAAATACCGTTGGCGGACATGAACAAGAAATTAGCTTCGGAATTAGAAGGGAATTTTGAGTCGAAATTGAATAAATCTTTGGATGAGCATTTTGCTGAAATAAGAAAACTTCTGATCAACTACTTCGATTCGCTAAACAAACATTCCGATGCACAAGAGAAACATTCCGGTTCGCTAAATTCACAAACAGAAAGTTTGAACGGTAGTTTAGATGCGCAGATTTCACAAACGAAGAGTTTGGATGATAAAATATGCAACGTTCGTGATGAAGTCTGTCAAGACATGAGAGAATGTAGAGTTGAATTGCGAAGAAGCGTCCCAGCAGTGGAAGAGCCTGCTGATGACGTTCGAATAATTTGTACTTCATTGGAGAACGCAAACGAAGGAGTCGCGTTAAAGCCGAACACAAGTGTGACGGAAATAAATGATTCTGCCACTGTTAACCTTGAAAATCACGGGCAAACCGCTGCAGAATTAGAGCATGTTCATTACGATCAATCTGAGGAAGAATTGCAGATTGCGAATGAGACGTTTGATGAACTCAACACTCAGCGTCTGATAAAGGAAATTTGCTGCTTAAAGGCGAAAATTTCTGAGCTCAGGAATTTCGATTGTTTGCGTGGTCATTGGCCGAAAGAAAAGGAACGTCAGTCAAGAAAATACAAGACATTCCTAGGGCACGAGGCGAAAGATTTGCAGTACACATGCTTCCTTCAAGCCAGAGAAGTGTCCATAAAAGTTTCATTGCTTGGAGAAAAGCGAAACGGTCCACCGAGTTCGCGATCTCTGAACGTCGGGTGGAAATTTTCCGTCCGCAATGTCGAGTGCAACGGGAATCAATTTGTTCACTCCCTGCCCTCAGGAAATTCACGCTTACGAATGCGGGGTTTGAAATGTTTTTCTGAGTGGTTTATTGAGATTGGTCGGAGTGAGATGGTTTGTGACGTGGCACTGAGTACGCAAAACCTCGTGGTCAGCCGTGTCGGTGACCTGAGTAACTGTACATGTGCCGGAAACACCAAACCATCTGCCGAATCCGCTACCAAACACCTGCGGCTTTACAAAACGGTGTTTCGAGAAATTCCGTTGGCTGGCAGGTCGATGCAAAGAGGAGCTTGGGACCTTGTAAGTCAAAAGTTTCGAGCCACCCGAGATTCTGTCGAATGCGGCAAAGACGCATATTCCGCAAACAGGCTCATTTTCCACAAGAAGGTCCATGGACGCCTCAAGGTCACTGTATAGGCATTGTTCATTATTATTGAGTTATTAAGCATGCCGAAAAAGGACGACAAACGGGCGAGGTCTTGGACATATCGAATTTTGGAGTCGTAAAAAGGAAACGTTCATTCAGCGTTGAATCGCTGATTCCGCAGATTCACCCTTACAGCCGTGTAGAAGAATTTTACTGCCTTCATGAGCGAACAAAAAGGATTTGATGGACACCGCAAAATTTTGAGAAATTTGTCAACATAGGCGTCTAATGAACGTAGAAGATGACCGTTTTCTTTCAGTCATTATCAGATAATAAAAGATATGGTATGCGTGTCGCGCAATCTTCAAGCGAATCAATACGGCATACGATTATTAAGAGCGAAGAAACCTTCAGAGTTTGGTTTGTAAAAAAAAAAAAAAACTCATCCTAATCAAGGAGAATACTTTGGTCCAAACAATGAGCTGACTGCTATATTCTTACCCATTTGGTCGTCTTGATACGTGAGTCCAAGGTTTTATAAAGGTCGTGTTCCATGAAATAGGTTGCGATGCTTCCTTCGGCGGTGTTAATGAATGAGTCCAAGGGTTTTATGCATATGTTTGCCGAGGCAAATGTGTTCGACTGTGGGATTGATCCACATCGTTCGGCAGTTTCTTGTTGAGTACCAGTTCTTCGTTGAAACGTGAGAAAATTTACTGATCAAATGAGTAGGGAATTTCTTAAGCACTAAGTAGAGCCGTAAATTCCGTGATGCCACGCGAGGTATTAAATAGTTTACCTGTGATAATAATACTATAATGACTTGCACAACCATTAGCGGTCCTGACAATCTAACAAGACGCGCAACATGAAGCAACGGGGTGTATAAAATTTATCAACGGACACACGCTGAATAACGAACAGTTTACGGCAGCGACTGACGTCGTCTGTAAATAAATATGTAAATAATTCAAGAGCATAGGCATAACTTTGATGATCTATGAAAGTAGTTAAGTAATAGCGTAAGAACATATGTTTGGTGCAATTTAGTAAGAGTGTCAGTCTTAAGACACGTAATTGCCTAACAAGTTTAGCGCTAACGCAGCGAGAACCGGTAGCGACGCTCAGCTGTTTGGGATAGAAGCTGTGCCGACCGCCAGTTTTCCTGGAAGGATTGCAATCAGGTTAAACGAAAACAGGTAGCCTGAGCCGCAAGCTTAACGGGACAGCGCTTACTGACAACAACAGAGCGGGCAAAGTGGAAACAGCTGATCGCTTAGTTTCACCGCTATAATGTCTTTGCTACGAGTGTAGTTTGGAAAGCATAATATAGTTCATTTTGCGAGAACCGTATTTCTTTTGTATTGTATGGATAATTATGTAAATTCGCGGGAGGATTAAATTATATAAATTCGCGGAAGATTTTTCTTTTCCATTTGATTTTCATGTTATGTGGTTTCGGCATACTTATGTCAACCCTTGATAATGGACATTCGGTGCATTCTTTATTCTTGTTGTTGCTATATCTAACTTCAACACATGTGCTAGATTTGCATAGCCCGTTGTAAATAATTAATTGAGTTGTCTAGTTTTAATATTAATATCTTGTGCTTACATCATTTTTTGTTTATTGATTGAACAGATCTATTTTGTCGTTCATTTACATCTATGTACCTGTCAATGTTTTATGATGTTTTACTTTGCATATTAGGATAAGACATTTCATTATTTATGTTAACCAGAGTCACGTGTCGTATTTACATATTTAAAGAGGTCACATGTATGCGATAGTTCGAGTGAGCTGGAACCATGAAACTATAGTGTAGGCAATGATTTTGATGCGACTGTAGGGTTAGAATAGTTCAAATAAAATTATTAGCATAATTTTATTTTGATTGGGTAGCAGGTATATTGTGGTGTGACAGTGTCACCCACAATGAATATAATTAAATTATTATTAATTATATTCATAATTTTTTTATTATATTCAAATTTATTAATTATTTAGTCTTGCAACGTGTAATTAATTGTAAATAATGAGGGTTGTCTGGATAGGTTAAATGTATGTTTAAAACCAGGGCGGCCAAAGGTATATTTTATTGTAAATCAATTTTTCTGTAAACGCGTGGCTCAGAAGGGCTGAATATCGAAGGCTAGAAACTGCCATTTCGGCGGTTGAGAGAGGAACAATGGAGCAGGCGAGGCGACTCGATGGCGCCGGGACAGCCCGGCTTGAGTCCCGTTCGAAATCGGGCGGTGACCTATCCCTACCCCGCTACTACCCCGAAGGCCACGTAGGAAACGCGCGAAGGAGACGGCGAATGCGACGCATGATATTAAACACGTGACGACGGAAATGTGTAGATAGCCAATCCTGAACACTTATTGGGGTCTACAATACTAATTCCGTGGAGTTCTTTTACATGTGGCGAGCAACTAGCCGAGGAAGAAGGAGGAGCCATTTTAGAGATCACTTCTGTCCAAGACGAGCTGATGAGCGGACGTGACTTCTGTCCAAGACGAGCTGATGAGCGGACGTGACTTCTGTCCAAGACGAGCTGATGAACGGACGTGACTTGGGTCCAAGACGAGCTGGTGAACAGACGTGCTAGCCGGCACGCTCTCTGATGATCATTGTGGTTGATCATTTCTTGCTTTGGGAAAGCGGGATGTTGAGTGGCGTGCTTGCCATTATTCGGAAGTTATGCTAATAACGCGGTCGTAGCCGCTTATTTAGCTTCCATTGCTGCAGTGGCATTGTGTTTGTCGCTCACCATCACGGCGATGATTCTATGGTAATGTACCAGAAACGACGGTCACTATTCAGTGGATTTTAACAGACTTATGTGCCATTAAGCGACGCCTGGGTTAAGACTCTGCTCCCGTCACTTAAATTCTGAGCTAGCTGAATTTATATTTCGATTCAATTTTTTCTTAAGCATCTTGCTGTTTGTTAATTCAATTTTGATGCTTTTCATTCACTTTATACGGCGCCCCCTGGGATTTTCCTTTGTACAGTAAAATGTTAGCTTCAATTTGATGGCCTGTGTTGCCATGTTATTTCAATGTTAACTTTGCTGTTTTTATTACTTGTTTGAGATATTTCATTCAGTTTGTTTGCTTACTCCGGCGAATTGTAACGTCGGGTATTGCTTGTTTCTGCTGATCTAATTGTGTTTAACGTTACGTAACGTTGTAAGGCCATAAGACTCAATAAATGAGGTTTTATTTTGTGTCTAGTTAGTAACCTATTAGATCCCCTTTTAACATCATTATTATATGTAATTTTCATTTTCAGGAATTATTTCAGAATTAATATTAATTCCCCCCTCCCTTTTTTTGTCTGGTTCACCCGCTTATTGTATACTTTACAATATCCTACATTAATGGTATCAACATTCACCATTTCATTTGTAACTTTCAAAACATACTAATAGGGTAGCATTGTTTTGCGTTAGAAACTTATCAACCTCTAAGCCTAAATTCAATATTTCCTCAGTTTGCCTTTAAATTCTACCGAAGCAGCGTCAAAGTTTACTCCCAGATCTTTTCGCGGACAATAACTTCATTTTCGGTTGTACAGCTTGTGAAGTAACATATAAGCTCCGGCTCACCACGTAAGTAGACGTGATTGTAAAGTGTTGAAAGGGGCCAACACACAATAGATTGTCGGCGATTTGGGAAAACTGGGCTTCTTAAATGGTGAGGGCTGTATTTCCCTTCTCTAGCTGGAAAACTTGAACAATCGACGGTTATAAAAGAGCAGCAGGACTCTTACTCGTAATATTACTTAAATGGTTGAATCAGCGCCAAGTGACGATTTGAAGTGACGCTACGTTAAAGGACCTTGTCGGAAATCCCACCATCCTTTCTCGGTTTGCCGAATAACCGTTGTCTACAGTGGGCACAAATTTTTAAACTCCTTTATCGGGAAGAAGGCTGATTGGACTGGTGAGTCCTATGGTCATATGGCGACAACAAATCTTCGAAAAGAGCATCGAACGATGAGAAGATGGAGAGCGAAGCAGTCCTGTGAAGACCTTGACCAGTCAGGGCGTGCGTACACCCTCAGAGCTGATAAACTAGCTGTATGAAAAAATATCATTGGCGTAGCATGTGGTTCATCATCTTTCATCGTCACACTTAAAGCAAACCGGATGGAATTTACTTTCGCACGATATTTTCTCCCTTGGTCATTGTGGAGAGACGCACGATTCGTCATGTCCTTCGCATAGATGAAATCTTCCTAGGGCTCCATCTGCACCATTGGTCTGTTGGGTCGGTCGGTCGCTGATTTGTGTTGATCGAGAAGATTTACCAGCGGGCTGGCAAAGCGTTGTACAACACTTTCAGGAAGCGTTCTCCAATCCGCATAGGTCTTACAGCATCGCGGACTGCGTCAGAGGGAAAGCGAGTGGGCAGGTTTACGACCTGTTTCAGTCCGCTGACCTGCAGCACCCATGGAGGAAGGAAATATATGGAGACGACGTAAGAGACCTTCACCACGCATTGAAGTGAAGCAGGGCGGAGGAGGAGTGGGGGGGCATGGCCGGAGTGGAAGGGGCATGGCCGCTTCCATACAGACACGGGGAATATGTACAAAAACCTCAAGGGGACTCTAGGATAAAGGTGACGCCGATATCTGGTGATGGATTATTATGTAACTCGATATGACAAATAAAAAATGAAGAATAAATTTTTTTTGATATTCTGCTTAGTTTTCGAGATATTCTGTCCCAAATGTGAAATGGTTTTGGTTGAAATTCAGAAGAAAAAATTGGTTAAAGTCAAATTTGATGATGGATTCTTATTTAAAATGACGAGACAAATGAAAAATAAAGAAACAAAATTTTCGATATCTCACCTAGTTCTGGAGATATACTGTATCAAAAGTGAGGTTGAAATGGAGAAGAAAAATTTCGTAAAAGTCAAATTTAATGATCGATTCTTATGTAACACGACGAGACAAATCGAAAATAAAGAATAAAATTTTTCGATATCTTGCTTAGTTTTCGGGATATACTGGGAACATCGCAATGTTTGGAAGCGCAATACCGCTGCTGCCGCCATGCGGGAGAGCTTAGAGCCTGCTTCACCGATTTAACGTCACTTCTCCTCCATATATTTCCTTCCTCCATGGCAGCACCTATGACCTTCTCTAGTGGCAATGTCAGAGTTCTGTCTCCCTGGCGTAATGCCTTTTTCCTCAGGAGTGCACTTGAGGAACCTAGCCGTCGCCTCGTGATAATATGAAGGTTTTATAAGACCTGCAGTAAACAGTCTTTGACTTGTAAACGGCGTGAGACAAAAGTGGCGATATTTATCACGATGTCGACGAGCCCTAAGGAAACAACAACAATAACGATATAATTAGAGATTATGAGTTCTCATTACCAACCCTTTATGTTTTTTTGTACTATCTTTAAATTTGTTCATAATAATTAATGTAAAGGCTAGCACGGTCGTAAAGACTTGGTGATAGAGTTTTCACTGGCTGCGCGTTCCGCCTCTGTCGTAGCCGCCTTAACCTAACCTGGTAATCATACTGAATCTAGGGAACATAAGGTTTATCCTGGAATCCGATCAACAGAAGCATTCTGACGTATTTCACATTACACAGCAAGCTGTGTCTGGGCTGATGGTCTGATTAAGTGCCTTTGAAAATACCTGCAGATACAGTGATTCGAATCGGGGACCTTTCGATTTTTAGTCAGACGCCTTAGCAACTAAGCCATACTTACTAAAAGGATATGTCGCTCCATACCCAAATAAATTTCTTTATTTTATACTTAATTGAAAATCCCTTTTCATCATAAATCCCATATATCAGTTGTACCATAGTTAATAATTAAGTTATTAAATTCATAACGAACCAGAAAACATGTAGATTACAAGCATTTACATATTGTATTCCTACGTCGCCAGTAATATTAATTTTGGACTAACAGAGACCTACCAGGGCGCGAATTTCCCTAACATGGTTCCTAGGCCGCACTGGCTGTCATGCAGGGTTACAAGCTCGCGGCAGCCGAACGCTTACTAGGGTTACCTCTCTTTGTGAATCGCTCAGTCGAGACCGACTCCGGTCACTTCTATCATAATATGAGTAGGATCTGTTATTAATTTTTTAGTCTTCTCATTGTTGTTTATGTGACCTTTTTCTGTATATCCCTCTTACCCTTGAATTTTAATCCCTATTTATTTAATTAAACCAGAAACTTAATGTCTCTGCGTTTCTCGGATCGTCAATAACTTCTCACCCATCTTTATGGATAATTGTCTAAATGATTTCATTCCCTTCAATTTTCAAATATACCACAGAATTTTTTGGATCCATCATTCAGTGGTCCCTCTGCCTCCATTATTTTCCGTAAACCCATCTTTAACTTTCTACTTTTCTGTTACTAATTCCTTGTTCAATTGTTCCAAGCGTTCTCTATTTTCTCCGTCTCTTAACTTTGTTGTGATCTTTTCATCCCAATTTATTTTGATTTCTCTCCTTCCTAAGCACGAATCTTCTGTACCTTTCTTTACATTCTGTTTTAGAATTAACATTTCTTCCTCCTCCCCCACCCCAACTCCTATTAGTTCCTTGAACTCTTTCCGTTTCCTCTCTACTGTACCGGCACTCTCCTTGCACATACAGTAGAACTCCGAACTCCGATTATCCGAATCACTTTTTATAATTAAGATGGAAACGTACTGCGGAAAAGCTTCCCATCTTTTATAAAAACCAACCCAAAGCTTGGATGACTGAAGCATTGGTACGGGGAAATTTTCATCCCTGAAGTGTAAAAGCATCAAAAATCTCTTGGAAGAGAAGGAAGTGCTTTTGGTTGTTGAAAAGAGGGAATGGCCAGTTTAAAACAACCTCTTTACCGCCAAACGTCACAAGCTTGTTGCAAGCAACGGATAAGTCTGTTATCGAAGCCATGAAACGCCATTACAGAAGACAATGTTAGGGAAACGTTTGGTGGAGGGCGAAGACGAAGAAGGTGTGTTGGCTAACCAAAAAAAAAAAAAAAAAAAAAAAAAAAAAAAAAAAAAAAAAAAAAAAAAAAAAAAAAAAAAAAAAAAAATTGAAAGATTGTTCTTACATCGTGCGGAAGCTTGGGGCTTGGTTAAGGCAGTCACATTAAGACGTGCGTGGAACAAGTTGAAAGGCATACCAACTGAAGAAGAAAAGGAAAATAAGTTAAAGGAAATGCTCAAGAAAAAGAAAGGGAAGAGACAGGAGAAGATGTGGATGACGTGTCACTTGAAGAATTTAGAAACATTCTTTTGAAAATTCCTGAATGTTCAGAAGTTAGTGCTGAAGATATAGATTCGTCAGGCCGTGGGTATGAAATTCTAAATGACGATGAACTTCTTGAAAGTGTGAGAGAAGAAAGTGTCGAGGAAGAAGTTGACCTTAATATCGAAGTTGAAGCAGACACGGGACCATCAGCGTTGATGTGAATGGAGCTTCAGTCCGAGTGTGACCACATGCAACTTCTCACTGTCAAGCGTTTGCGCGACTAGGCTGCCCAAAAACGGATGAGTACAGTCAAACAGCTCACTTTGGCCGAGATGATCAGCAAGCAATAACTTATTGACAGTACAGTAAACACATACTGTACTAATTTGCAGCACTTGTAAGTACGCTTAACATATAAAAGTGTTTCCTTTTCATTTAATTAATTAAAAACTGTTTTTCTCCCATTTTCTACATACATCCAATAATTAATTAATATAGACCCTTTTTCGGAAAAAATCCAATTATCCGAATTTCTGATTATCCTAACGGGGTCCGGTCCCAATTAATTCGGAAACTTTTCCTGAGATAACTTTTCCTTGGTAAATCTTTTCTGCTTATCTCCATGGTCAAGTTAAATTAGGGGTTGAATCAGAATAATTAATGGACTGTTCGTATGCCGTCGATTCTCTACTTCAATACTCGGGTTTTATATTTAATACACGCGAGTTCTTTGATGTATTTCATATTCTGTTGTGGTCGCGCTTCTGAAACCACATATTGAATCGAATATACCTACAGCAGGGCGCAAAAAAGAGTCCACCGTATAATGACAAACTTCGTTTCAGAACTTCTGGACCACCAGGTTAAATAAGCCAGTGTTGCCAATGTCTCCACGCGAAACCACATGCAGCCATGATGCCGTAATGTATATCGTATCAAAGTTAAAAATAATTCTTCCTTCTCATATCGGTGACGATCTAACTTGAACGATACTTAGAAATTTGAAATGTTACCTAACATATTTTGATGGCACCCTACACGAATTGTTATGATCGCACGTATGACCAATAATTGTAATAAAGTGCTGGTGAAGTAAGGCATATAGTTTTCAGTATGCTGCTGTGAAAGACCCTAATTGGAGAGTGTAAAGATTCACACGACGAATGTCAAGATTCACATACTCGTTTGGTGTATGTCCGAAATATTTTCTTAAAACCTTAATTTCAGACTTATACCGTGTTGCATAAAAATATCTTTGTTACTTTTCAAAATCTTAGTTCATTGTTAAAACGTGTTATGATATACGTCAAAATAAAGTTTAAGTATCAACACATGTAAATAAACTGTTGAACTGAAAACGAACAGTACATTCCAAATGAGCAAAGAAAGTAATAACCATATTAAACTTACTTAATTATGTCATTGACGTTTATACAGTCTTATTTATTGCAACAACTAGCTGTTATGACATTTTGACCTTCACAAGAGTCCCTTTCTTTTACAACCACATTTAGTCGCGGAACAATTCTTTTTACAACGACAGCGCCTTGCCCTCCACTTCTCAGATTAGTTTCAGCTGCTTCTCTCAGCGACATTTCGTGAAAATAAATTTCATCTGTGGAAACTAACTTCTCTTTACAAGTCACGAATTGATTGTGGATATAAAGTTTCTTGGGTTCAGAACTCAAACTGACAGGTTTCATTTATTTTTATAGGTCTGTATATGTTACCGTAAAAGACAGAATGCGGAAAATGCTTTGGTGGAGGATTGACGTCACGTGGCATATATTTCATCTGCGGCCTAACTAAGGATTTCGACATCCACAACGCATATCTGTGCTTGTCGACATACATTGGTGACGGTCCGAATATATAAGAATATACCCAAATATTCCGCCTTTCACCGAAGAGTTTGGTGTGTGTTGACATTCACCAAAGAAAGATGACATTCTCCACTTTCGATCTTTCACTGCAACATATCTATATCCCCACGAAGCTTGACAAGTAACTGGATGGACTCAGACATGTGTTTGCCCGACAGGATGGTCAGCCTACTAACAATGCTCTAGCATTCCGATGACAGGGAAGCTGGCGACAGTGGATTTCGTGAATTCAGAATACACAGAACAGTGAAAAGTCAAGTATGAGCGGGGAGAAACTGCTGGAAACAAGGAGTCAGGATTCACCTGGGAAGAAAATACTTAGAATGATGGTCTGTTGTCAAAGTCAACAGCTAAAGAGAGCGCAGGTTGAAAAACTGTGTGTATGAGTTGACTTTCAGCGAATAGAATGCTCATACAATCCAAACATTATAAAAATTTATCTACTTACCAAATCATCGTGGCTATGAGATTGATGCTCACTCTCTCTAGTGAAGGGAGAAATAAATTCCGAAAGGAGCGAGACTGGGATGAGAACGGAGTCATTGGATGGACTGTACTTCATCGCTTGGCTCAGACTTAACAGTTTGATAGAGCGTAGAAGGTGTTTTGTTAATAAAGTTGACCTTTAAGTAATAAAGTACAATTTTGTATTAAAGAAAAGTTATTCCACCGCATTTATAAATTATTCCACGCTATTGCATTCCAATAATTAACGCTAATATTAATAATTTGATAAATACATGTGCAAAAACATGACGATAAACGCAAAAATGTCACAATGTTCGTAACAAACACAAAATTGAATTTTTAGCCTACCACAGTGTAAGAAAGTGTTTACTACGGTCATGTAATTCTGAAAAAAAAAATACTTTAGAATGGCACGAGACAAAAGTAGAACACAGCCACAGTATTGTTATCACCGATATTTTGACTTCACCAGAATTCAGAGATTCCGTTTACATCATTTAAATCAATCTCGGAGGATTAAAGAAACCTCAAAAGAATTGATCTGCTGTAACTACTAATCACAATACACCGACTGAAAACATTACTGTTTGTAAGAGCAATCTGTACGTCTTAAATTTAAGGCTAAAGAGCTTTCTAAATCAAACAGGGAAGGCAAGACTGCTCTCTAAAAGTCTTTTCCACCCATACATGTAATAATTCGATATGTATTTTTAATTCAATATTATTTTTTATAAATCTCGAATTTCTGGTAACCACCAGTGGAAATCTAAAATTTTAGTAGTAGCACTGAATCCTAATTAAAATTTTTGCTTAGACCTGATGATATTCTGTTTTTAATAAACAAATAGTTAGGCATTATGCAAGGACTGTTATAAACTTTAAAAACACCTCGTTCATTTTAGATTACAGCAATATTGTACTGAAACCGACTATTTAACTCGTTGAACTGTCAAAAAATACACACATTTAAAGAATTTAACAATAACATCGTACCTGCTGATTAAAATCATTATAGTTCCTTTATTTTGCAAGAGAGAAAGTAACCAACGTGAGCCAAAAATTACAACCTCTCAGGTTATGTTAAACTTTTGAAGGTTGCATTGTTTATTCACTGCTTTCCGTTCAAGGTCATATGTTAACGCTAGTTCCTTTGTATCTGTAGTGGGAGAAAATAATGTAAGTTTATACTTGTACGATCTTGCGCAATCGGGCATTCATAATTGTGCTCTCTTATAAATAAGATTTTGAGAAAAACATGAGGACAAGAAACACCTAAGATTGATGATAGAATGATGTAGCATATTTAAAATCGAGAGAGTAAATTGAAATATTATGTATTTGCGTTTTCCGAAAACAGATTAAAATAAATTGAACTCCTACCATTGATCTGTAAGAAGTAGCATAATGAATGATCTACTATATATTTTCCTAAGCTCACTCACCTCGATAGCTATTGGCTGGAGAACTGTGTCACGTGTCAGCCATCGCTAGCCAATTAACAGCCACCAGAGATTTCATTAGAAGAAATTCGAGTTTATGTCCACAATTTTATACCCAAACAACTTTTTCCAAATTATTTGACATAACACATTCATTAACTTTGCGTTTCGTAGCATTTCAAAATTAAAAAAATGTCAATAAACTTTACTGATGAAAAATCGGGGAACTGCTTTTCAGTAAAATTTTGCTGATGAAAGCAACTTAAAGAAACTTACATTACCCATCGTCTCTGCTGTACCGCCAATTCCAATTGTCATTCCGGCCTAGGATAAATTGCAATTTAATTAAAAATTTCGCTAATGTTGTTGTTACACCAAAGTTTATGCATTAAGATTTAATTGTTTTTACGTATTTTACTGACCACTTTCGTTAATAATCTTTGTACATGTTCGCTGTACGTGAGTTGTTAGGTTATTTAAAATGGACATCAGACCAAATATGTTACCGAATCGAGCATTCTGGCAATTCATTTCTTCAGAGGTGTTCAACTGTTTAATAATCCGAAATCTGTATTACGTTCTTTACAGACACTATGGCCCAAAATTACATTACCCATCCTCAATAAAAAAAACAACGTGATCAGTGCTCGAAATTCACAGGGCGTTAGGCGTAATTACGCCTGAATTTGTTCATTTTACGCTTGCAATATCCGTCAAAGGCGTAGAAAATACGCCTAAGCACCAAAATTAAAAAAAAAAAAATACATTTCAGTACTTTGTTTTAATTTGCATGTTCAAGGTTTAATTCTAACAATTAATTTCAATTACAATTTCTGACGCAATGTTTATCTGTTTCAGAGTTTCAAATAATACGTTTATGAAGTTCAGAAGTTGGGGCATCAGTGTACGGGAAGTACCGCGAAGCAAAAGACAATTCTAGTTCATGCGTTTTTCGTTTAAAAAAGGAAGTGAAGATATCTCGCAAAATTACTGACTTTTACTTTATACCGGTTGTAAACAAAAGTAATGGTGATAAAAGTATTATAAGCTCCGGCAAACGAGGAATGTCAGAAAGTGAAGAAACATCAGCTCTTCAGTAACTACCAAAACGCCTGCTCAAACTTCACGCAATCCAGGGGTCAAGAAGCATGCAGACGATCAAAGACACTTTTTACCTCACCAGCTACTGTGCCTACTGAAGATCACTGTGTAAAATTCAAAAGCTACTGTAATAAATACAAAAATCAAGAATGTCAACCTATTTCACAATTTTGGTATACATTGGAACGTTTAGACCTACAATTTTTAATTGTGTTGGAGTAGGTTGTAAGCTATAAAATCTGTAATTTCATAATTATAATATAATTACGCCTGAACATTTTCATTTTACGGCTGAGTCTGAAAGTTAGGAGTAACAATTACGCCTGGATTTATAAACGAATTTCTTGCACTGAACGTGATGCTTTTGAAAGAAAGAAAATTCATCTAAGTTTTCAGAGTGAACTTTAAGGATCAAATAGAAGTCGAATTCGTATTCCAGCAAGTTCGAGTTTACGATCTTTGAAACAATTGTACGAAAGCGCGATCATCCCTGTCCGTGTTTAATACCTTCATCTATTAATAGTTCTGAATTCTTAAAGTTCAAGAGAATTTATTCACCCCAAGGGTGAAACAGGTCAAGTTCGTATTTCACCAGATCAGGTCAACCCGTCATGATCATTAACCTTAAAAACTGCAACTATTCTAGGCCCGTGACATTATGCAAAAAAAAAAAAAAACGGTCACGGGCTTACACTAGTAATAAATGAATTTGCGAATGAATAAGTATGGAAAATGAATTCGCATGGTTGACTAAACATGTATTGCCAGAAGCCGTTTAAAAGAGCCATTATTTTTTAGGTGTTGCAAGTAATGATGATTTGGTTCATTAGTTTGCATTGTTTCTGACAGACGTCTACCATCTGTTCAAATGTTTTTCTAAGTTCACATTGTTTCGTGCTGTGGTAGTGGGGATATATAATTGTACCGTGTAGTGGAGAGGAAAAACACAGCGACAAATAACTGACGCTATGGAGCCGCTAATCCCGAGACTGTGTCTGCTCTTCCTGTCTGGAGTTCTCGTAACTAAAGTCAAGGTGAGCTGGGCTTCTCGAGAGTGGTCGTACAAGTTCTCGTCGTAGTAATATTATCAATGACCTTTGAGACACGAAATTGAGCGATACTTTGATGATCGCATTTCATATAAAGCAATGTTAATTTCTTTCAATATTCTACAAATTTATTTATCAACACATAATCTAATAATATTAATAATAATTCATGGTTGAATCAAAGGACTTCTCCTAATACATTATACGACTAGTAATATGTTCAGGTGGATACGATCTGCTTAAAACTGTACACTATTCTAACTAGGGGAAAACATTGTACGAACTACTCGTGAATGACTAATTTGCAGTTCCTGAGTAGATGTTTGTGCACACTTATCATCTCTCTCGAAATTGGTCATTGTCTACTTTTTTTTCTTTCCTCATCAGTCGTTAGGTTGGTAGTTACAATTCCTGGGGAAATTAAAAAACCGTGGCTTTCCTTTGCCTAACTTAGTGATGTAGCACATTTACGTGTTTTGTTACTTTGTGTGGATCACCATGATGTGTGTATGTTCTGTGTATTGTTTTGTTTGTATTGTTAATGAATAATGAATGGAAGGTGGATGATGGGATAGGGTGAAACAAGTGTTGTAAAAAAAACCTTTTTTTCTGACTTGAAAAAAACATGGAAAAAATATGAAAAAAAATATTTTTTTTTTCTGGGACCTGTTTTTTTTTTTCATAACTACTAAATTTCAAATTTTTAAGGCATTTATCGTTTAATATTACTGTTTTAGAGTTTATACTAAGTACTTATCTTAATTTTTAAATCTAATATATTTTTCTAGTACAGTAGGAAAAAAAATTACAAAAATATTGGAAACATTGACTGAAGTTTTCTTTTAGGAACGGGGACTTCCCGAAAATGCTAGGTTGCGTGAGAAGGAATCCCCGTTCCCCATTGATTGGATAGATTCTCGCTATTTGAACTAGTGCTGCCAGCCTTACAAATTTATCTGTAGACCTACGGATCATTTAAAGAAATTAGGAATTTTAAATTTATCTACGGTTTTTTGCCTCTTTTTTATTACTTATTGTGGTTTCCTTATATTCGTATACTTGTTAAACCCGCAGCGTATAGTGATACTGAGGGGTTTTTTTAAAAAAATTTAATGCTTAACGTCTCTTAACAGCGAGGTCTTTAGAATTCACCTGGAGTGATTTGGGGAAACCCCTTGAAAACCCAAATCTGGATGCCCGGACGGGGATTCGAACCGCCGTCCTCCCGAATGCGAGGCCAGAACACCACCACGCTCGTTGATACTGAGTCATTAAATTGTCAGTAATTACGAATCATTTCCTTGCAACCGTGACGTAAACCAACGATTGAAAAGAAAGAAATCTTCTATTTTGTATGATAATAGATTTAAATTCAAACTTAAAAGACCGTAATACAGAATTATCGGCGCAGTCTTTATGCACACTGTGTACTTAGCTCACAATTTAAAATTGCAATCTCAAAAGCTTTTGCGTACAATCCAACCAGTAAAAGAAAATTTAACTCATTCTGAAGTTATGGATGTAGAGGAGACAGAAGAAGAAACAGAAAATTCCGACTCCGACCGTACTAGTGTTGGTAGTACTGATACTAGTGAATGTGGTACTGACATAGAGGATGAATAAAAAATAATGTTACCTATATAGATACATTTACGAATTACTATGTAAGACATTATATGGTTTAGTAATATTTAAAACACATATGTAAAATTGAAGTTCCGTAAATAAAACTATAATTTATCAAATATATTGTTTTCTGAAAAATTAACCAAATTTAGAAAAAAAACAAGGGTGCAAGGATTTTTTTTCACAAATCTGAAAAAAAAATATTTTTTTCAATTTGCAACACTAGGTGAAACCCATTCGGGCTTGCTCTTCCAAAGCATAACAAGTGAGCCCCTAGGCTAAACGTCCCCTTCCGACGTACTGATCACCATCTACAGTGTTGTATTTTGGCATACAGACGCAATGTGAGAAGTTTGGAACGTCTGTTGTTCAGGAGTTGTGCAGCACCACCCACCATGCCTTGCCGGCCAAATCCTGACGATGAAAGTTTCTTCCACCAGCGGGACTCGAACCCACTACCCCTGTCAGACGTCGTCCGTGTCTATTAATCAAGGTGTTATGATTTAGAATGCGCCATGTCCGAGCGCTAGTAGCTTTACAGGAGTAGTCAGTGCGTCATCAGACCTGGCGTTTCTAATGAGAATAGCACTGATAAGACGATCAAGATACTAATTTGAGCACTCGTCATAAGATCTTAATGAAGAAATACGGAGCTGATGATTGAAAACGAAAGTTTATTAGCAGTCGTCGGTAGGGATACAATTATTCTCCCTTGTTTATACAATAATTGTTAAGCAATGTAACAGTACACCAGCATAGATGCACTGAGGGAATCTGTCCTGCAAAGTAGATTTGATAAACTTATGATAAGCGACCAACTAGTATGTTACATGGACAACCAGTTAACCCACTGTGTTGACCACAATCTGCTGTCGATGACTAATCTAACAATAGTATCGATTCAGAATGAGAGTCAGTATTTTTTCCGCCCTCCACTGTTGTTATAGAGGGTACATACCTGAGAAAAATATCGGATCTGAAACGGTCATCATATTAAGTCGAAGTCCAACCTAGAGTAACCGAATTTCTGCTTTTTTTATTTCCCACGATGCTACCCGGAGCAGCTTCTAATGGTTCGGCTTGTGCCATATACTGGAGGCGCAGTGCCTTTCTGAATATATGCAGCAGATCAGAGGTAATCTTATATACACATAAAAATTGACGTGTGTGTCCCTATATTACAATCTGCACCTTCCACTACCTAGCGCATGCCACTGGTGATTGCGTGTGGTAGTAGCATGGAGTTTTCAATCGTGCACAACGTTGGCCGAATTCCGATAGTAGTGGGGGTGTGGGCGATATGGTGGTTGAAAATACTTGATGTGGTACATTTCCATATTTCTACCAAACACATGTGTGTCCCTATATTTCTTTTTGCTGCCACAACAACATAACGCAGACCACTGGTGTTTATGTGTGATAGTGGCGTTAAGTCTCCCATCGTGCACTATGGCAGTTACATGTCGGTAGATATGGGGGTGTGGGAGATATGGTGGTTAAAAGTAGTCTTCCTAGGGCATTTTTCTATTTCTACTAAAGACGTAAGTGTCCCTATATTTTGCCTTGCAGCCAGAACTACTAAGCGCATACCACTGGCGTTTGTATGTTGCAGTTGCCTAAAGTCTCCCAATGTGTAGCATGGCGGTTGCCTGTCTGTAGCTATGGGGATGTGAGAGATATGTTAGTTGAAAGTGGTTGACGAAGGGCATTTTCATATTTCGACGAAAGACTTGTGTGTCCCTATATTTCACTTTCCAGCTAGAACTACCAAGCGCAGACCACTGGTATTTCTACGTGGTATTAGCCCCAAGTCTTTCATCGTGAACTATGGTGGTTCTATGAAGAAAGCTATGGTAGTGTGGGGAATATTAAGGTTGAAAGTAGTCGACCGAGGGCATTTTCATACTTCGACCAAAGAAATTTGTGTCTCTATATTTCACTCTGCATCCATAAAAACTCTGCACAGATCACTGGTGTTTGTGTGTGCTATTAACTTCTAGTCTCCGATAGTGCACTGAGGTGGTAGCAAGTTGGTAGCTATCAATCAAAATTCTTTAAAAACATGGAGTCGTTGGCACCAGCTAGCAATTTAATATTTCCTGATGCCTCCGCCATAAATGTTTAATAGATATCTATGAGGTAATTTGAGAAATTTCCAAAAAGTTGTGTAACAAACGTCAGTAACGTAGGTTATTTTTAAGAGCAATCATAGACTTGTAGAGTATCTTTAATGTTTTCCGCCGATATTCTAAATTTAATTTAATCTCTTATACAATGAATCCAGAGTCTGTCTTTAAACACGATAGCTCCTTTCAAACTAAATAGACATTCTTCAAATTTTGTAGAGCAAACACTATAGATTAATGCAGATAAGGTTAGTAAATCAGCCACCCTTGATCGATACTCTCTTAAATCTATGTTATTGAACATTGAAGGATGACGTCACATACCGGCCTTCGTTGGTGGACTAGCACCGGCCACAGATATTACAACAAAATCTAGGCTTGAAGAAATGACTTGCCAGTACACTTCCATTAAGTCCGTTTTTCGTAACATTTCATTTGAAATTAAACACGTCCGTTTAGTTATACACATGTGGTAAATATTTACGACTGAAATATCATGGAACAACATTGTACCTTAAGATTGTCATTTTTCAATCACTACTGTCAAGCTGGTCGGCCATCTTATGGCATTTGCATTGGCGATCAGACCTGAGGTTGAGGCTATTAAAAGTAATAAAAAAGTGGGGGATTTATTTACTACCTGAATTTAATGTGAATATTTATATTTTAATTTTCCGTGTATCACCTTAACCTAGCACGATATTTCACCTTCAAAACGGGAACTATTCTTGACCTTGATCATTATTAAATATAGTCACACACTTACACCGTTTGAAGTATTTTAAACACGTGCCCATACGAAAAAAATCGAATAAAAAAATAAATAAAGCGATCAGGGGCTTTCATTCGCTTACGTAATGAGCCCGGTGTCTGTCTTTATGCACCATAACTCTCTTTCTTCTTCTTCCATCGTTATGACCAACTGAGGAGCGCGAATGAACTTATTTAGCAGATGTGTTTTTCCTCTGATTCCAAAATCTCTTCAACCTCTCGCTAAGCTCTTTCCTACGTTCTTCTATCCAGGTGTTCCTTCTTCTGATATACTGGTTGTTACCATATTGGTGTTTATTGATCATGTCACTAAATCGGCATCTCTCCTGTATGATATCATCTGAGATTTCAATTTCATGGAGATCCTTTTCGATCTCAATTAGCCAATTGTTTTTGATTTTCATTGAAATGGCCAGGTTGAGAATGCTTTTGGTTAGTCTATTGTTATTCATTCTGAAAATATGGCCTTAGAATTTAATTAGTATTTTCCTGAATGTGTCTGAATTTTTTTTTCCGAATGCTCATAGTTCCTGTGATTTCCTTTGGATCCAGATTCTTCCGGTACAAACTGGGTCAAAGATTTTTCTTAATATTTTCATTTCTTGCTTTTCAATATCGTTAATCAGTGATCTGCCCCAAATAATCAAAGTTTCCAATGCGTATAATGCCTCCGGTTTGATTACAGCGTTATAGTGTCTTAACTTGGCATTTTGGGATATTTGTTGCATATTTTCCAGGTGATTCTATAGGCTTTTGATAATTTAGATATTCTCTCCTTGTTTGCTTCACGATTTAGTCCTGCAAGTTGAATAGATATCCGAATTCAGTTACTTGATAGATATTGCCAAATTCCGTTTTCATGGGTTCTCCATCTTGGTACCGCGAATATCCTTCCATGTAGAGGGTTATAGCATATGAGATTTGGAGACTCCATTTAGCTAAATTTCATGGAGTTTTCAAGGTCGTAGGTTGCCTCTTGCGTGTAGTTGAAGAGAACTGCTAGATCATCTGCAAAGGCCAAATAGCGCAGGTGAAGCTTATTTCTAAGTGGCCTGCCAATAGTTATTCCTTTTTCTTCTTTTTCCCAGGCTTTGATTACTTTTTCCAGAACAAGATTGAACATAAGGACTGATAGTCCATCTCCTTTTCTAACTCCTGATATCTCACATAAGAACCTGACTTTTAAGCTGGTATCCGTTAATGTCTGTTTAATTAATTCTCTTTTTTTTTTCCTGTCTACTTTGTATTCTTCTAATATTGAAAAAGCGTTTGTCTGTCAATATAATTATAAGCTCTGTTGAAGTCTACACAGGTAATTACTGTATGTCTGTTTTTACGGATTTGTAAGATGGTTTTGAGATTTAGAATTTGTTCTGCAAATTCCCTTCCTTTTCTAAATCCTGCCTGATACCCGACAAAACATGATCTATTTCTGTATCAAGTCCCATGAGAAATGCCTTGGATAGAATTTTGTAAAGAATTGGTAACAAGGAAATTCCTCTGCAGTTATTAATCAATGTCGGTTTTATCCCCTTTCTTGTGAAGTGGATTAATTAGTAAGCATTTTCAGTGTTCAGGGATTTTTTCCGTGATCCAGATACCTTCAATAATTATACGAATTTTATGAGAAAAACTCGTACCATATTTCAGTAATTATAACTTCTTCCCCTGTTATTTTTAGATCCACGGATTATTTGTTGGATTTCTTCTAAAGTGGGAGGTTCTGAATCCGGATTTTTCAAGAGATTCGGTGCCTGGTAATTTGACAATTCTTCTTTGAATTTTCTGTAGGAGTTTATTGTGTTGTTTCTCTTAAACTCTTGATAAATTTCTGTCAGTTTATTTGTATCATCAGTATGTTTCTCTAATCTAATGGTTTTCGAAGTTTGTTTCTGCATATTAATGAATGCCTGACTACTTTTTATGGTTTTATGGGAATTCCAGTTTCACCAGGCTTTAATTTTAAATTCTATGGATTTGTCACAGGTTTAGTTCCACAACCTATGTTTGCGTTTTCTCGGAGGCGAGCCTATGCTTTGCACAGCTTTGAAGAGAGTGTCTTTAAGTTCTGGTCGGTTAGTAGGATGTTGGCTGAACATATTGAAAAGAAAAGTTTCAGATTTTTGTTCCAAAAATTCTTGGTTGATTCGCGCCTTTTGTCGTATTCCGGGTTTTAATCTGTTTGGTTGGAACTTTAATTAGAGACAATTATGACCAGAGTAAATTAAACCTTTTTTGACCTTAACATTCATAATTTCCTTTAGGTTTTTCTTGGTAATGGCTACATGGTCTAGTTGAAATTCTTCTAAATAAAAGTCTGGGGATCTCCATATTTTTTACTTGTGTGGAAGTGCCAGAAAATGAGTTGACATTAATTATAAAAATGGCTCTTTAAAATAAAGTCATTATTCAAATTTTTCAGAAGGAACCCTTTGGGTAAAAAACATTATAAGGCAGCATGAGCTGATCAAGGGACCTTTGATCCTTTTCTAAATCTATATTATGATAGACGCTGACTTCACCGAACGCTGACGTCACGCACCCTGCCCAAGAATGCAGACTAACAGCGGCCAGAAATGTTCAACAAAATCGGGATTATGAGGAAGTGTATAGCCAGAATACTTTAATTAACTTTGCTTTTCGTAGCATTTCATTTTAAATTAAATACGTCCATTAAAACATTGCGGCTGAAAATACGTGGAAGAATAGCGCAGCTCAGGGGTCCCCCAAGCTGCTCGTGCTCTACTAGAGCTACTCCTTAGTTCAGGTTTACGCCCGCAAGGCATGTCAAAAAAGAAGCCAAAATAAACTGGTGCCAGAAACTTTTAGGCAAACACAAAGTAATACCACAGTCATCGACAACTGTAGTAAATAATATGTTTTGTCTCTAAACGAAATTTATTAACAAATCATACAAAACAGACTGCGCGAGAAGCACAGCTTGAGCTACCGACGTAACATTACAGATTAACACACGCATTCGTCTGTCTGTCACCATTCGATAAGTTCTCAAAATTTCGTAGCTAAACTATTATTCATACCGAAAAAAATATCTTGTATCCTTCCTACAGACACAAAGTATTTTCTTGTCAAATTCCATCAATATCGCTTCAGCCATTTAGTCGTAAAAACGTAACAAAGAGACGGTGACTTACTTCCGAATTTATAATATTATTAGTGTAGATCACACACACATTGACTGTGAGAGGAACAACGCCTGAGGTATCAATATAGCGTACAAAAAGTTTACACCTACAGCACTGCCAGACCACCTACGATTTGCCACGCACTGCGCCCCTAAATTTGTGATATCTACAGTTTAACATGTAATCCGAACAACTGACCATCCAGGCGAGTCTCATACGATCAAAAAAAAAAATCTTAAAAATCTTTGCTTCCACCGCGATTTGAGCCAAACATCAGTAGGCAACCACTGAGCTACCAGACCGCTATGTGATAAGGTATTACAGAGACTTATACAGCGGCAGGCATATGAAAGGATTATCGAACCTCTAATAAACGCTGATTAACAAAATAATTCTCGCACCACCTGAATGAAGGGGACACTAATACGGTGATAACAGCATGAAGCAAAATTAGCCGTTTCCAAACAGATTTAATACTCCGTTAGACCACCCCTTGCGTGTATACATCCGGCGGCACGGTCTGGCATTAATGAAAGAGGTGGTTACTGTTATCTTGTGGCAGATCATCCATAGATAGGTTGATAACCGATGTCTGGAAATGTGGCAAGGTTCCCAAAGAACGAATGCAGTCCTGTGCAGTACATGGGTGGGAACTGATGGAAAATGGTACGCTGGAGTCGCGTGATAGATGAAATTAAATGAGTTGTAAGATCTCCTGAGCTTATAGTTGTGTTAACAGTGTTTCCGTAATTACTACCAATGTAGACCGAGATTCATAGTAAACTGCTCCCCATCATGCATAGTTGATTATCCAGATCCATACTACTTGTCACTAATTACAACAATTTGCCATTTCATAACCATACATTCCACCCTCTCGCGACAAGACTACAAACAGATACAGTATCTAGAATGCATCGTCTAAGCAAGTCGCCATGAAATAAAATTGTGGAAATAGGGACCTTCAGTGATGCAGGGGAACGTTACTAAATAGTAGACAGAAACATTAATTATTCCGCGCCGCGAGATGATACATGATTGTTCCTTCCGGAAGTCTTCCTCGGATTCACGAGGTCCTGCCATCGTGTATGTGCCCATTGTGTTCCCATTCCTTCCAATACCGTAGCACATCATTATGAGAGCGGTGCAGATGAAGACCAATTTAACGAAATAAACACCTGTTCTCTCGAAATCCAATTGCCACTGTGTCAAGCTCTACAAGTTCTGTACATTTTTGTCAAACGTGTCGGCGATTACACTTCTTATGGATTCATTCTGCAGATGTTCACGTTACCAGTATTACAATACCCCTGTCGTCAGTTGTATTCATCTATTACATCAAAACTATAATCAGTTGAAATATTATTCCAACAACACAGCTGTGCGGTTAGCATTCTGGAAAGAATAAAAACATAGAAACATGTGCTGACTGAACTATTTGTTGTTGTTATTGTTGTTGTTGTTTCAGGCCCAGTACGTGGAAGTGAGTGTGGAGCAGGGAGTGCTGAGGGGGGAGACGGCGACCACGGTGTACGGCGTCAACTACACGCGCTTCCTGGGGGTGCCGTACGCCGAACCACCGCTGGGAGACCTCAGGTTCCAGGTGAGGAGCAACGACACAGTAAATCTGTACCATCGCTGGTCTTAAATACATGACGTAAAATACACATATAAAGAGAAAAGTATTAAAATGTATGCTGAAATAATGAATAAATTACTGAATAGTGTTCTCATCAGACTGATATTATGCATTATCACTATTATTACTAACCATGATATAGCTTATGTCTCGATGCCAATTTTGTTAACACATGCGAATTTTTACTTTGATTTTGTGATCCATTAAGGTAAACCTTTCGGTACCTACACCAATACTTTGTGTCTCTACCTCTACTACAAAAATACTTTCCCTCACCTCTGTGCCAGAAATCAAATGCTAAGTTGTATCCTTCCTTCCACATAGTACTCTTAAGTATTAGCAGTAGTAGATAGTCGGGCTTTCTATCACGATCAAATGTACCGTCGCCACCCGTCCAGCCCCCCTCCCCCACCTCCTGCAGCCCTTTACCTTAAAACTTAATTAAAATTTCTGTCAGAGGGAAAATAAACGACCCTAAAAAGATTGTTTCACCTCCCTGGTGGCTTTTTAATTAAAATTTCTGACAGAAGGAAAATAAACGGCCTTTTACCTGTCAGCCGGCCTATTACCTGCGGGAAGTAATGGCTGGCTACATGCGAAAATTGCTTCACCTCTCTGGCGGCTTTTTAATTTAAATTTCTGGCAGAGGAAAAATAAACGGCCCTGAGAAGATTGGTTTACACCCCGCGGCCTTTTTAATCAAAATTCAGGACCGGAGGTCACTGGGGCCTTCCTCCCTCCACCGAAGCCAGGTGTAGGCCTCTAACAGCAGGATAAAAGGAAAGTATTGATTAATCACAGTTTTGTACTAAAATGCAGTCTAATATTCACAATTTCCTCCACTTTTCTATAAAATGATCTTAAAATAGTAATTATTCGCATTTTCATCGATTTTGTCAAAAGTATTGATTAATCACTATTTTGTACTGAAATTCAGTCTCGTATTTTTTCCTCCGTTTTTCTATACAGTGGTCTTAAAATAATAATTATTCGCAAATTCATAGTAACTATTGAAATAATTAGCATATTTTCGCAAAGTGTGGTCAATGGTTCAAATCCCCGTTGGTTTAATAAAGCTGGAAGGTATTCTGCAAGTTGAAGAAGGGAAATTGTGAAACCTGTAGCCGCCACATTCAGGCCTACTCTTCCGAAAGATACCAAAAGGGTTAACGTCCCCATCAAAGGTAGGTTACTAGAATTCGATCAATTTAGTTTTCCGTGATAAGTGAATAATAACATCCTAGATAGTTTACTAGACTTTGGTGAGTTTTAGATTTGCATGATACGTGAACATATAACAGTAACAATTACTCGTATGGCTTTATTATTCTGGATACCCCAGATAGACAGAGTATAGATTTTCTATTATTGTAGAGTTTGCTATGAAATCCCAAATAGCGACTATGAATAATAAAAGCGTCTTTCGAATTCAGCGAAAATATGCAATATAATAAAAACCAAAAGCACAAAAAGGGAACACTGTTGTTTTACTGAACAAGGAACAAGATATGAAGAAAACCAAAGAATTCATACAAACAAACAAGATTACTCAGTTTAAATCAGATCCTACAAGCAAATTCCAAACATGACTAAAGAAAATACTTAAAAACATCAAATTCATTCTCACTGATAATCAAAAACAACATATTACACAAAGTAATCCAACTGCACCCACACTCAGGAGTCAGCCAAAACTCCACAAGCCAAATATTCCAGTTCGAGCAATAGTCAATTTCAAAAAAGCTCCAACATATTACTTGGCTAAACATGCCAACAGATACCTCATGCAACATTACGTACTAAATGAAAACCGAAGCATACAGAATACAACACAGCTCATTGAAAACATAAAAGACATACACATCCCCGACACTGCAACTCTGGTATCATTTGACATTCAGAACATGTATACAAACATCCCCACAGCCCAAACAATTAAACTAATACACAAGAACTTACAAACATATAGCACAGTACCAAACACACACATTAATGAATTAATAAGCATACTAGGACTGATAATAACACAGAATTACTTCAACTTCAACAACAATTACTAGTTATAGCAAGAGGGACTCCCTATTGGATCACCAATATCAGGAACACTAGGCGATATCTTCATCAACTTCATTGAAGGGGAAATATTCACTGTCGAGGCCATTAGAGGCAGGATGGGACTGGAGACTTTGAACGAGAAGGAATTCGGCCATGGCCTTTTGAAGGAAGCATCCCGGCATTCACCTGGAGTGATTTCAGGAAACCTAAATCTAGATGCACGGATTGAGATTCGAACCCGCGTCCTCCCGAATGCAAGGCCAGTACGTTAACCGTTCACCCACTACTCTCGGTGTAGTATGAAAAATATAAATCATAGTATGCTCGATTATACATACGTGTTTAACTGTGGAAATATTTGTATTCTCATTTACTTTTGTTGGTTCATGAAGCTTAGATCCTGAGTTATTTTAATGTAAAACATAACGGTGAGTTCGGGAAGTTGTGAGATCATGAATGAATCGAATTCAGAGGAAATGCATCAGCGTACTATGGCGGAAACTGAGACGATTGCAAATATTGATTTAGCTTCTGATCCGGGATACAACTCGCAGTCCACCACAAACCTAAGTGGGACAGAAATGGACAATTTTCTAAATGTCTCTGAAGGTGTCACAGAAAATGTTTCGACTCCAAATAACACGCTGAATGACACACACCTAAAAGAAAACGCCGATGCAGTTGCAGAACAAAACACGACACAGTTGGGCGATATCATGGCCATTCTAGTAAAAATGAATTCACTGTTTCAAAATTCACAAATTTTTCATCGGTGCTACTGTATGAGTCTGTTCCAAAAGTCTAAAATGATCTCGTGTACAACCCCCAAAGGGAACATAGTGAACAACGCGATATTGATAGTTCTTATCCCAACACAAGGCGGTACAGAGCACAGTTAGTGGGAAAATAGAAGAATGAATACTTCCTGCAGATACAGCGGTTACAGATGCATATTGTCGGGGATTGACAAATATCTAACGTTTTCATGAACTGCGCCACTCAAGAACGAGATAGGAAAGTCGTGACTATCTTTAGGACTTACAGAAAATTTACAACTCTTACATATACACACCAACGTCAAGTATCACAACTATAGTGTAAGAATCGTAGTATGAAAGTATGAATCATAGTGTGCTCGATTATACATACATACTTATACACCAATTTCAGTTGGAATCATGTACTGATTGCATAATGTAACGCTATATTTCCAGACATATACTACATGGAGAGTTTCAGCCTTCCAGAGTTATTTTTTTATATGCCAATCTAAATATCGAGCTTGGTGGCAGAGTTTTTAACATTGGCACTGTCATGCGGAGGTGAAGGGCTCGATTCCAGGTCCCTTTGTTCATTTGAATCTGTTGTTGTAATATTTAGACACAAACATTCGTTTTCAACTGTGAAAATCACGTTTAGTGGTGTTTATTCCGGTCGGAAGGGATGAGTTTCTATTCATAGCCATTTGATACAATTTTTCTTGTATTTTTGGCCAGGAGTCCTCGAATTGTTATTCATATTCAAAAGAAACAGTTTCGATTTGTAGTGCGCTCCGTCTACATAAGCACAGGATTTCACACGTTTACACCCACCATCACCACCAACACAACCACTTCCCCCACAGCATGTGTCGTTGACAGATTGATGGATTGTGGAGCAGGTGGTCCCCCCATACAACAGGCTTACCCCTACCACCACCACCTCCACCACAGCACATGTCCTTCAAGGGACAGGACTGAACAGGTTTACCCCCACCACCACTAGACCCTACTTAACGCCCAGCCCACCTTCTAGCGTCAGTGTTCAGAGATGGCCCGCCCGATACTATTGTTCTCGTCGGTGTGTCAGCTAAACGCTGGTGATTCAAAGCGTTTGACGATAGGTTTATCGTCCAAGCATGAATTTGAGCCAGTAGTGGGGCTGAAAAAGTGGGGCGCAGTACCAAAGTTATATTAACGTATGAAGAATGGAGAGTGCCGACTGAAGTATTGGATGTAGTGTCCGATTTGTTCAACAAAGACAGCTCCCACACAGACGTTCCGCTTGGCGAACACTCCGTCTTAATCCGAATAGTGGTTTGGATAAAAACTGTAATTGTTTATAGCAATTCCTATCCTGCCAACTGTTTGTTCTTCAGAGAATTGACATGGCAAAACCTCTTTGACGTGCAGCCTGCACTGACTAGAGCCTTGACCATCAAGAAGACGTGGTGCCCTCAAGTTGCAAGATATTATAAGGAGTTTGTGAACATTTTAGCCAATAAAGTGCTATGTAACTATAGGATGGCTAAGGTCCAAAAACTGAAAAGTGTGCATATTAATAATGTTTATTTGACTCAACTGACATACAGCCTCATATCATCATTGGACTATACACTGCTTAGACTTGAAATTATTGCATAAACCAATTTACTAGTATTGGATGATGTTAATAACATAGTTAATAAGAATTATTATCCTGGATATGATGTTTGTGGTACTACATGCATGTGAAAAGTATAAATGAATAAAAAATACATTGTACATGATTCACTTTGTTTTATTTTTACCCACCACCCATTAAAAAGTCCTTTATCAAGTTATTTTTCATGAGTCCTTCATCATTTACTAGTCTTAAGATCGAATCGTAATTGACATAAATTGTGTCGGATATAAGTAGTAAGTATGTACCACTTTCCACGAATTTTATTAAAAGTGTGAAAATGTGCAAAATAAATAAAAACAACAACGAAAACTGATCAGTCAGAGAAATAGAACAAAGTATCGAGCTTTGTAGGGAGCAAGAGAGAAGCATAATTTAGCGAAAAATAAACAGTTTCAGTAAGAAGCACGAATATCCTATAAATTCCCTAAATTTCATGAAAATCGGTAAAAATTGATTAATATGTGTAAAATATTGCCAAAATTACGTAATTTCCTTCCTAAAAGACGTCGTTGGTTGGCATGACAATTACACCTGCGTACATCACGGAGTACAGGGCCCAACCATATGATGTGTTTTCATTACTACAACTGGCTACAGAAAAGTGATTTAGGTTAGGCAGGCCCAGCATGTTACGTGTTAGCGTAGGATAACACGCGCGCGCTTTAACCCAAGCTAACTCAATGTGACTTTGCCGTTATGCAGGTCGTAATTTAAAAAAAATTAAAGGCATAATATATGCTTCTCAAATTAGAAAACAGCGAGGGAAATCTTGGCTGTAATGTTTTTGTAAGTTTGACTAAGCAACACATTTAAGGTAACTAAAACATGGCGTTCATAATGGCCAAGTCACCAGATTTTTTTAAAATTCTAAATAAATGATCAATGACACCGACAGAAACCATTCCGTTTCACAGAGTCAAGTGAATACACGTTTTAAAGTGTAGACTTGGCTCAGAAGATCTCATAACTTTTTGTCATTACACGAGCACGAGACTTGGCTTATTTTTACAAGAATTGTTTTTGTGGGATATGCTCTACTCCAAATGTAAAATGCCTATATTATCATCCGTTGACAAATAGGTAACTACTTTCGTCTGTATTAGAGGACGATAGTTGTATGTTCCTATACACAGGTATAATTAGCCACTAATTTTTCTCTGCTTGAATACATATGTCGATAATTGATGCACTTTTCTGGAGCTCCGTGACTTAAGTAAATAAAAAGTATCTTGCATGATACTTTCAAAATTTAAGTAAACTTTCCTTCTCGAACGTTGTATTTTGATAAAACCATTTAATTAAAAGCCAATCCATTGTTGTCAGCGTCTTTCCTTTTCACTTTCGCAACATCGTCTGGTCAACTTGCATCTTAGTCGCCTCGTGCTGTGTATGTATTAGAATTTCTAAGCCAATTCTGCTTTATTACTTCTGAATTAATGGATTAATAATTACGAGTATTCAGTAAACTCAGTTGTCAGTTTCCATACCTGGTTCCCAATCTGTTTTCAAGGATAATCATGTCCACGTATTTTTTTCTGTCAACTCTTATAGATGTGAATCACGGTGCTTGCGTTAGTGACAAGTTGGTGACCACATTCTAATTGGAGGGAGCTAAGTGTTGCCAGCAGTCTGCGAAAGCTTTTAACCCGTGCCCTGCAAGGGTATTCTGTTTTTCGCGGATCCAGTCCCAGCAGTCACTTAGGTGCTAAGAGATTGCGGGAAATGCCCTAAATACAGTAATCAGTGCGACCAGAATGCGGGAGCCGGGATTTGAACGCGGGCTTGTTTAGTTCCCCCGTCCAGTGAGGTAGCTCTTTATCGCGAACAATACGCTGATCTACACTAATTTGAATTCTGATTTGTTTTTAGAGGCAATTATACGGAAAATTCATTGATATTTTGTAAACTGTAATTATTGATCATGTTTAATACTTCTATACTGCATCAACTGCGTAACAGTAACTGTATTCCACTGGTTGCAGCCTCCGCAGCCCGTGTCCAGTTGGGAGGGTGTTCGGGACGCCCTGCACGAGTCCTTATCCTGCACACAGGCGAGTGGCGGCTCTGAGGACTGCCTCTACCTCAACGTGTACGTGCCTGACTCTGAGGACGACCAGCCGCTGCCAGTCTACGTGTGGATACCAGGAGGAGGGTTCACCTTCGACGGCGCCTCCTTTGGTATCTACGGACCAGACTTCCTGGTGGGCGACGGCGTACTGCTCATCACTGTCAACTACCGCCTGGGAGCACTCGGTAACGAGAAGCTAACAGCCGTCATTCGCTCAATAGTTTGCTCTTTATATCAAATAATACTTCTATAAAGCGAAAAATTAGAATGAAATGACGTCTTCATGGATAGCGTTTTGAAAATACGATATTTCGACGACTAGCTCCATCGTCTTCATCAGGTGTGGAGACATTTATACTGGTCGGCTGACCGTCGGATCAGTATCCGACGGTCAGACAGGAAAGGTTATTCCTTCATTCAAGCACAAGAGACATTCCAGAACTTACAGTAGTATTCCAAAATCAAAGTCTACATTAGCTAAATCGTCATAACTGATCGCAGAAGGCAAGAAGAATAATGCTTTGACTGATTAAGGGTGTGCGTGGACTTGAGCATAGGTGTAAAAATGTCAGATAAACTTGAAATATAAATCGACAAGGAGCTAGTACGAAAGCATTAATAGAGCTACGAGTTGGTGAATACTCAACAAACAGGTTCACGATAAAAAAAAAAAAGAAGTTTGTGTGTCCTCTACATGCTATTCTTTTCTTCCCTGAAGAAGGCGAAAGGTATATGTATTAACGACCCTCCAGTGTAGGCTTCACCAGGGAGGTACAACGGGACCAGGTTCGATTCCTGGTTCCAGCGTGCCGGCCGACCTCTCAGTCACCGAGGTAGATGCTGCTGGGATGGTCCCCAATCTTCGCCTCATAAATAACACATATCACCAATGAAAACACATTTATCATACAGAACACATAGTTACAAACACAAACGTTTCACCCTTATAGTAATCTCTCCGGACATAATAAATCTGGTTGTAACTACGGTGGGGCCTCCTGCATCTCATCCTGATTCACACTAGGTACCTGTGGAACATTAGTCCATAGTGACCGTAGCGAGACAAAGAAAAAGTCTGGTGACATTTCCAACAGACTGGTCATGAAATGTCAATTATGGTTGCTAAAGACTTCTGGTATATCGCTCATAAGAGGCGTCCATCAACTGACGTAATGGAACTGTTATTATTACTTAAATTTTAGCAGTAAATAGCGTAGAACAGTAGTGTACTAAAATAAACTGTAAAGAACGCGTTATTGCGAACAGCAATTCTTTATTACACGTTCGCACTCCATTGCGCAATACAACGTACAACAACATAGACCAGCGAGATTACAGATAATGCAAAGAATAATTTAACGTCTGTGTATTTCACTGATAATCCCTACAATCCCCCCTCGGAAGATCATTGACATGTGGATGATCATTTCGCACTTCGGATATTATGCCACCTGGACCTGCTCCAGCAGGTGACTGCAATGTGACTCATGTAGTCTGTGACACAGTGTCTTCGTGAATATGTCCGCAACATTTTGTTTCCTTGGGACATATCGAAGTTCCACTGTCCCATCCATCACCTTTTCTCTTACAAAGTGATGCCTGATTGCAATGTGCTTTGTTCTGGATTTGTCAACATAGTTTCTAGCATGAGCAATAGCTGCCTGACTATCACACCATATTGTAGTTGTGCTGTCAGTTATTTCTTGGAAATCCAAAGACTTTAATAGTTCTTTTTCCCAAAACACTTCTCTTGCACAAGCTGCCAAGGACACATATTCTGCCTCTAATGTGCTAAGTGCAATCATAGTTTGTTTTGGACTTTTCCAGATGATTGGAGCACCTGCAAGTATAAGCACATATCCACTTATGCTCTTGCGTGTTTTTGTACGACTAGACCAATCTGCATCAGCATACGCTACAAGACTTTCATTACTTGGACAATATGTAATCCAATAGTTTTGTGTCTCTTTTAAATACCTCAGTACTCTTTTAGCTGAATTCCAGTGACACTTGTTGAATTGTGAACAATACTGAGCCAACTTTCACACTGAAAAGGCAATATCAGGTCTAGTTCTCTGCCATAAATATAACAGACCACCAATGAGTTCTCTGTAAGGAAGGTTCTTGAGGTCATCTTCATTACACTCGTCGAGAATCTCTGGCCTCTGCTCGATTGGGGTTTTAATTTCTTTGGCGTCTTGCAGTCCAAATTCATTCAACAGTTTGTTGACATATCCTTCTTGTGAGAGGGTGATGCTACCATCGTCTTTCTTATTGAATTTTACTCCCAGTAGATGCGAAATTGTTCCTAGGTACTTAATATCAAACCATCTCTCCAGAAGTTCTTTAACACTACTTCTCATTTATTCATTTTCTGTTAATACAAGTATATCGTCCACATAAACAGCTAATATGGCCTTTCCTTTCCCTTTCTTCAACTGATATACACACGGATCGACATTATTACGAACGAATCCAAGAGTTTCTAATGTTTTGTTGATATGTTCATTCCAGCACCTTCCACTTTGTTTCAAACCGTATATTGATTTGTTCAATTTACAAACCAGTTTTTCTTTACCTCTTTGTATAAACCCTTCAGGTTGTTCCATATACAAAGTTTCCTTTAAATCATTTGACATCACACTGATCCATGAACCACTTTTTCTCAACACCAATAGCTACAAGTAGCCTTAGAGTAACGAAGCCTGATACAGGCGCATACACTTCTTCATAATGCACTCCCTTCTTTTGAGAGAAACCCTTTGCAACCAAGCGTGCTTTGAAACGTTCTGTTTCACCTACTGTCTTCCGTTTAAACACCCATTTGCATTTAATGACATTTGCATTTGGAGGTTTTACAACCAATGACCAGGTGTTGTGCCTCTTCAATGATTATATCTCTTCATTCATTGCTCCAAACCATTGCGCTGCTTCAGCAGAATTGATAGCCTCGATGAATGAAGATGGTTCCACTATATTATTAATACGAACCATATGAGATTGTGGTTCTATGTTATCATATTTCTTTGATTTTATAGAACACCTTTCTCGAAGAATCATATTGTGCTGCTTTTGCAGGTTTGCATTATGTTTTGTAGAACTTCCCTTTGGTCGTCCTCTCTTCTTTACTTGAACAGTTGGGTGTCCTTCACTCTGTTCACCTTTGTCTGAAGTTTCTTCTTCTTCACTTTCTGTGTCTGGAAATCCTTTGAAGTCTTCTTCTTCACCTGACAGATTTTCTTCAGGATTACTGCCTGGAATTCTATCACTGCAGTCAAAAGTGATAGTTTCTTCTCTATCAAATTGTTTGAGGTTAGAATCTTCAGGTTTATTAATGTGTTCTGCTTCATCACTTGTACTCTCTTTGAATACACAGTGACGTGACTCCACAACTTGTTGAGTATCTGGCATCCAAATCCTATAACCGCGTCCATATATTGCGTATCCAACCAAAACTCCTTTCTTAACCCTTGCTGTGAGTTTTGTGTGGCGTTTCTGTTTAGAAATATGCACAAACACTTTACATCCTATTGCCCGAAGGTGAGCGACACTTGGCTTCCTTCCAACCCATAATTCATATGGAGTTTTAACTTCGTTATGATTGTTTGTGACTCTGTTCCTGATATATGCTGCAGTATATATCAGTTCTGCCCAAGCTGTCTTAGGTAACCTATTACTGCTGATTTCACTTCTCACTAAATCCATCAGAGTTCTGTTGAATCTCTCTGCGGTTCCATTTTGCTGTGGTGTGTAAATCATTGTCTTTTCATGTACAATGCCATTACTCTCACAGAAGATATCCCATTTCTTTGAACAAAATTCAAGTCCATTATCTGTTCGAACTCGCTTTAAAGATTTGCCAGTTTGTTTTTCAACCTGGATCTTCCATGCTTTAAACTCAGCCAGTACACTTCCCTTTGTTTTAAGAAGTCTGATGAAAGCATATCTGCTAGCATCATCCACTATGCTAAGAACATATCTGTTGCCACCAAAGCTTTTCACATCTATTGGTCCCATGAGATCTGTATGAACAAGATTCAAAATTATTCTATCACTTTTCAAATTGTTTGATGGATGTGTCACAAATGGCAATCTTGTAGCTTTTCCTGCTAAACAGTCATTACATGGCGTAGGAGTTGTCAACTCACAGTTTAAACCATTTACAGACTGTGTTTTGACCATTTTTATAATCTGATTCTTGCTAACATGCATCAGTCTTTGATGCCACATATCCAATGTTTTTAACTTTCTATTTTCACATTGTAACGAGCTCAGTACACTCTTCTTTAAATTAGGTTCTATTCTCACCACATACAAGCGACCCATATTCTCCGCTTTCAATAGTAAATACCTACTGTCATCGTAAATGCAACATCCATTATTATTAAAAACAACTTTCTTATTATTTTCAGTTAACTGTTTAACTGATAAAATTCCATGGCTAATGCCAGGCACTAAAAGATTGTTTTTAATTTGTATGCGGAATTATTACCTATAATCTTTGCATTTACAGTACCATTTCAAATTGTAGGTGTCGTTGTGCCATTTGCTGTCACAACATTTTCAGTAGCCAAATTTTTACTAATCCAAGAAAAATAATTTTTCTCTGGAGACATGTGATGAGTAGCACCTGAGTCTATGACCCAGCCTATTTAATATAGCTGATCCACATGAAACACTCGTTGTCAATGCACTGGGTGAACGTTAGCTGCTTGATTTATTGGGACATTCATTTGCAAAATGACAGTCTTCTTTACAGATAAAAAACTTTCCTTTTCCATTTTTGCCTTTTCGTATTAATTTCTTAAAGTGTTTTCCATCTTCGCTGCTTGGCTTGACATTTTTGCAATTAGATTTGACGTCCATAATTTTCGTGTTTACTTTCTTTACACATAATGCAGACTGTTTCGTGCTTTCGTTTTGAAACTTCGGCAAGAAGACGCCTTTTCACTGTAGCTTTCTGGTAGGTTACACAAAGATGTTACAACAGAATCCCATTCCTCGGAAAGTCCGCACAAAATCATCATTGCTAAATCTGCATCTTCTATGGCGTTACCAACACTAGCAAGATCTGTAACAGTTTTGTTTATCTGTCCCAAATATAATTCCATTGAATTATAATCACTCAGTTTCAACGAATACAATTTCCGCCTGAGTTGCACAATACGAAATTTGCTATCACGCGGTGCATACAACCGTTCCAGCTCATTCCATGCTATATAGCATTCGTTAAGTGCTGAATATGCATCTGCTGTTCGTCTCACACAGAAAGTGTGATCCTTGCAAAAGCTTTATTTTGTCTTGATGCGTAATTACGTTTTACAGTTGTGTCTGCGTCGGCAGTCGGTTCTTCTTCACCTGGATCAACAACTGTCCATAAATCACTTTCCATCATTACTATTTTAATTTGGTAACTCCATGATGCGTAATTTATACCATTCAATTTGGTTATAGTCGTAGACCCGTGATAAGACATTTTGAACTGATTTAAGCAACTTTTGTCTGTCGCCACCTTCACGCTAAAAATCATAAGCCAACTTTTTCGAATCGACGCTACAAATTAACGATTGCGCAATCAATTTTACAGTTTATAAAAGTTCTGCGCTGTAACTGGGCCCATAACCAATGTTATTATTACTTAAATTTTAGCAGTAAATAGCGTAGAACAGTAGTGCACTAAAATAAACTGTAAAGAACGCGTTATTGCGAACAGCAATTCTTTATTACACGTTCGCACTCCATTGCGCAATACAACGTACAACAACATAGACTAGCGAGATTACAGATAATGCAAAGAATAATATAACGTCTGTGCATTTCACTGATAATCTCTACAGGAACTATGTAAAGATTTTTTATTTTTTTATTTTTAGAGGAAACCAGATTCGTTCAGTGAGCACCTTAATCCCCGACGTGTAACTGGGAACTAGGGAATTCAATTCCCACGTCATAATAGTTGCAGACTTCGCAGCTGGCAACCGATGGCATACCACAACATTAAGACAAGCCTATTGCATCCACATACGTGCGTACACAAGAGGCAGTGGAAGTGGGGGGTAGTAGTTTGCTGTCCCGCAGAACATGTTGTCCACTGACACGCTTCGTTTGATGCTATGGAGCACTTTCTAAGTCACCTGGCTGTCGAGCATTACATCAGTATTCCTGTGAGTTTCTCTCTTCTAGTTGAAGAGAAAATCCAGCAACATAGGTCTTTTCCGCCTCTATCCAATAATACTGACCTTTCGTTCTCAAAGATCCACAGAGAACTGGCTTGTGTCCACTAAGAATAAATCGGACGCATAGCAATTTTTACTGATTAATCATGCTAAGGAGATAACAAAAAACAAAATTATTTATTATAAAAGATAAAGAGTATTATTATTTTTAGAAAATAAATTCTGCAAAATCGGGCATTCAGTCACGTGACTGCGAACGTCAATCGGGAAGCATTACGTCACACCATCCCAGACGCCAAAGTTTTTATTGAAATTTCGAGGAACACAACAGGTTACTCGGTAAATTATTCGTTTGTAGGAACTTTTGTCGCGTGTATACAGTTGTTCTCAGATATACGCTGAAAGACAAGTGTAATTCGCTATGGAACCAGGATTTAGCAAAGCAAACAGTAGCGATTTGCCCAAAATTGCCGCCGTAACACTTGGCTGATTTTTCGCGTCAAACATCGACTTTTGCTCATCGGAATTTCGCAATGTTATAACTTCGATGTAAGTATACACATGTGTCAACTATACATTATAAATAGCATTACTTCAGTTTCGTAGACAATAACGTATTGCTTAGACATATTGTTAAGGTTCTTTGGGTGGTTTAATTACTGCATTAATTAAAAGTCCACCAAAAAACAAGGTTATGTGAAGATGTTCGTTTATTTTGATCAAATCAACAAGTCACCGATATTCACAAGCATAGTTGTTACAATCCAAAGATGCAATACTGACTTACTAACTGAAGACTTGAAAACTGAATGAAAACTTAATGAATGTCTCTGTAACACTGAATGAATACTCTGTCCAGGCGATCTGTTTATATAGAGTCTATCGAATTTACGAGAATTCTTCAAAGGCATCCGCCCGATATTTCTCGATCATTAACAATCACTCAAACAATCAAACATATTAAAAACAATCGGAATTGATACAAAATTAATTAATAACATTACAAAGTGATCAGAAATGGTAATTATAGATACTTAAATACAAAATTATTTACAGAAATCCTTTCAAATGGTGGAAAATTGTCCTGTAGACATCGTAACTTACATTAATATATGTAATTACAAACTTTTAAGAAATTCTCTTGCACCATTCGGTTCTTAAACATATTAAATGGTCTTTAAATAATTTTGTTACCTAAAACAAAGTCTATATACACTTATTTACAAGAAATTACAAAAACAACATACCAAATCACTTTCAAGCAAACTTTAGCTCACTACAAATATTTCATCCCGTACACTGCTATTCAAAATTCAGGTATTAGGGCTGCTACAATATGTTTTGTAAATTAATTGATACTGTTATCGGGTTATATTTGCAAAGTATAAGCAAGTGCTAAATAGCTAAACCAGAAGGAAAATCTAAGCGAAATAACAAAACATTTCGTTCTTCGATTCGATACTATCTTTGGCGTGAATAATGTCATTGGATATGATTGTTGTTAGCTACCATTATTTCTGTGCTGTGCCCTTATCCTAATTTTTCAGTTCCATCACATCTAAGGTATGTTTCTTTTTGCTTTTGTATATACCTTTTCTAGAAAAGTATATCCTAAAATACTGGTGTGGCAAATTTTAAAGCTATGGCACTGCCAATTTCCAGTCTGCTCTAAGCTTCATGTCAGCCTAACAACATCACCTTCCAGTTATTATATCTCGAGAACCATGAGATATATTAGAAAAAATATATATTCTTTATTTTCGATTTGTTTCATCGAGCTGCATAAGAATATATCATCAGATTGTGGCACCACGGTAATGATAGTGCTGCCAGAGTGTGTTTATTATATTAAACGTAGCACCAAAGAAAGATAATAAATCATAAGACCAAAACAACCTCAACTCATACCTTATTATATTGTCAGTACTTGAAAAGTTATGGTTCTGCAAAATTCATCATTTTTTATTCAGATTTAGAAATATATAGTGCACAAACGCTTACATCAATCTGATCTTAACAAATACAAATACGGGAAAAGTGGTTAAAACTTGCAAGGAGGGAGGATGTTCATAGTTTATCTGTAGATTCAATCACCTACCAAAAGAAACGGAAATAGGATGCCACTGCACAATAAGCTCACTAAAATGTAAAATAGAAAAAATGGCATATACTTAGAAAAGTCCATCATGACCTATTGGAATTTCACTTCTATATGGGCTGAGAATAGTTCCATAGCTATACCTTTTTCAACGAAGTAACACCGAGGGTGGTGAGTGAGCGTTAACGCTCTGGACTCGCATCCGGGAGGAGGCGGGTTCGAATCCCCGTCCGGGCATCCAGATTTTGGTTTTGCATGGTTTCCCCAGATCACTCCAGGCGAATGCCGGAATTCTTCCTTCAAACGTCCGAGGCCGAATTTCTTCCCGTTCCTTGTCCCCAATCCCATACCGCCTCTAATTACCTTGATGTAAAGTCATAAGTAAAAAAAAAAAAAAAGGAAAGAAATGAAGTAAATTTAACCGAGAGTGTAATCAGTATTAAAAAAGTCTAACAATACGTTCAGTGTTACACACTAAGAGGAAACTTAACAACATGATCAATGGTTAAATAAGTTTAATCTTCATTTAAAGAGGTTCTGTCATGACAAATTATCTATGCAGAAAGTAAAGAACCTCACTGTTACGTTTCTAGCTCTTCGAGAGTATCGTTCTCGGTCGGATTCAGGCTGTATAACTTTACGAAGATACCGGTGGTGCGTCGCTGAAAGGTTATGTTTAAGCTGGATTGCCACAGTATCTTGTGAAACTTTCTTCCTGCCTCCCAAAAACGTTCCAGACTTTTCCAAACGCCCGCTGTTGGCTCTCAGAAACTCTGGATAACTCATAAGACACGTTGCTATCAACAAGCCCGTGTAAACGATGATATTTTGAGGAGCCATTTTCAAACTAAAATGTTTCCTAGCAGTGGTCTTTCTTAATTATATGGGACAAGTCGTCTCTTGCGTAATTTGCTTCCTGTGAACTCCACATCTCATATGTGTTTCAAACTGGTGAATGGAGGCAGCTTAACATCAAGTTCTTATAAATTATATGGTTAAGGGCCCAGTATTTGTTCTTAAAACCAATGTGGCCGTTTTACTAGCACTGTAAATGTGGATAGCCTGTTTTAATTTCTAATAGTAACAGCAGTTCGTTGTTAGGAACAAGGAAATAGCAAAATGAAAGACTGTACTCTCGGCGCTGTATATTGATAAAATTTTCTAGGGAAGCAACACTAATATGTCCTGTAACTCTGAATAAAACGCCTTTCCAGATAATACTTCATTTTTCCCCCCTCTGAATTAGTGTAGCACTTATCTTGTCACTGGTAGCTCTAGTATCATAGGGGTAGTGCCATTTTTATTAGGATCTTATAAACCTCTTGTAAATCAATTTGTTGATGAGCGTTTCATTGTACTCCGTCTTACTCTAAAGAACATTTTATTTAACTTTCGGGAGAAAAAAATACTCTCAGATTTCCTTCTCTTCTGCATCAAAATTGCTCCCCTCTCCTTCCGTTCCTTTCAGTGAAATGTAGTTAGTTTAATATTAATTTTTTAATTCTGACTTGATGATTGTTTCCGCCAAAAAAAAAAGTATTTTCATATTCCAATTCGCAATGAGTACTCAACATACACACAGGTTGTAGTTTGATACAATCGTGAATACTATCGAATATTCAAAACACCATGTGTCTCAGCAAATTGCTTTCTGATGCACATACACAATGCCATACCATCTGCTCGTGTTTCAACTAGGGGTACACCGCAATCGCACCCTCCAACAAACGACTAAATTGGCAACGATGAAGAAAATTTATCAAATATTGCAGTATTATAAGTTATATTATTATACTTTAATGTATTTTGCTTCATGAAACAAGACGCTTGAGATATTTCTGATATAAAATATGACTCCTATTTATGCTGGAATCTATAACCATTTTAAAATAAATATTAAAATTAAACAGTTCACAAAATGTACCTTATTGTCTCAGCAGGTGTTAAAACTATTCGATACCTTTGTTAAGAGGGTGAGTAAAATGAAAACCTTAAATTTGTAATAAAAAATCGAAATTTCGCGCCGTTATCCTGTAAGTTGGTAAGCGTGCTAAAAGCAGAGCGCAGAATGGCCTGTAGGTGGCAGTATAGTGCAGATGCACGAATACCTTCGCAGTATCAGTATAAAGATGGCTGCCCCACTTGAGACTTGCACCAGGGAAGAACAGCGTTCTGTTATTCAGTCTTTGAGTAGTGAAGGTGTGAAACCTATTGAAATTCATCGAAGAATGAAGGTTCAGTACGGTGATGCATGTTTGTCACAGCAGCAAGTCTACGAATGCAGTAGGAAGTTTCCAAATGGTGTGAGTTCAGTAGAAGATGCTCCTCGTCCAGGTCAAACACAACGAATTGTGACTCCACAGAACATTGCAGCAGTTGAAGCCATAGTGATGGAAAACCGCCGAGTGACACTGAATGACATTGCAGCATGTTTAAAAATTAGTCATGTTTCAGCACACCACATTGTGCATGATGTACTCCAGTTTCACAAAGTGTCTGGAAGATGGGTACCATGGCAGCTGATTCCTGAAATGAGAGAACGACGTGTTGATGCTTGTGAAGAACTTCTTCGGCGCTTTGAACGAGAAGGTGACGGCTTCCTTACAAGAATCGTTACTGGGGACGAAACCTGGGTTCACTTCCACCAACCGGAAACGAAGAGAGCGAGCAAGGAATGGCGCAATTCCTCATCACCAACACCAAAGAAGTTTCGAAAAGAACCATCAGCAGGGAAGGTTATGCTGACTCTCTTTTGGGACGAAAAAGGTGTCATTTTGGAGCATTACATGCCTAGAGGAACCACTGTCACCAGTGCATTATACACAGATCTCCTAAAAAATCATCTTCGGCCTGCAATCAAAACAAAGCGACGTGGATTGCTGTCATCAGGTGTCCTTTTGCAACATGACAATGCAAAGCCCCACACTGCCCAGTTGCAACAATCACAGACCTGCATTTTGAGTGTCTTCCTCATCCACCATACTCACCAGACCTTGCTCCAAGTGATTTCCATAAGTTTGGACCACTCAAAGAAGCAATGGGAGGAAAGAAGTTCCGTTCTGATGAAGAGGTACGCCACGCGGTGCTTGAGTGGTTGCGCGGACTACCAAAAGAATTTTTTTCTAAAGGAATTTATGGACTTTGTAAGCGCTGGAAGACTTGCATTGAGCGTGGGGGAGATTATGTTGAAAAGTGATACAGCTTTGTACCACTTCTGCACAATAAATAAAATTTAAAAAAATATTTAAGGTTTTCATTTGACTCACCCTCGTATTTCAATGTGACATATTTACAGGTTGGCTGAGCCTGGAGGACGAGGTGGTTCCGGGCAACAAGGGCCTGAAGGACATGGTGACTGCTCTGCAGTGGGTGCAGAGTAACGTGGCCAGCGTCGGAGGAGACCCCCAGCAGCAGACGCTGGGCGGACAGAGCGCCGGCGCTGAGGCAGTTATTTGAAGGTGACATGTTTACAGGTTGGCTGAGCCTGGAAGAGGAGGTGGTTCCGGGCAACATGGGCCTGAAGGACATGGTGGCTGCTCTGCAGTTGGTGCAGAGTAACGTGGCCAGCTTCGGAGGAGACCCCCAGCAAGTGACGCTGGGCGGACAGAGCGCCGGCGCCGAGGCAGTTATTTGAAGGTGACATGTTTACAGGTTGGCTGAGCCTGGAGGACGAGGTGGTTCCGGGCAACATGGGCCTGAAGGACATGGTGGCTGCCCTGCAGTGGGTGCAGAGTAACGTGGCCAGCTTCGGAGGAGACCCCCCAGCAAGTGACGCTGGGCGGACAGAGCGCCGGCGCCGAGGCAGTTATTTGAGGGTGACATGTTTACAGGTTGGCTGAGCCTGGAGGACGAGGTGGTTCCGGGCAACATGGGCCTGAAGGACATGGTGGCTGCTCTGCAGTGGGTGCAGAGTAACGTGGCCAGCTTCGGAGGAGACCCCCAGCAAGTGACGCTGGGCGGACAGAGCGCCGGCGCCGAGGCAGTTATTTGAGGGTGACATGTTTACAGGTTGGCTGAGCCTGGAGGACGAGGTGGTTCCGGGCAACATGGGCCTGAAGGACATGGTGGCTGCCCTGCAGTGGGTGCAGAGCAACGTGGCCAGCTTCGGAGGAGACCCCCAGCAAGTGACGCTGGGCGGACAGAGCGCCGGCGCCGAGGCAGTTATTTGAGGGTGACATGTTTACAGGTTGGCTGAGCCTGGAGGACGAGGTGGTTCCGGGCAACATGGGTCTGAAGGACATGGTGGCTGCTCTGCAGTGGGTGCAGAGTAACGTGGCCAGCGTCGGAGGAGACCCCCAGCAGGTGACGCTGGGCGGACAGAGCGCCGGCGCCGAGGCAGTTATTTGAGGGTGACATGTTTACAGGTTGGCTGAGCCTGGAGGACGAGGTGGTTCCGGGCAACATGGGCCTGAAGGACATGGTGGCTGCCCTGCAGTGGGTGCAGAGTAACGTGGCCAGCTTCGGAGGAGACCCCCAGCAAGTGACGCTGGGCGGACAGAGCGCCGGCGCCGAGGCAGTTATTTGAGGGTGACATGTTTACAGGTTGGCTGAGCCTGGAGGACGAGGTGGTTCCGGGCAACATGGGCCTGAAGGACATGGTGGCTGCCCTGCAGTGGGTGCAGAGTAACGTGGCCAGCTTCGGAGGAGACCCCCAGCAAGTGACGCTGGGCGGACAGAGCGCCGGCGCCGAGGCAGTTATTTGAGGGTGACATGTTTACAGGTTGGCTGAGCCTGGAGGACGAGGTGGTTCCGGGCAACATGGGCCTGAAGGACATGGTGGCTGCCCTGCAGTGGGTGCAGAGTAACGTGGCCAGCTTCGGAGGAGACCCCCAGCAAGTGACGCTGGGCGGACAGAGCGCCGGCGCCGAGGCAGTTATTTGAGGGTGACATGTTTACAGGTTGGCTGAGCCTGGAGGACGAGGTGGTTCCGCTCAACATGGGCCTGAAGGACATGGTGGCTGCTCTGCAGTGGGTGCAGAGTAACGTGGCCAGCTTCGGAGGAGACCCCCAGCAGGTGACGCTGGGCGGACAGAGCGCCGGCGCCGAGGCAGTTATTTGAGGGTGACATGTTTACAGGTTGGCTGAGCCTGGAGGACGAGGTGGTTGCGGGCAACATGGGCCTGAAGGACATGGTGGCTGCTCTGCAGTGGGTGCAGAGTAACGTGGCCAGCTTCGGAGGAGACCCCCAGCAGGTGACGCTGGGCGGACAGAGCGCCGGCGCCGAGGCAGTTATTTGAAGGTGACATGTTTACAGGTTGGCTGAGCCTGGAGGACGAGGTGGTTCCGGGCAACATGGGCCTGAAGGACATGGTGGCTGCTCTGCAGTGGGTGCAGAGTAACGTGGCCAGCTTCGGAGGAGACCCCCAGCAGGTGACGCTGGGCGGACAGAGCGCCGGCGCCGAGGCAGTTATTTGAGGGTGACATGTTTACAGGTTGGCTGAGCCTGGAGGACGAGGTGGTTGCGGGCAACATGGGCCTGAAGGACATGGTGGCTGCTCTGCAGTGGGTGCAGAGTAACGTGGCCAGCTTCGGAGGAGACCCCCAGCAGGTGACGCTGGGCGGACAGAGCGCCGGCGCCGAGGCAGTTATTTGAAGGTGACATGTTTACAGGTTGGCTGAGCCTGGAGGACGAGGTGGTTCCGGGCAACATGGGCCTGAAGGACATGGTGGCTGCTCTGCAGTGGGTGCAGAGTAACGTGGCCAGCTTCGGAGGAGACCCCCAGCAGGTGACGCTGGGCGGACAGAGCGCCGGCGCCGAGGCAGTTATTTGAGGGTGACATGTTTACAGGTTGGCTGAGCCTGGAGGACGAGGTGGTTGCGGGCAACATGGGCCTGAAGGACATGGTGGCTGCTCTGCAGTGGGTGCAGAGTAACGTGGCCAGCTTCGGAGGAGACCCCCAGCAGGTGACGCTGGGCGGACAGAGCGCCGGCGCCGAGGCAGTTATTTGAAGGTGACATGTTTACAGGTTGGCTGAGCCTGGAGGACGAGGTGGTTCCGGGCAACATGGGCCTGAAGGACATGGTGGCTGCTCTGCAGTGGGTGCAGAGTAACGTGGCCAGCTTCGGAGGAGACCCCCAGCAGGTGACGCTGGGCGGACAGAGCGCCGGCGCCGAGGCAGTTAGCCTGTTGCTCCTGACGCCAGTCACAGAAGGTAACAGCTGCTTCCAGTAACAATGAAATTTATATATTTAAAACAGTGGGACTGTTATTTCTTACGTTTTAGGTAGTGGTCTGGTAGCTCAATGATTAAGGCGCTTGTTTTTTTTTTTTTTTTGTTTTTTTTTTTTTAATAAAATAAAGTTCGTGGATCTGTCGCGGTATCAAAACCCGGTGGGGCTAGGAATGTTTAGCAGTTGAGTCTGATCGTATGAGCTACTCCAGGACGTTACGTGGTTCGTTTTCCACGTTAACCTGCGGGTACCAGATTTTTTTTTTTTTTAAAATGTCTTTTGTCATCTAGGTCATAGGCTATAGAAATTATTTCCAGCTAATTAGACACACCACAGGAAGGACATGACGTTCACAGACACAACACTTAAATACTCATGCCCGCTGCCGGACTCGAACAGCCGTAGTTCCTACACTACCGAGGCCGGTTGCAGGTCAGCGATGATTATAACTTGCTGCCCTACCTCTGACATAATGGCTTATTATTCCTCCTTCAGGAGGATCCAACAAACCTACAAGTCTGGATAAGATTTTTTTTTTTTTTCTCATACAGAATTATGTCTGTGTAAATGATGTAACTAATTTTTTACTTTTGATAGTTCTTTAACTGGAAAGGTATTAATCGTCGACCTCATATTTTGTAATATACATATTTATGTGGCAGCATTGATTTTTCTAATAGGGAGTGACTAAATCGAAACAAATATTTTAACACAGCCAGAACCAGAAGACTGCCTTGATCCACCGAAAATGGATCTACAGTTTAAAGCGGAATCCGAACCAATGCTATTCAGAAACATAAGAGATTAAAATGTAATCTAAGCGTATGCTTAATTGCAATGCAAAAATGCTACGTGGCTCCAAGCAATCCGCGCGTCACGTGACATCGCATACACTTTGTGTTATGGCGACAAAATGTTGGAGATTTTTCATACCTCCGTAACACATTTTAAACGCATATAAAATCAGGTGTATTAATTATGTAAATAATCCGGGAATACCTCAGTATTTTCAACTTATTTATTAACACGTTCAGTCATTTTTGTTAAGAAGACAATGTAACAAACAAATTGTTGTTTCTGCTTGAAAACTTTTTCCACAATCAAATTTTACTTGTTCTTACTGGATTACTTACATTACTTACAAGCTTCATATAAATGATTGCAGGTTTCAACCATGTAGATAATATTACTACAGATTTTTTAAAGATTGTGGGATACGATAGTGTACTTTACCTTGGAGTCTTGCTGCTTACCATACGATTGGAAAAGAGCGATAGTAATACCGGTTCATAAAGGACGTGTTACAAATATGGTTGAAATTATAGGCCAATTACTTTGACATCAGTGATAGACAAAATTATAGAGAGATTGAAATGTTTGTGAGGAAAGAAACTGGTTTTCAGATCGACAACATGGCTTTAGATATTTATGTGAATCTCAGATGGCGGGCTACATGCAAGATATTTCAGATAAATTTCACAAGGCAGGCCAAGCTGATAGTGTGGCACAAGATTTTTCTATGTCATTTAACTGAGTGAGAGATAAAAGATTTTAAATAAACTGAAATCTATTGAACTGGATGAAAAAGTTACTTGCTGGGTTCTTAGAAGCCAGAAAGCAAAGGGTTAGAGTAGGAAATACATTAGCAAAAGGGGTGGAAGTAAATATGGGAATGCCACAGCTTAGTGTATTGGGACCGTTGCTGTTCATTATTCTAATGAATGACTGTGTTGATGGGTTACGGTCAGAATCTAGATATTTTGCAGATGATATAATGGTATAAATAGGATAAAAACCGGTGAAGATTGTGAACAGCTGCAGGGTGACCTAGATAGAATATCCAAATTGGATGGTCAGCATGGAATGAAGATAAATGCCAAGAAAAAGTCAGCTTATTAGGTACACAGATAAAAAAATGTTAATTACGATTATACGGCGGGGTCAGAATTGCTTGTTGAAAGTTTGAAGTGTAAATATATTGGCATAATGTTTGATAACAAACTCAACTGGGCAGCGCACATTGGGCAGGTGGTAGGAAAAGATTACAAAGTCCTTAATTTACTGGAAAGGGTGATGAGAGAGATGATGTACCAGAGAAGTTAGGGTGTTGGGTTACAAAAGTTTGGTCAGACCATTGGTTGAATATGGTGGTGTAGTTTGGGACCCACATTTTGATTATCAAATACAGGAGTTTGAAGGTGTGTAAAGAAGAGCAGCTAGATTTGTTTGTGAAAATTATCGCAGGGCCCAGTCAGTAACTGATATGATAAAGGAGCTGTATTGGGACTCACTGGAGGAAAGGAGGAGTGTGAAGAAAGTGCTGGGAATTTACAGAGAATATGTTGGTGATGGAGCTTGGAGAGATATTGGTCAAAAAATTATGAATTGTGCATAGAAGGGGAAAGGCGACCATGACCACAAACTTGCGCTCGGTTTCATGCATAAGGGAGTGGAAAAACTTTCTTTTGTTGGTAAGGGCGTCAGGGATTGGAACCAATTACCAAGTGAAGTGATGAATAATTTGCTAAAAACGCTTAAGGAATTTAAAATTAAAATTTATAAATCGGAAAAGTAAGTGTGGGAAAAATTTAACATTCCAATTATATATATACATATAAAGGATAGCGAAATGAACCCCCATTTACCTTAGATGATGGTTTCGTGGGGTTAACACATAAAAAAAACACAAGAACAGGAAAAACAATGAATATTTCGGGACTTTTCCCTTCGTCAACAGGAGAACATCATGGAGGGAGGTTGATGCAGGATGCGGTCTCACAGAATGACATTTAGTCAGGAACATGGTGGGGGTAAATTCAGAGGACAGAAGAAGGGACAATGAATTGGATCTAGTAAACGAGAAATGCAAAATGTTGCAAAAAGTGCAGAATAATACATTAAAATGTTCATGATATAAATTTGAGATAGTAAAAATAAATAAGAAAACAGCATAATCGAAGAAAATTAACAATTAATATGAAAGTAATAATAAAAAAAGATAATCTATGCAGATAAACATCACCTCTGGTATGTGGTGGTTCAATATAGAGAGTGGGCATGGAGGCAAGGAGCGGATGGAGGGAAGGAAAAGTACTGACTGGTTATTATCTCAAATTGAGACCAGGAGGTTGTCTTGTGCCTAGTTTGTATTTATAGGCAAGCTCCCACCTTCTGAGTTCAGAGGAGCTGCTTTTCTTTGGGAGATGGGCCAAGTCCCGAAATATTCATTTTTTTTCCTGTCCTTGTGTTTTTTATGTGTTCACCCCACGAAATTATCATCTAAGTGGTGGTTCATTCCACTATCCTTTTTTTTTTTTTTAATGCATTCGCTATTTAGCTCCTATTATTTCCTGGTTACTATATATATATATAGGGGTAATTAGGTGACTAAGGGAATTGCCACCGGAGCATAAGCTCCATCGTAATTAAAATTAATAATAATGTCTCACACCTTTTTTAATTGAGACTTGTTTAAATACTTTTATAATAGCAAAATAGTTGTATTTATATTATAAATTATTCTTCTGTCTCGAAATTTTAGACCTGACTTCTTCACCATTTTCCCATCTATGTTTACCAAAGGATTTATTTTAAGTGAGAAAATTTTATAAAAGTACATCTTTTTTATCCACCGTTCAAGTATTAACCTTCATGTCACAATTGCATCTATCGAACCATGGTTTTCCTTAGGCCAAAGTGATCTTTCGTCAAATAATTACAAGATTACAGTATTTCAACGTGATGGTTTCTGCAGGACTGTTCCAGCGCATCATCATACAGAGTGGTAGCGCACTGATTCGCTTCGGTATAAGGGAGGACGCCCGGGAAGCGGCCTTCCGCCTGGGCGCTGCCCTGGGCTTCGAGACGGACGACTCCCAGCAGCTGGTCGACTTCCTGCGCACTGTCGACGCGGCGGACCTCATCGTCGACTCCGACGTGATCGAGTCTGAAGAGGTAACAGTTAACTCTTCACAGCGGGCAAAATACTTCTAAGTTCATCACTGAAACTGCAATTTTGAAAGTCAACACAAATTTTAGTTGACATCTATTACGCGGAATTAATTATATCTTACAATATACACACTACAAATCATCACCCATCAGACACCCAAAGATGTGATTATTTTACAAGTTTATAGAAGCAAGACGATGAGACTCATTTTTTAATGGCTTTTGAATTTTTCACTCTCGACTCGGATTGAGGACCGACGAGGAAATAGTCTTTATCCAGCTTTTATGATGGCCTTATAGGGTAAATATACTTAACCTGTGCTTATCGGTAAATTCACACACAATTCACAAATACAATGAGTCCATCGTTATATAAATTATTGTTTTCTTAGCTGACGGTGTTACGAATTATTGCAAACTAAATTTTTCGCTCCCCAATAAGATTTATTATACTACAGAACTGACTGCAACCGCAGAAAAATACAGAATGTGACGCAGTTAGAGTTAAACTGTAAGACGAGAAACAGACTCGTCATCGTATTGTTTGTTAAAATTGAAAAACTAAAAACTCCCATCTCTGTTTAATAGATGATAATATCTGACCAATAAAAGTTTGCTCGTAATAATATTAAAACTTTTTAGAAAGTTAGTCTTAACACCTTTTTCCAAACTGATGTTTCAAGGTCAACGCCAAGAAACTCAACAGGTTGGCCCTATGCAAAACGCACCGGTTATATGTTGCGCAAGTAGTCCAACATTTTTAAGATACGTTCCAGTCCAGTAATTTCCTTATAAAAACTTAATAAATGCTTAAAAATAAATTTTTAGTGAGCTGGCAAACCTGATAGATTGATTTCTACTTAAAAAAAAACCTAATCCGTGATTTTCTCAGAAATCGTTAGAGCATTCTTCCAAAAAGTCCGTATTTGCATACCTGGACCGAAATTGTCTTGGAAGCTTATTTCAACTTGATCAGTAAGGAAGCACAACAGTAATAATGTAAAGCAATATCATCACTGCATCAGTACAGCACTCTAATAATTATTTTATGGTGAGGGTTACAACCTTACTACATTACAAACATCAAACAGAATCTTATTAAAAAAAATTGCTTAATGCCATCCCAAAACTTTATGGCATTTATGTAGAATATTTCCGTAGCTTTACGAACATTTTTTAGTTGACTATCAATCGTCCGCAAGTTCGTACGCAAGCACTGTTATTGAACATTACATACTACTCTCTTAAATCAACAGGGTCAAGAACTACATGATGCGCGGTCACTGTCGGGCACTGAACGCCACATGTATTTGCACGAACTGTCTTCACGACAAGTTACAACTTCATTCCTCCGAATAATATGATGCCGCTCGTGCGCTGAATTCAAGACAAACATTCCCAATGCAAGAAGCAACTGACGATTAAATTAATACTAATTTGTGCTTTTACCTTAATTCTTAAACTTTTCGGTGACACATCAAAATGAAACATAACCTATTTTTACTTAAATAATTAATACAGAAATAATTTGAATGTCAAAGTAGACCTGAAAACTATGTTATGATCTTTACCTCACAACTTGACTTTTAATTTTACAAGAAACGGTTTCACACTTCTCAATAATAATTTGATCTTATTTCAATTTCTTTTTTCTATTATTTTTAATAATTTCAAAATAAACTTATGATTATTAAAGCACATGAAAATCATACTGGCATACAAATAATGATTTATTTTAACTACACATCTCAAAATAGCCCTTACCTTTTTGGTGGGTTACGAAAAAGAATCATAAAAATAACCGGACCACAGGGGAAAAGAAAGTTTGAGAAACGCTGGCTTAAAAATTCAACGATATCTGGACGTTATTTCGGCATGTTGCGATCAGTGTCCAGTTTCACTGAAGTGCAAGTTAATGTGCGTAAATAACAAAAAGAATCCTTTTATTCAGGAGTACAAAGTAAACAATTCAGTTATTGAGATGGTTGATTCAGTGGAATATTTGGGTGTAACACTTTTTTTTATGGGTTTACGCCTCGTCGACGTCAAGGTCACGAGAGGCGGGAAAGGATCGGGGGAGCAAGGAACGGGAAGGAATTCGGCCTTGGCTTTTTGAAGGCAGCATTCGCCTGGAGTGATTTGGGGAAACCAAATCTGGATGTCCGGACGGGGATTCGAACCCGTGCCCTCCCGAATGCGAGGCCAGAACGTTACCGCTCATCCACCACGTTCGGTGGGGTGTAACAATACAAAGAAACATGGAATGGGGCCTCCTCTTAATTTCGGTCTTAGGTATAACTAATTGTACACTGCGATACATAGGTCGAATTTTGAGGAATTGTAACACAAAAACAAAGAAGATGGCATACAAAACTCTCATGAATATACATTTGAATTACTGTTGTGGAGTATGGTATCCGTGATTAATTGAAAGCATAGAAAAGATACAAAGAATAGCAACTCAATATGTGACTGCTTGACACTTACGAAAGCGTTGCAGAAGTGGCACATCGATTGAGCAGGGATGGTCTGGAAGACTGACGATGTTGGTTTCGTTTTAATTTATTAACAAACCTATGACAACACTTTCCATTTTCGAGTGCGATGAAACACTTCGTGCATCAACGTATGCGGATGATAGGAAAGGAAATATTAGAGAAGTTAGTGCCATACTGATGTTTATATGAATTCTTTCTTCCCTCCTGCTATTCGGGATTATAATGCACAGAGCAGAGATTAATTCTGGTGCAAAGCACCCTCTGGTAGCCGCTATTTTTGTAAATTGTAGAGAATATATGTAGAGCTGATGAAGTTTTCATTCTAAGAATCTGATACGGAATCGTTAAGGCTAGGCACATGTTGTTCTGGCAGGAGCGCAAGCAGTTCACATTCCTGTCGTGGACGCCGGTGATGGAGCCTGAGGTGGAAGGCGCCGTCCTGACAGAGCGACCCGAAGTCATGCTGAAGGCGGGCCTCATGCACCAGGTGCCTATACTGACTGGAGTCACGTCCGGGGAGACGGGTAAGTGACCACTCCAGAGGTCTGCAGCCACCCTCACCAAGCATTCATCCGCAAACAACTGGCCTAGAAAAATAGCATCATTTCTCCTACTTGAAGTGACAGAAATTACTCATCAGAATGACACAGTTTGTACCAATCAGTCATAATCTGAACTAATATTATAAATGTGAAAGTAACTCTGTCTGTTTGTTACGTTTGCAGAGATAAATGGCTAATCCGATCTTGATGAAATTTGACAAGTAGATGCTGTTTGCCTTTAGGAAGGTCAGAGGATACTATTTCCTGTATGGATAATAAATATTCTCATTGAATTATGAAAAACTATCTGAACTGTGAAACACAGACGCATAATATGTATACGTCTCTGTAATGCCTAACGACAAAAGAGGATGGTAGCACAGTGGATAAGGTGCTTCCTTCATAAAAAAAAAAAAAATCCGTGTGGCTTCCGGTTCAAACCTCGCTGGGCGCAAAACATTTTTAAGAATTGTTTTTCATCGTTTGAGCCAAGCCTGGGATTTTGTAGTAAAGATTCCACGTTAAAATGTAGATCCCATAGATTCAGGGGTGGAATGCGTGGCAAATCGAAAGCGGTAGAACAGTTTATAACGTTCTTCGGTGGTTTAATTTATATATATTGATTAATTAAAAAGTCCGCCAGAAGGTTATATTGAAGTTTTGTTTATTGTTTTAAAAACGAATTCAGCGATATTCACAAGTATAGATACAATACAGAGATGCATTTCTGAGCCGTTGCAAATATAATCTCTGTGAACTAACTGGATGAATCTCTCTGTAAAACTGAATACTGAATGAAGTCAACTAACTAACTGCTCTGTCCAGCCGATCTGTTTATATAGTCTCTACCGAAATTACGAGAATTCTTCAAAGGCATCCGCCCGATATTTCTCAATCATTTACAATCACTCAAACAATCAAACATATTAAAAACAATCGGAATTAATACAAAATTACTTAACAAAATGATCAGAAATGGTAATTAGAGATACTTAAATACAAAATTATTTACAGAAATCCTTTCAAACTGTAGAAAATTGTGCTGTAGACATCTTAACTTACATTAATACATGGAATTACAAACATTTAAGAAATTCTCTTGCACAATTCGGTTCTTAAACATATTAAATGGACTTTAAATAATTTTCTTTCATAAAACAAAGTCTATATACACTGATTTACAAGAAATTACAAACAAACATACCAAATCATATTCAATCAAACTTTAGCTCAATACAAATACTTCATACAGTACAATACTATTCAAAATTTAGGTATGAGGGCTGTTACAACCCCTCCCCAGGATTCACTTAATTTTACACAGTTAAAATTGATTGAATCCGTCACGAATCTAAGCAGGTTGAATGTACACATAATGCCAACACAAACAGATTACAATCAATCAACCATAATGACTTTTACAATGAACAAATACAATTCTTCATTCCATACAACTTCTGCACATAGTCCATGACACTGATTTTGGTTACAATAATTGTCTTTTTTCAGATCCAATCATTTTTTCAGTTACTGTTTTACCCAACAAACATTCAATGTTATTACCTTAAGTTACAATTAATTTTTTCACTTAGACTTACACAACAGTCTGTTTATATTTTACAGCTGATAATTTGTCACCACAATGTAGAAAGTCATAACATCATGAAAACACCAAAAGTTTCTACACAAAACTGTCACAAATTGCTTTATACAGTGAAATGCTTACATCTTAAACATTCAGTATTATTACATCTGCATCTGAACTTAAGTACTCACACAAACTATTTACATGCATCAATTGACAAACTTATTTACAAAATTAGATATTTACAGGTTGTTGACCCCTCCTCAAACCAGGCAGTCCAAAAAAACTAATTCTATAAGTGGGTTCCAAGATTTCTCTGGAAACCGAAAACCATGCAAGTTATTTTTTTCTAACTTTCCAGTTTTCTTCTACTTCCTGGAAGACATGTACTCCTAAACCGTAGTCAGAACTATCCGCGGCAAGGCAAAAATCTAGATCCCAGTCTGGATAATAGAGGATATTGGCATTACACAATTCATCTTTGATCTTTTGAAAATCTCTTTCACATTCTGAGGACCACACCGACTTGACACTTGGTTTAACCAAATCTCTTAAGGCTGGACTATTTAAAGCTTGTCCCTGAAGAAATCTCCTATAGTATTCACACAATCCAAAAAACTCTGTAGTTGTTTCTTATCTCTAGGTCGGGGAAAATTCTTAATGCCATTTATTTTATCATTACTAGGCAAGATCCCCTGTAGTGTAATACGATGGCCCAAAAATTCAACCTCTTTTTGCAAAAATGTACATTTCTTTAACTTAATAGTCATACCCCCCTTTCTCAATGCTTCTAAAACTTTTTCCAAGTAGCACCCAATGTTCCTCAAGTGTTTCTGACATTATAAGAATATCGTCTACATATATCTCTACTTGTTCAAGCAGTTCCTTTCCTAACACACTATCCAAAGCACGAATAAAGGTAGCCACTGAAATATTTAACCCAAATGGTAAAACTCGAAAATTACAACAACGGCCATCAAATAGAAAGGCAGTGTATTTCCGGGATTCTTCTGAAAGCGGGACTTGCCAATAGGACGCAGTCAGAGCGATAGACGAAATATATCTTTTACCTTTAAACCTGTGCAACAACTCACTGATAGGTGGAGGATGATCCCGTTCTGTTACTAAATGCTTGTTTAATGTGCGAGCATCCAGCACTAGTCACACAGAATTCTCCGGTTGTTACGGCGATTACAAAATAACACCCAAAATTTGAAAAGCTATACTTGTAAAACGAAAAAAGTTTCAACTTTGGCTGATCAATTGTTTAAAAAATAAAAGCGCCAAGTTATCATTACCACAGATATATGCCGTCACGAGAAACCCGGAACGTATCCACTTGCAATTCACACTGATCCCATACTTTTTGCTAACATGGCCGGTGTTACGATTTGGATGGCTGCAGCTATTCTCGTTTTCTGTTCCTGCAGTGTTGGGAAAACACTAGATCTTTTACGTAAAAGCGTAAAAAAAATATCGCAGTTGTTAGATCATGGTTTTTTGGAGGCCAGCGATGGTCGCAACATACCCAGCTTTCAGCCCATCGTTGCGGCAATTTTGCGTTCTAGTATCTGCTAACAGCTTAGTGCTAATTGGGTGGTGCTTCATCCTGTTGATAAATGTAGTCCCCAGCGTTTACTCTAGATGAGGGAAAAACCAAGTCCCTAACACATACAAGTAAGAATTTATATTATTAGTGGTCCCTTGAGAAGAGAGTGGCCCGAAAAAAAGTGTCAATGCCATTGCAAAGCCTACATGTTTGACTAAACTGACAAAGAAACGTACTCCACGAAGAGGGAGGACAATAGTATAACCGATTCACTTTTAGCAAACTCTGTAATACAGAATGCCTTCTGCTGTGCGCTTGTCATCTCAAAGTGAACAAATAACAACAAAGTACAAGTTAACTTAATTTTATCCATAATTCACTGTGTTGTACGTGAATATATTGATCAGACAAAAGGTAGAATAAAACACAAACTTCAGCCACTTGAATGCAAATTTATTGCAATACACTATGCATTTCTGACCCCGTGGATCCATCTTCAGGTGTCTGTTGTATTGGTAAAACTAAAACAAAACTAAAACCATTATAAATACAACAGACACCTGAAAATGGATCCACAGAGTCCGAAATGCATAGTGTAGTGCCATAAATTTGCATTCAAGTGACTGAAAGCTATGTTTTATTCTACCTTTTGTCTAAAGAACAAGTTCTTGAACTGTGATGAATGACGCTACTAACCATATCTTTTCCGAAACAAACAAAACTTCGAAACACAATAAAGTTACAATGAGCTTCAGTGAATGGCCTTACCGCCTTGAAAATACCGGTTCTCGTCCAATTATCAAAATTGCGCTTTGGTTAAAGATATATAGCGTATCATAGTTGGAGTATTCTTTTTTAACAATCTAGCACACGACAATACAGAGCAAATAAATGTATATTTGTGCGTGTAATTATGTCTCCCTTCTATCATAGTCGATTTTCTGATATCTGCGCCTTGAGTATTACAATCACGTCTTTCGGCAGGTTCCGACGTTCTGACGAACGACGTCCTGCTGGAGGCTCTGAGAGATGAGTTCCTGGAGTCCGTGGCGCCGTGTATACGACTGGACACCCTGGAAGAGAGGCTGGAGGCTGCCTCTAGACTGCGAGACTACTACTTCGGTAACGGCTCCATCACACCAGACGACCCCTGGCCGCTCGTTAACGTAAGACCAGCCACTAAAACGTACCACCTAGGTAGTACGTAATAGCAGGCGCGCGGAAAAGTAACCACCAAAAACACAAGACAGTGAAACATTACACAGAGCCAACATTTCACATCTGAATTCTCATGTCAAGGAGGCTGATGTTTAATTTAACTTCTAACTCATTAGAACGATAAAAAAAAAGGCGTGCATTAGTGATTATTGAAAACTTCGATTTTTTTACTACAGCGTATTTTAGATCGGTGTACACGCAAAATAACTGCTTAGTGGTGTAACTTAAGCACATAACTTCTACAACTTATGTTTTAACATATCTACAGCCACACTTTCCAGTAATTTAAGTTTTTGGTGGGGACTTTTTATGACTATACATTTATGTAGTTTGATTTATTTTATTTGTTTATCGTATAGAATTTGTCGGAGAAAAAAATTGAATAGTGCGTGATTGATAACAGTTCCTTCCTACTCACAAATTAGTCCCTTTTAAAGTTTGTATTGACCACCTAATGTAAGGACGATCAGACTTCGTTAATTAATTAATCTCGGCCGCCACCATTGGCTGGCTAGGGTACAAATCAATACCTATATAATGAAAAGTTTCTTCAAATAACTCCACTTGTATGCAGAACACAAGCCAAAGATTTATTTACAGTTTTGTACTGCACAAATGTACCCGGCCTCCAATGGAGAAAAGTAATTAAAGCACATACAAGTAAAATTACTGGTTGTGACTATATAATCCGAAGATGCAAGTTCTTAAGAGTGAAAAGCAATACATTCAATCAATTTCACGTAGCTGTTCATACCAACACAGTACACCAACACTCCACCACATAATCTCGTAGTTTCCTTCTGTCAGTGAAACGTTTTTCCGACGCGGTACCCCGTAATTAGTAACTCACACTTCAATACAAATCATTTGTTAATTATTTGCGGCCACGACTTACACCGAGCTACAACAAGACCCAGAGGCATGATACCAACACGACGTTCTCTTCCAGACTTCACACTCTCTCTGATCTACTAATCGATTGTCAGTCTCGCAAGTCACCGATGCACATAGCATTCGATACTCGGCATAGAATAAATATAATAATTAAAATAAGTTAATTACTAAAGGGGACAAGCCTACTGTAATGTGGCAAATTCCAAGGTATTTTCATTGTTAAAAAACCAAAGCAAAATCTGAACATAACCAAAAATAAGGAAAATATTTAAAAATACAAAATTAAAACTTCTAAACCAGTGTATTGTTGTTGCTGGACTAGTGTGCTAAAACTCTTCCAGTCGCCATAAAAACGAATAGGGGGCATTTTTTAACAATAATTCGTTAAATCTGGTTTTGTTAAATTATTGATATTGTCAATTTTTAACTTTACTAATATATATAAAATAATTCTGTTTGGACCGTGCAGTTGTTGTTGTTTCTGTTAGAATAAATAACACTCGTAAGAGAATGCATAAATTGTAGGTTCCCTTTGGCTTTGTAAGAATATAATTTGTGAATGCCAGAGTCGCTTTGATATGTGGGGAGCCAGTGATAGTCACACAGAGAAGTCATCTCCTACCAGCTGGATAGGTCGCGAGGAAGAGGCAGTGTGGGCTCGGTCGTAACGAAGACACTTGTTTATTAGAGGAAAGGTACTAAAACAACAGAAAAGCTTCCTCCCTTGTTCGACGTGCGAAATTGAGTTAGAGAATTAAGAGCTCGATGGAAAATCTGGCGTTTTTATGGAAATACAGTGAGGAGTATAAATGGAACTACTGCTTTTGTACGGAATACCCTTGCCACTAACTAACTAACAAGACTAGAAGTTACCTTACATGGCGACGTTAGACAGGACTCAAAAAAGTATGAGAGCTTGGACGAAATCTTGGTTGTCTTCCTACAGTTGATATAAACTGCTATCAGCTTAGATACTTCCTCCTTACTATAATATACTGCAAATACATAAAAAATGCGTGTAAGTAGTGATCGGAGCTACTACCGTAAGTTTTAACGTGAATACGTCCCTCATTAGCCAAATAGCCAGCGAAACCACAATAATTGTTTATGACTTAATATTCTATTTAGAAACACGAGAGAAACTACTGCTAGATGCTAAACATTTTATTTAGGTACACAAGACGAACTACTGCTCGGTATTTAACTGCTACCACACTTGATTCAGAGGAGGATTACAGAAATAAAAATGTTCAGTTGATTGCCTGCGATAACGTTGTATTCCTCTAGACGTCAGAGACAGTACCGCAGTCGTAACTCCCTCTCCCGCACCGCTGTGTCCCACTGAGGTCATGGAAAACATTGGATTTATTTCGCTCGGCGTTCTTCCTCAATCGGTATAGCCGAGACCTCTTCGCATTTCCAAGGCAGTTTACATACGTTCCGCTGGTTCTGCTCCCACTTCTTAGGTGTACGTTGACATTTTCTGTTTCAGAATGTAACTATTTTTCAAAATTTTCTTCTAAAAATCTAGAAATGGTCTTTAATTTTCCGCCACTTTTCATACGAAACGAATATTGCTTTGCCTCAATTCACGTGATAAATGAGCGGTATACGGTTGTGCACTGAATATACATTTCGTTACCGAACAAATCGTATCCCTTTTCCGCGTCGTGCAGGACCAGGAGAGATGCCGGGTAATATACCTGACGCTTTCAAGCTTTCTTTGTCCAACGCTTTACACCCTGTTGTACTCCGTTCAATAGTCTTTGAGTACTTGCCGTTTCAAACTGGACAACTCTCATAGAAGTCATAATTTTGCAATGCCAACCGGTATTGAACTTTGAAGATGTATTCGCATCAAAACAGTATACAATGCTATCTGAACGGATTCTGTTGTCTTCTGCTTCCGAGTCCAGCGAATGCCTCTGCTATAGCATTTCTCAGAGAAACTAGCGGATGGGTGCGAGTGCGCTGTTGCCGCACTTGGGAATATTCTCGTGTAGCGCACTCTCTTTACGCCAGAAAATGGCAACGTTGAGTATTCTGTACTGCCTAGTACGAGCGTCAACTCTCAAATTATTCCTATAAGGAATTTAACTGTTAGGTGCACGGTTTGACAACGGCGCCAATACCGCTGACCACAGCTGCAGTGACACGCCAATAGTCTTCCGCAACTGACTTGCCGCTCACCGCTATGTCTCACTTCCTCTCCTATCACGTTATTTTCTTCGGTTTTCTCTTCCTGGTATTAAAAGGTTTCTACAGGCATAATAGCAAAGTTTTCCTTGATCATCCAAAGAAATTTTGAAGAATCTTCACTCTTTCCTACTGTCTGGTTTTGGTGTGGTATGATACTCGGGAATCCTGTACTAAAAACAAGAATTTTCTTCTCGCAGGCTTTTATTTTTCGTTAGGAATATCATCATTTAGTATACTTTCGTCTCTAACTACTTTTACTAATAGTCCGTCATAAATGGCTTCAAAGCTATGCTAACGGTAACAAAGGAGGCACCAGGCAAGTAAGGAACTGGTCTACTGAAACTTGGTCTGAGTCTTTTAAAATATAATGGAATGACATGGGCTTAACATTATAGCTATAATAACATGAATGCAGGTAGTTTTATTTATGTAAATTACCGCTATGATAAAGGAGCAGTTTATGGAGTTACTGAAAGTCACGCGATAAAGAGTGTTGTAGGTATGCACATTGCACAGTGCATACTCTGGTAACGATGTCTAGATGCATGACTTGTGCGGAGGAGTAGGATCCTACGTGGATTATTATTATTCAAAAAGACATCTGGTTCTTCGAGCCGATCGTTACCATAAATTAGCACTTGAATTCAGACGTAAATATTTTTAATTTGTAGGTAAGGGAATAAGGGACTGGAAATACAGGGTGTTTTAAAATGAATCATCCGATTTGGCACGTCTATATTTCTGAAACTAATAAACATATACAATGAATTTTGTTTTTTTATGAACGGGAAACTCAAAAAAAATTCACACCTTTTGATAGGTATTCAATGTGCCCCCCTTGAGATGCGCGGCATATGTCAATGCGGTATTCAAATTCTTCACGCACTGCATCGAGCATGTCTTGAGTGACAGCTTCCACAGCTGTTGTTATGCGATATCTCAGTCCATTCATTGTTGTTATTAACGGAGGCACATTAACAGAGTCTTTTATAAACCCCCACAAGAAGTAATGACACACAGTCAGGTCGGGTGACCTTGGAGGTCAGTAATATAAGGCTGAATCATTTGGTCCAGTGCGACCGTTCCATCGTTCAGTAATTCTTTGATTAAAAAATTCCCGCACTTCCAGATGTCAGTGTGGCGGTGCCCCATCCTGTTGGTAAATGAAGTCGTTCGAATCAGTCTCCAACTGTGGGAAAAGAAAGTTCTCAAGCATATCGAGATATGTGCTTCCTGTAACTGTGTTCTCGGCAAAGTAAAATGGACCGTACAGCTTTTCCCGTGAAACTGCACAAAACACATTAAATTTTGGAGAGTCCCTCTCATGTTGTATAACTTCATGTGGTTGTTCCGTACCCCATATTCTCACATTGTGACGGTTCACCTTACCATTTAAATGGAATGTTGCCTCGTCACTGATCACTAAGCGTGGAAGAAAACTGTCATCCTCCATCTTGCCAAGAACGAAATTACAGAACTCCACACGTTGTTGTTTGTCACCTTCACGAAGAGCTTGCAGTAGCTGAATTTTGTATGGTTTCATGTGTAAGCGTCGACGCAACACACCCCAGACGGACATCGGGGGCATGTTGATCTGTCGAGCTGCACGGCGAATGGATTTCTGCTGACTCCTTGTGAATGTATGGCGGATGCGTTCAACGTCTGCGTCAGACACTCGGGGGCGGCCCGGCGATTTGCCTTTACACAAACAACCTGTTTCTCGGAATCGTTCAGGCCATCGTCTAATGCTCTGTGCTGTAGGAGGATCCACACCATACCTAGTACGAACGTCACGCTGAACCCGCAGTGCGCAAAACTTAAAACACAAAGTGCTTTCTGTTGTCCCGACGCCATTTTGACTAGATTTGAAGTGGGCGCACACCGCTGCTACCTAGCGGGAACCATGTCAAACTCGAGAGTTTGCTCCTTCCAACAGTACGTTGTTCATGCTCATATCTAAAATAACATAATAGTTATGATTTTTTTTAAAATCGGATGATTCTTTTTGATATACCCTGTAGTAATCGAAGCGTCTTGTTATTTCTCAAATAGTAAAATAATTTAAAGAAAAATGCCGATAAGGCATAAACTTCATCACTGTTAAATAATACTAATAACTATAAGTTGCATGCATTTTAAGAATTTTATTTAAATCGGTTCTTACCGACAGCAAAAATTTCGTGCAACAACGATATTGAAATATTGTGTCTGTAACAGTCTTGATATCGGTCAATGTAACTAACTGCTATTATTTTTCATTTCAGTTCAAAAACGACCTATGGTTCTTCGAGCCGGCCAACACGTTCGTACGATACGTCACCAACACGACGGACCAGCCTGTTTATTACTACGAGTTTGATTACCGGAACGAAAACATGTACGATACAACATACGGTGCGTATAATCAATCATCTTCAACACTTGCTCCTGGTATTCCAACCCTCGTGATTATGGTTCCCAATTCACTCCTCAAAAGAAATTTGTTTCATCAATGTGTACCTTAAACACCATTTACCTTAGTTCCGTTGAGGCTCCGGACGCGGTTTTTTCTCACTGTGGGTACATAGTTTAATCATCTCATGTTAGAAGCAGCTAATAAACCACTACATGTTTCGGAAGAGATTGTAAGAAATTGTTAGGGATTTTTATAAATGGAAAAACACATGATTATTATTATAAGACATCTTTCAATTAAATGAAGAAGAAGATACTGGGTACCGTTGGGGAAAATTCAATAAACTTTAAGATTTGTGAACGTAATAGAACTGATTGTTTTTTTTATATTTATTTATTTTAGAAATAATTGCGTGGTAAAACTCTGTTGGAGTGTAGTCTTCTGAAAGGTGAGTACACATAAAAACAAACACTGAATTAAAAGTGGTGAAAATTTATCTTTGACCAGTTGTATTTATTTATTAGTTTTGAAATCCTTCTGGCCTCTTGTAAGTTTCAAAAGAAGGTCAGAAGAGGCGATTGACTGAATGGAAATACGTACATGAACTAACTTACCAGGTAGTGTGTGAGTGCCCCCACTTCATGAAGAGTTAGTGTTTGACGAGCAGATGTGAATGGTTGTTTCACATGACGACCTGTCTGCCGAGATTTAGATTATGACATACGTAACTGAGTGGGTTTTGACTGTTTTATGTTGTTTCACAAGCTGCAATCCTTATGAGATCAAAAGTTATGATATTTTACGTGTTTGTAAAGGTTAAAATTATAAGTCCCTCTAATATAGAAAGAGGAGCAGTGGTCTGGTAGTTGTATCTGTAATCAGAGAGCTTGTCTTTTTGTTCAGGTACTCCTCACTCGGCGGATCTTCAGTACGAGTTTCTACGAAACGACACTGTCCAGGAGATAGATCCCTCCACAGCTGAGGCGCAGATCAGACTTGTCTACGTACGACTCTGGACCAACTTCATCAAATACGGGTATGCAACACATAACGAAAAGCTACAAGTCTTACCAAAGTAATAAAACTATCTGATATGGTTCAGGAATATCATAAATGTTTTTAAAAACACGCTCCTTTTCGTTACAAAATTTACTATTGGAAACATACAAAAATATCATTTCTTAAACCTTTATGTATCAATAGAATAACTAAAAAAAATCAACAATTTCGTAAGCATTAAAGGTAAAACCCCGTCCGGGCATCCAGATTTGGGTTTTCCATGGTTTCCCCAAATCACTCCATTCAAATGCCGGGATGCTTCCTTCAAAAGGCCACGGCCGAATTCCTTCCCATTCCTTGCCCCCATCCTTGCCCCACATCCTTTCCCGTCTCTAAAGACCTCGACGTTAAAAAGAGACGTAAAGCAGTTACTAAAAAAAAAAAAAAAAGGTGAAAGCAAACTCTAGGAATTTACCGCTATACATAGATGTAAAGAGATCCAGTTTATAGAAATAATAAATGTGAAATTTTTTTGAAGACAATAGCTGAAGAGGAAAACAGAGGAATAACGAAAAGAAACTTATTCAAATATTTTTGTATGTAAACATGTGAAATTATCAACCAGCAAATCATATTATAAATAATTCAATCCTTCACGGTATGTGTTGGTTAATAAATTCACTTGTTTCACTTTCACGGCTTTCCATGCACAATGTAGCATCTTCACTGTTCAGTCTGCCAGTAAAGGCCCCTGCCAGGCAGACCTCACACACAACGCGCCTGCACGCCGGGATACATATACGACTCCAAACAGGCGCAGAGACATCAAAACAAACCAGGAAAACAAATAGAATCATCTAGAAGCTAAGTGGGACTATTTCTTACAGAGGTCGCCGTACTACCACACAACGGAATTCCTGCGCCAGGCCGCCTATATAAGCGTAGCCGGCCGCTCCACCGCCAGTTCCGGCCTGACCGCGGAACCAGCTTCAACTACAGAAGACCACCGGAAGTTCGCGAGAAGTAGAAGCCGTCTCTCTACCCCGGATCAGGACCAGGCTAAATTTCTCGACGGTCATCCGCTAACTGTACCACATTTGTTATTGTTTACCAGTGTTTTGTGTACATAGTAGTAAACCTCAAGGAACCATTAAGTGTAGTTCACTTCAGTGGCGACAAGGTTGGGATAAGAACTCTCGACCATCATGGCTACGCCAGCAGCACCTACGGAATGGCAACAGTTCCTCCAAGGACTTCTACATCAGTTCTTCGAATCTCAGAGACAACTGATTGCGGAAGTCAGGAATCTCCGCCAACCCACGGCCCCGCCTCCGTTCCCAGCATTCAACGACGACGTCGAAGAATGGGAGACCTACGAGAAGCGCATAAAACAACACTTCGCAATTCATCACATATCCAAAGAAGAAGACCAGCGTGCATATTTCCTTTCCTGGAACCAATCGAAGATGTATGTCTTGCTCACCAAACTTCAGCCACAAGACCCCGACACCCTCACCTTCACGACCATCTGTACGACACTGAATGCATACTACAGACGCCGGTACCATGTCGTCGCGGCCCGCGTCGAATTCTATCAATGCCGGAAGAAGCCCGATCAGACGTATCGCCAGTGGGCGGCCGAACTCCAAGGCCTTAGCAGAAAATGTAAGTTTCAAACTCGTTGTTCCCACGAATCCTACGCCGACGACATGGTGCGTGATCACATCATACAGGCTGCACCAGATGCCGCACTCCGGCATGACGCCCTCAAGTTAGAGGACCCATCCCTGGAGCAGGTCATCGAACTTGCCTACAAATTCGAAATATCTACGGCCGCAGATCGCCGCCTGGAGTCCTGGGCGGATGTGGCCGCAATCCGAACCGACGTAGAGGACACACAGGACGTCGCCGCCATCCAGAGCTCCCAGTCGCGCTCCTCCCGACACCACAACCGGGGACCGCTTCCTCAGAAGGACATCGAACCGGCCCGTTCCGGCAGGGGCACCAAGTCTCGGCAGCAGCAGCGGATCCCGCAGCGCCGACGCCGCAGCCCGCTCCGCCTACCCTCCTGCCCCGCCTGTTATTCAGCACATGAGAGGGAAAATTGTCCGGATCGTTGGGCTGAATGCTCACGTTGCGGCAAGGAAGGACACCTGGCGTCCGTCTGCCGCACCAACACCACCAATGCCAATCCCGGCTCTCGCCGCCCAGGGTCTTACCAAGACAGGTTGAGCGGCGCACCTATGGATATCAATCAGGTAGACACTTCCACAGCATCCAAACTTTTTATTGACGTTACGGTCAATGGCAAGCCCCTGCGCCTACAAGTCGACACAGGAGCAGCAGTCTCATTGCTTAATTATACTACTTATGTGCAAATTGGCTCGCCCCCCCTCTCGCCGGCCCCCAAGCGCCTCCTGACATACAACAAACAGGAAATAGCACTCCTGGGACAGTTCACAGCAAACGTCATGTATAAGTCTGTACATCGTTCAGTCCCCTTTTTAGTAGTTAACAGTTCTCTCACAGCAGACTTATTTGGACTGGACGCTTTCCGCTTATTCGGATTTTCAATTGAGGATAACATACACCTCGTATCTCAGCATGTTCCTTTTCCTGAAGTGGACGCCCTTTGCACCGAGTTTCAGGACCTGTTCTCACCAGGCGTCGGCTGTGCAAAGGACTTCGAAGCATCACTCCAACTCCGGCCGGACGTACGGCCTCGATACTTCCGGGCACGCCAGGTACCCGTAGCGCTTCAACAACCACTTCAGGAAGAACTTCAACGTCTCCAAGACGAAGGGATCCTCCAGCCGGTGCGGTTCAGCCCCTGGGCCACGCCGTTGGTCATAGTTCAGAAGCCAGGACGCCGCTTACGTCTCTGTGGTGACTTTAAGACCACCGTCAACCCGCATCTGCTGGTAGACGACTATCCACTTCCGAGACCGGACGACCTCTTCCGTAAACTAGCAGGAGGTACCTACTTTACAAAAATTGACCTGGCAGAAGCATACCTTCAAATCCCTTTGGATATCCAGTCCCGACAATACACAGTCATCAACACTCCCTCTGGCCTCTTCCAACTCAACCGGCTCATGTTCGGCTTGGCCAGTGCTCCAGCGATTTTTCAACGGTATCTCGAACAACTTCTCCAGGATATTCCGGGATGCATCAACTATCTCGACGACATAGTCGTCACGGGACCCTCCGCTGCCGAACACATGACCAACCTCCGCCTACTCTTCCTCCGCCTCCGTGCAGCAGGATTGAAATGCAACCTTTCCAAGTGTCAATTTTTTCAACAATCCATTTCCTACCTGGGTCACATCATCGCTCAGGAAGGCATCTCCCCAGCATTTTCCTATGTGGACGCTATTTCCAACTTACCTCGGCCTCAGGATCTACATCAGTTGAAATCTTTTTTAGGCAAGATTTCATACTACAGAAAATTTATACCCTCAGCAGCACAAGTGGCAGCACCCCTGTACCACCTCTGTCGCAAGAATGTCCCGTTCCGTTGGACCCCAGCTTGCGAGACCGCATTCCACACCCTTAAACAGCAGCTCAAGTCCGCAGCATGCCTCATGCCATACACTCCAAACCTCCCCTTGATACTTGCCACAGATGCATCCGATTACGGTGTGGGGGCAGTTCTGTCTCATAAATTACCAGATGGCACGGAACGCCCCGTAGCTTACATCTCCAAAGCCCTATCGGCTGCTCAGCTTAAATATTCTCAAATCGAGAAAGAGGCGCTAGCTATTGTTTTTGCCTGCTCCAAATTCTATTCCCTTTTATATGGGATTTCTTTTCATCTCATTACCGACCACAAGCCACTCCTATCACTATTTGATCCGTCCACACGTCTGCCTACCAAAACATCCCACCGCATCCAGCGTTGGGCACTATTCCTGTCCCAGTTCAGATATACCATGCATTTCCGTACCACCTCCAGGCATGCCAATGCAGACGCCTTATCCAGACTACCGCAGGGACCAGACCTTGCCTTCGACAAGTCGGAACTTCTGGTGTTCCAGATCGACGATGACATACAAGAAGCACTGAAGACATTTCCAGTCACGGCCTCAAAAGTCGCGGCAGCCACAGGGGAGGACCCCCTCCTCCGTGTCATCCGACACCACATCCAACACGGGTGGCAAACACGTTCCCCTCCACGCCATCATCAAGACCTCAAGTTCTACTACTCCATCCGCCACCAGCTCTCAGTAGTAGAGGGAGTGCTCCTCCGCACAGAACCAAATTCCACCCCGAGGGTCGTCGTTCCGAGATCCCTACAACCGACAATCCTCCAAACTCTCCACCAAGGACACTGGGGAATTGCCCGCACCAAATCCCTTGCCAGACGCCATGTATTCTGGATCGGCCTTACCACGGATGTCACGAAGATGGTGCGGCGCTGTACCATCTGTGCCCAACAACTGCCCCGCCCCCCTCAAAAGTTCCTTTCCTGGCCGGCACCGTCCGGACCCTGGGAACGCATTCACCTCGACTTCGCTGGCCCATTCCTAGGCCACCAGTGGCTCCTAGTGACGGATGCCTTTTCCCACTTCCCATATGTCGTCCGTTGCTCCACAATCACCACAGAGGTCACCATTTCAGCCCTCACGAAGATCTTTTCCATCGAAGGATTACCATACGCTATCGTCACAGATAACGGACCGCAATTTCGAAGTCGGGAATTCCTATCCTTCTGTACCGCCAACAATATCCAACACCTCCTCACCCCGCCCTTCCACCCCCAATCTAACGGGGAGGCGGAACGGCTAGTCAGAACATTATAAAACCCAAATGACCAAATACACCACAAGTCACAAACTCGAAGAGGCATTGACACTCTTCCTCAGTTCCTATCGAACCACTCCAGTGGGGGCCAAAAGCCCGGCGGAATTGCTACATGGCCGCCAACCTCGCACTCTCCTCCATCTCCTCTTACCCCCGCCCAAAGTTCAGGTACCTTCGGGCCCATTCCGTTTCACCCCGGGCTCCCTAGTCTGGGCCCGCGGGTTTGGCTCCCGGGCCGGTTGGCTTCCGGGGGGTCATCCAGCGGCCCCGGGGCCGCCAACTGTTCGACGTCAGCCTGGATGGCCGGATAGTGCGACGCCATCGAAACCAACTACGTCCCCGCTACCCCACGGCACCGTCCTCTTCCACCACGGCACGGCCATCCACTTCTTCCTCTCCTTCCCTGCCACCTCCACCACTCCTGCCGTCCTAACCGTTGCTCAGGGACAGTTACAGCGCCACCAACGACGCAACAACCTGTCGGTCGCTCCGACACCCTTCAGCCGCAGCCTCTCGAC
>CM061920.1:122280123-122441692 GCA_031002005.1 Vandiemenella viatica
AATCTGAGATCCATGGAAAACCAGAATAATGATAGACGGGTCAGAGATCCAATCCGCATCCTCCCGAATGCGAGGCCCAATTATAACCAGCTTCAATTCGGCACTGTTTTTGTAACGTACAGACCCTTCAACATTGCCGTAGGTGACGTGGTTAAACGCATAAATACATTTGGTTGGTTGAACTGTGTCTCCTTACCCGTACTTGACGAAGTTTGTCCAGAGGCGCATCAGGGTGAGTCTGACCTGCGCCTCCACTGTGGTGGGGTCCAACTCCTGGACAGTGTCGTTACGCAGGAACTGGTACGGCAGGTCCGACGAGTGAGGAGAGCCTAGAGAGGAAAAGATACTTCAGAATTTAGTGAGGAACAAACACAGTTTAGCAGCAGAAAATATACAGAGTTAAAACCATTAAAAAATACCATTAAGAAGTACAAAGATATAGTCATATCAGGCGGAAATGGTAATCCAAGAAAGTATTTGCAAAATGATAAAGTAATTAATATTCAAATAGTATTTCAGGAAAGACAGAAACATTTGTCTGAGACACCTGGTAGTGATTTACAATTCTAAAGCAGCTAAGAAATATAAGAAACAAAAGACTCCGATGCCAATTTTCGGATTTTATATTTAAGCTGACACTGATTATGTTTGTGGATGAATTTTGTTACATACAGAATGGCATAGAGTTTTATCATAATATCATCTCCAGTTTCTCGTATATCAAAAGCTATCTACACGCACCGTATGTGGAATCATTCATGTTTTCGTTTCTGTAGTCGAACTCGTAGTAGTAAACTGGCAGGTCCGTCGAGTTCGTGACGTATCGTACAAATGTGTTGACCGGCTCAGAGAATGAGATGTCCATTTGGAACTGAAACATAATAGTCAATTGTACAGTGCAGAATAACGCAAAGTGACATGTCGGTAAAACTTAAGTTTCACTATTTTCGGAAACGTTACCACCATTGATTATGTTTGTATATCTTCAAAATTAAGCAAATAAAATAATTGTAAAATTACCAAACAGTTTTCGTGGTGATACTCAGCAACTCTGGAAAACTAAAAGTTTAGAAATCAACTGAGAGAACAGTAGCCTAGTTACCATAAATCGTTTATCCAATCATTGTTTTACTGAATGATTCTGAGTGAAGAATTTTAATACCATGGTGATGAAATCTTGGTGATAGTGTAGTGCAGTATATTCCTAATAAAATAAAGCGAAAATAAAATACAGACAGAGAAGCCGGTGCAGTACATACCATATGCCATGAAACTGATTCAGCTTGCCCTTGTCCTTGGCTGTAATCCAATTATAATCGAAAAATGTAAATTTTAGTAATTACCATCACTGCAATAACAATTATACTCTTAACAGGTTATTGCACTAGTTCATGTTTTATATACTTATTTACTTGCTTAATTTCATATGATGATGAATGTTTCTTCAGTCATCGATATTTATTAAAATGAAACACATAAATTATATTCTCATTGCTTACTAAATTATTGTTTTGTGGTTCATATATGCATAGTATGGTTCGGTTTTACAAGCGCATTATTAAATTTTTCTCTAAACTTCTGTGAAAGCGATGATTTTGTCTTATTATAACAACAAAGTTATAAACAATTCTCATCTTAATATGCTTGATATATTTTCACCTAACATGAAAATGACAGTCAGACATTATCAATCTGATTTTATTATTCTAAACAGACAGATCTCAAAAGTGACAGCAACAAAAAAAAAGCTACGAGTAAAACAAAGTCTGCTGAGCACATTTAACAACTAAATAATGGCAGTCGTAACACAGTAGTTGAATACTCACTACGTTTCTTTGTCTATGAGTACCACCAGAAATCATGCTATACGCCTCGCAGTTTCAACCATCAAGCGATACGTTTTGTTGATTCTTGACTTACGTTGACAAGTGGCCACGGGTCCTCTGCTGTGATGGAGCCGTTGCCAAAGTAGAAATCGTCCAGGCTGTTTGCTGAAAGTACTCTCTCCTCTAGGGTTTCCTGCCTTAGACAAGGCGCCACGGCCTCCACGAACTGCTCTCTCAGAGCTTCTATCTCGTCACTCTTCACCAGTAAGCTGGCACCTGTCATGGCAAGGCTCATTAATACACCGAAATCGCTGAATACCCAGAAAAGAAAAAAAAAAAAAAGGAGAGAGATGTAGCGATGGCGCTAATTTTGGATTATCAATCGGAGAGGAACGGAATATTTATTAGATTTCATTCGTCTTTATTGAGCCTGTGGGCCTCGGCGAGCGAGCCAGGTTCCCAGTCGGCCGGACAGGAAACGTGCTTTGTTATCAGAGTCAGTTGTAACAGCACACGAGCTTCAAGGTTGAGAGCTGAACGTTTCACTCGCGTAGCCTGGGAAGTGCGTGGGTGGCAAGTTTCCCTTTCGTAAGCACTGAGTGTGTGAGCTCTACCGTCCCCACCCTGTGGTACATGTTGAACCGCTGAACGCCAGTTATGAACTCTAAAAGTAACCACGTGAAGGATCTAGCCAATTATAGGGCGAGATGCCCCCTCCACCGCTAATGCTAGCAGACGACGCTCTGTAGCTAGTTGAACGGAGAGTCTACCACCATTCTCGACTCAAGAAACATCTACAAGAATTAAGGTAACACCGAACCATCTGATATTCCTACGCTTGTTGCTTAAAGATTTATAGTCAGTCATTCAAGTCACTCATTTCAAGGGATAGGTCTTGTGTAACAGTTAGATCAACGTAAAAGAGTATATGTGCCTAGAACGGAGTATAAGTAAATGTTTTGTGCCACCATGATTTCAGTCTTATTGTGTGATCCATGTAATGTCGTATGTTTTTATCAAGTGATAGAATAAATTATAGAGTTTACTGAATAGGTGTGTTTTCCTTCAAGAATACCTTGTCATTATTTAAGAATCAAAGTATTAGCATTCAATAGTGAGTCGTTTCCTCCAGTAAATAACTTGTCTAGTTAAGCCACACTAGCGAACAGACAGTTGCTTAGCTGTAACCTTGTTTCTTGTCTCAAGCAGCGAGTAACAGGTGCATTACCTGCTTCGATCAGTCTAGCTAACTGTAGAACTACAATAAGCCGCTACTTGTCTATCAACAAAATGATGCATACGCCGCACAGTGGTCTGAAATCCCGAAAAGCTGGCCAAAATAGAAATACTTGTTCAATCTTCATGAAAATTTGTATACATGATCTGTCTAGGTCACTGATAACGAATATCTACGTCCATTACAAAAAAAAAAAAAAAAAAAAAAAAAAAATGTCGGTTCCAAAATGGCAGAAAATATTTAAAATGGCAGATTATCTAAAAAATAGTATAAATATGGGGTGATTTAATATCTGTTATAAAAAATCTGGACATTTTTTGTTGAAAAAACAAAATGGCAACTTCAAAATGGCGGATGCTAGTTCAAAAAATTATGTTGAATGTATAAAATATCCTATAAGTATATGAAATCGGTGATAATGAAAAAAATTAAAACAATATGTCATACGATATTGAATATATCACAACTTTTGTTAATACTGATTAAAATTAGCTCTTATAATATAAAAATGGCAAAGCCATTGTGGTGGACATTTTTACAAACAGAAAAATAGTATCTTTTTCAAAAAAAAAAAAAAATTATAATGAAACGGGACTTATGAGGACGTAAATCTATATTTCATTTTTAAAATAAAAACAAAATTGCTTATTTATTAAAAATGTCTAAAATTGTATTGTTGAAGAAAAAAGAAAAATAGTTTTTTTGCAATTTTACTTATAAAACATTTTTTATTTGTACAAAAATTCGATTGCTTAATAAGAAACAAGCTACATTTTATTCTCTATCGGAATCACAACAATCTTTCGTTGATTCATCCGTCACAGAATCAGTTACATCAGAGCAATTTGTTGCGATATCTGGCGGATTGAGTAGCTCTAATGCCTCTATTGACAGCGATCTCAACTTTTTTTTGTGGCAATTTCCTGAGGCTCGTAATAAAGGGGTCCGAGGAAACCAAAAGTCGCAAAAATACATCCTCCATCGTTTTTTGGCGGCTGCATTTTCGCGAGAAATCTTCCCGAAACCTTTTTATATATTTATTGCACGATTCTTGCGCACTTTCAAACGAGTCTATGCCCTTCTGCATGAGTCACAAAGCGAAACCGACAGGTGATTTACATCAAAGAAATACCGCTCTATGGAACTAGTAAAGTGAAAGTTCCTAAATAGTTACTTTTGTTTCATCAGATATATACATTTCAACTGTTGCAACAATGTCTGCAACATCATAGTTTAGTTCTCCCTTTAGTAGTAAAATAATTTCTTTTCTAGAAATCTGTATACATGTAGTAGATGTACATTCTGAAACATTTAAAATCCATTAAAAATGTATTTTAAAAATACTGTTTTTGATTATAATCTTTTAATTTTTTAATCTTTATTAATGATTCTGTTAAATTTCATTCTGATAAATCAGTCCTCAAATACACTGGAACCTGAAAGTATTACCGAAATACGACGAAAAGTCAAGGCCGTATTCAAACTTCAAATTATTTACCTGATCAACAATTTTATCGTTATGCATGTTAACACAAAAAATTATACTATTAACAGAATAGCAGCTAGTAGCAGCCAATTTTTTAAGATAAATATCAAATGCAATATAGGCTATAAGGTGGCATAAGAGATCGACCGAACACAACAGAACACACAAACTTTTATCCACTTTAAAGTTAAATAATTTGTTTAATGTAGATTATTATTTTTCTTACATTGTGGGGGTAAATCCATTTTGCGAATTCAAATGTTCGACACACCACGTCGTTCTGTACACAATCACTTATTATATTTAAAAGAATTGTGAATTTTCGCCGTTTACTTTCCAACTAATCGCTTATTTTCGGTATGAGCTACAACTCGCCAGATGTTCTCGCCACGTCGCGTCGGCACTTTCAAACGAGTCTATGCCCTTCTGCATGAGTCACAAAGTGAAACCGACAAGTGATTTACATCAAAGAAATACCGCTCTATGGAACTAGTAAAGTCAAAGTTCCTAAATAGTAACTTTTTTTTTACTTTTGGCCAGCTTTTCGGGATTTCAGACCACTGTGCGCCGGTTGAAGCTGAACCGACGGCAGTCCTCATTGATAAAACCCACCGTATGTAGCGGATTTGCCGCTCGATTCGCTACAGAGAGAGAGAGATATGGTTTAGAAGTAGGCCTGTAGTTTACGAGCCTGCGTACTTCACAATCTCGTTTGCTGGCGCATGACAAAAAAAAGGAAAACTGTGGGAGGTAGATAGATAGATAGATAGATATGTTCACTTTGATCCCATGTGAGAATAATCTCGAGGATGTGGAACAGTACATACACTTATTAGTAATGCCAATATTACTATATAATTGATAATATTATATATTGACAAGAAGTTAGTTACGACCCATTGATATAACCAATATTTCCTGTAATCTACAAATACAATCCCGAGTTAGTTAATACTTATTATGTGGAACAGTGTATAAACTTGTTACCAGCATCTAACAACCAGTTATTTTCTTACCAACCAGTTACCACAACTCATAAGCAGTCAATTACTTAAAAACCTGTTAGTATCATAATTTTTGCAGCAGTTTTTGAGTGCATGCTATCCCATGTTAGTTACTATATATGAGTGAAATTTTGTAAACAGTGTAATTACTTCATTTGTCAAAAGTTTCAACAGAAAGAAAAACCATATATCATTTTAGTAATTGTGGACAACTTTGTCACCTTCCCCTTCCATACACCATATATACTATTTTATCAGTAATTTTTATTTATCAAATTCCAAGAAGAAAATTCTTTCACAGAGTAAAATGGGTTCTGAAGCAGAAACTCTTTCAGTTTCGACTTAAAGTAGTTGGGTTTTTGTAGATAACATTTAATTTCTATTGGTAATACATTGAATAAGGAAGCTCCACTAAATGTTAACCCTTTCTGTACAATTGACAGTGATTTGTAATCCTTGTGAATATTATATTTATTCCTAGTATTATGGCTATGTATGTCAGCATTAAGATTGAAGTGTTCAGGATTTTCCACTACTAGTACAGAGTATACATATTGTGCTGGCATTGTTAGTACACCCAGGTTTTTAAATAGATTTCTGCACGACGTCTGTGGGCTTGCTCCACAAATAGTTCTTATAGCACATTTTTGCAATTTAAATACCCTCTGTGCTTGTGACGAGTTTCCCCGAATGAGATGCCATAAGTGAGCAGGGAATGAAAATATGCAAAATATACTAACTTTCTGGTTTCTATATCAGCTATTCTAGATATTACCCTAAGTGAAAATGTTGCAGAATTCAGTTTTTTAAGAAGTTGTTGAATATGCTGTTTCCAGTTCAATTTTTTATCTATACATACACCCAGAAATTTTGTGAAATTACTTTCATTGATTGCTTTTCCTTCTGATATCACATTATAGCTGTCCTTTGTTTTATTTTTTGTAACAAACTGAAGTAACTGTGTCTTTTCTACATTAAGTATTAGTTTGTTGGCATTAAACCACCTGTTAATTTTCTTTATAGCATCATTTGCTGTGTTTTCGAGGTTTTGTGCTGATGGATCTTTCAACGATATGCTCGTATCATCTGCAAAGAGCACCATGTGTTCATTATCACCTAGTATATGTGGGAGATCATTTATATAGATTAAGAACAGCAGAGGGCCAAGAATTGAGCCCTGAGGCACACCACATTTAACTATACCCCATTCTGAGTTTTATAACATTTCCTGTATTAGCATCTTTCAGTGATACACATTGCTTTCTATTTTCCAGGTAAGATTTAAACCAAATTCCTGGCTTACCACTAACTCCATAGTGGTCTAATTTACCTAGTAGAATCTCATGATCAACACAGTCAAAAGCCTTAGCAAGATCACAGAATATACCTAGGGAATTTAGTTTTTTATGCATTGATTCCAGTATATTGTTTACAAAAGCAAAAATTGCTGAATCTGTTGAAACGCCTTGTCTAAAACCAAACTGTACTTTACTGAGTAGGTCATTCTTTTATAGATGTGCATACACCCTTCTGTACATTGCTTTTTCAAAGATTTTTGCAAATGCTGGTAAAAGTGAAATGGGTCTGTAATTCTCAATTTTTGAGGTATCACCCTTTTTATAAAGCGGTTTGATTATTGACTTCTTGAGTGAGTCAGGGAAGATACCTTCTTCAAAAGAACTATTACAAATATGACTAATAACTCTACTAATGCTGGTGTTACATTGTTTCACTACATGGGTTGAAACCTCATCATAACCAAATGACTTTTTATTTTTGAGGGATTTAATAAGTTTTTCAATTTCATTTTGACTGATGGGAAATAGAGACATAGGTGCTGTTTTTGGTGACAAGGATTTAAGTATTGCTATAGCATCCATATTCCCATTATATTTTCCTTTTATTTTTTCAGCAACTGTTAAGAAGTAGTTATTGAAAGCACTTCCTACATAAGAGGGGTCATTTACAAGTTTATCATTAACACTTATAGATATAGGTTTATGTTCAGGGGATGATACAGTTGTTTCTCTTTTAATAATGTTCCAAACACATTTTATCTTATTATCTGAACTACTAATCTCATCGTTTATGGCCAAACGTTTAGATTCTTTTATTACTTTGGTTAAAATTCTACAGTAAGTTTTGTAATGTTGTTTGAGAAGCATATTATCAGTATTCCTAACTTTTACATATAATTCCCTTTTATGTTTGCAAGATGTTTTAATACCAGCTGTAACCCAATTTTTGTTTACTCGTTTTTGACCAATTGGAGCTAGTTTTTTAGGGAGACACCTTTCGTAAATTTCCAAAAACCTCTGGGGAAAGTAATTGAATTTATTGTTTACCCCTTTTAATTTATAAACAGTGCTCCAGTCCTCATTGAGAAGTTTATCATTTAATGTTTTTATCGAATTGTTCTTTAATGGCCTAACTCTGACAAATCCTTTCTTTTTGTTATTTTCATTTCCCACAACATCCAAAGTAATTATTTGAGCATTATGGTCTGACAAACCATTTTCCATTGGAATTGTTCCATGTATTTCTAATTTATTGTGCTCTACAAAAATGTTATCAATAATGGTACTACTATTTTTTTGTGTTCTAGTTGGGAAATTTACAGTTTGATAGAGATTGAATGATCTAAGCATTCCTAGAAGATAATCTGTCTGGTTACATTCTACAGCAAAATTTATGTTGAAGTCTCCACAGAGGATAATTTCCCTTTTAGTTCGTGATAAATTTATTAGAACCGCTTCAAGTTTATTACAAAATTTACTGAAGTCTTCTGTAGGAGCCCTATAAACTTTCAGCACTATAAGATGTTTGTTTTCTAATTTTAACTGTATTGCACAGCATGTATTGAGTAACAGCAAAAATTTATGTTGTGGAGGTTTTCATTAAATAAAATGTATACAAAAATTCATTTAGGCACGGTTGGCTGTTGATAAAACCTGTTCTCTTATCTTTGATAGGGAGAGAAAAAAGTTGGTTGTGAACAATGGAGGGTGATTCCAAAGAGTACAAAAATTTCAGTTCTCAGATGTTTTCGGCTTCAAAAATCATCGAATGGTTGTTATATTTTGCATGAGTATAGCCTAACAAAATAAACCTGCAATCTCAAAAGACATACGAAGTTCGATAAAATTATAAACAGCTGTAGATGTTGGAGCAATTAGTCTAAAAAAGAAACATTAAATTCAGTGGTGAAATAAAAATGTTTTGCAATCTTTAATAACTCTTTTAATGTTGTAAATGCTTCAGAGCTTAAAGAATCCAATTCCCATTAATTTTGGGAATTCTCTGAGTCAAAAAACTAGTAAACCATGTAAAAGTTGAAACCACTGGTTACTGACTTTCCTTTAAGAGACAGTTTGTCTCAGCTTGAGAATTTAGATCTGTGGCTGAATTGCTATATTTAGAGAAAACCGTTTATTATTCATGAACTGAATTGCTCGAAGAGGTTGTAAGATATTTTAGGAGTAACAACTGAAATGCAGTCAAAATGGCACTGGAGTAATACAACTTTTCCCATGGAAGCAAACGCCATAGTGAATAACTGTACTGATCTTCAGTAGGAGAAAAGATGATACACTGATATTCAGAGAAGCTATTTACATAACAGCAACCGAGTCTTCATACCTTCGTAAATTTTTTGTAATGGGTTGGGTAAGTCAATGATAACATGTTTTATTCAAAACTCGTTACACTTTATACTTCCTTTTTTTGATGGAGGATATAGTGCTACTTCAAAACCAATAACTCAACATATAGACTAATTGATAATTTTGATTATGATATACTTCCTAAGATTTGCCGAAGCCTGGAATAACTCATATAGTTCATTTACCAGAAAACACCGATGTTGTAAGAGAAACTTGTTGATGAAAATCCTGTTTCCTCTGCTGACATCATGGATAGTAATTGGTGATTTCCGCACGATTTTATGAAAAATTATAAGAAAGAACTTAGATATTTTCTCACATAAAATTTATTTAACATAGCTGTTTCAGTAAATCCGCAATGAATCGCGAGTACATCAGAAGACTTACAAGCCAAATTTCTTTGAGAATTTAATTTGACTCCTATAAATTATCCCTGAGATCAATTAAACAGTAGCTATTGGGTAACAGAAATATAAAATTAGTTAATGAACGACCTCTTCACCCTGGTATAGTGACTGTTGTGCCAATGTAGCCTGGTGACTAAATCGGGTCCTTTTCCTCTGAAGATGCCTACTGAAAGTGTGTTGATGTCTTTGTAATGCAGATAGAGCAGTGTTTGGAACTACAGCTATGTGGTTGCAACCTCAGACGCTACTTGTGATACATCTCGAGAGGTGACAGAAGTTTAGCACGAAGAGTGTTGTGGACGAACAACCTCAGCAGTTGGTAACATCGGTTGGCCATGATGTCCTTCTAATACCATGAGAGTTTACTGAAAAGACAAATTCATAGAGATCCGACCGAGGACAGTCATACGCATCTAACAGCATTACCGCACAAAACATTCTTAACTCGAGAGAAGACTGAAATTGTGATTTAAGATTAAGGTTGTCCTGTGTGAGGTTTTAGAGCCGAGGAAATTCTAATGACAAGGAATATCAAATTCTCACGTCAAATAAAACAGATGACAATATGACGATATGCCACAATAGCCATAGATTTTGGGCGTGACCTCTACGTGTCCCGGACACGGTCATTCTTCAAGCAGCCGAGTTCCTCTCGGTGTTCTTGAAGGCCTGAATGGGAACTGGAGGTTACCGTTACCCATGCGCTTTCAATTTAACGAAGAAAGAGTTTCTCATTTGTAGTCATAATGCACAGAGTAATAGAGAAATCCATGTGTATCGTATCAAATATATGGACAACTAAGATAAACGTGCAAATCTGATTGTAGGCCATCTTCCGCAGTTGTTGGTTAATAGATTATAAATCAAAATTCCGCCTGGAAACAACTGTTGATGGTAATGTTACTTTATTCCCATACGTGTTTCGCCCTTATGGTGTGGGGCATAATCAGTGAGCTAGGATGATGATATTTACATGGTGGTCTGGAACAGCACTTTATGCATTTTACAGATCTTCTTTTTCACAAGTAGAAAACGGTTTTACCCTTATACATATTTCTGACTAAACCCTTGGCATTGTATCAATTGAAATATTCACTGTAAGCTTCTTGTTGCATTTGTCTGCTTCATAACATACAAAACAAAAAAACATGTATGTTATGTAGCAGAAAAATGCAACAACAAGCTTACAGTCAATATTTCAATTGATATAATGCCAAGTGTTTAGTCAGAAATATGTATAAGGGTAAAACAGTTTTCTACTTGTGAAAAAGAAGATCTGTAAAGTGCATAAAGTGCTGTTCCAGACCGTCATGTAAATATCATCACCCTGGCTTCACTGACGATGCCCCACACCATAAGGGCGAAACGCGTATGGGAATAAAGTAACATTAACAGTTGTTTTCAGACGGAATTTTGATTTATAAGATAAACGTGATTAGATGTATGCTATTCATTGGCGTTGTTTTTTACCCATCTATAATGTCTTTTATTCCGAACCATTCTCTGCTGTATAACTACCGGCACCTGCGATTCTGGCGACTAATCAATGACTATTTGGTTCAACCTCAGTACTACTCGTACTATCGTAAACCCTAGGTTCCGTCGTCGTTGTTGAGGTTTCACCATGACTTCACTCAACAAGCGCCAACCATCTGTGCATCAATAATCATATAAATATGCTAAACTAGGTTTTCCCCGCAACTTAGTTGTCTTAGATCTGAGAAAATTCAACCGACGTTTCCTAAATTATCACTATTATTTTACTTAAAAGAAATAAGAAACACTTTTACTGTAGTCCTATATACATTCCAGAGTCCAGCGAAGTAAAAAGTTTAATGTTAAGAACAGATTTCAATTTCCTGCTCCGCCGCCTGAAATTACGTCAGATTCTAAGCTTTCAAACTTGCGAAAACTGCGTGAAAATCGTTGGAGTAGTTCTTTCTATAAACGGGGACAAACATAAAATCGCGAAATCACACATAGAGATGAAAATTGAAAATAAATGTATCGGCTTCAAGGACTACCATATTGCCGACTCCAATCGTTTAATTCAGTGTGTTCCCCTACAGGGTTATAATAGTATGGATGGATTGTCGATGATTCGAATCGGTTTAGCGTTCCAATATAATGAGCAATAGTCTGCCTATTCACGGGGCAATTGATTTTGTATCTCAGAAACACCTATAGATACGTTTATTACCTTCGAAGGTTTTCCAAAGCAGTAGTAATAATGGAGTAAAACATAGTCTTGGTGATACCAATCGTTATAACGATGGTTTTGATAGATAACTGGAAGCATCGGTTTAAAAGATTGCTTTTATTTATCTGGGCTCGATCTGCTTATTAAGCTTGATGGGGAATCCCGATCAGTATGGTTTCAGGCAAGAACTTCGACTGGTGATGCAATAAACAGAGCCGTCGAAACTGTGGAAGCTTCGAAGTAGAAAAATGTGATGGGAATTCTGGTTGACATCTCGGCGGCTTAAGGCAGCTTGTGGTGGCCAGCACTGTTTGCAAGAATCGAGAAAATTTATCGTCTAAAGTGGTTGTAATATAGTATCAGCGAATACTGAAAGAATAAAAGTGTTACTATTAAATGTCCTAACAACACGATCCCAAAAGAAATAAACAAAGGTTGCCCCTAGGGTCTGTCTGTACCCTATTTTCTAGGATTTAGTATTAGAACCAGGAATGGGCATTTTTCAACGTACTCCTGAATTTCTAAAACAGGTTTCCTTCACAGATGATCTTCTTCCACTAGTTGAAGGGATGTCAAGATTCTAAATTGAAACAAAGAGTGAAAAAGTGTTTAAACTTCTTGTGAAGTGGTGTACCGAAGTGAAACTGAAACTCGTACCAAATAATACAAATTATTATTTTTTTAACCATGTCATAAACACAGATAATGCGAAAATACGCAAAACAGAGTAGATACTTGTGTCTGCGGCTAGCGGCTACACTTGGAGGAGGTCTGCGGAAGTTATTTACGGGCAATGGACATGATTACAAGTATAGGTTATAGATAGTTCCATATGCCAGCTTTGGCAGTGAAAGCATACGTTATACACCTGTATTAAGGTATAGAGTATGGAATTATTTCTTGTTCCTGCTCACCGTCCTCCCCAGATGTGACTCCAGTCAGGATGGGCACCTGGTGCAAGAAGCCGGCCTTCAGCAGCTGCTCACGCGGTTCCGTGAGGACGGCGCCAGCCAAGTCAGGCTCCACCACCGGCGCCCACGGGATAAACTGGATCAGGATACGCTCCTGGCAGATTGAAACCATAATATCTACCTGACATTGCTCACTCCCTCATACATAGATTGTTTGGTATGAGATGGCTCGCCACTGCATGAAATAAAATTTGTTTATTTAAAACGATGTTTGTGCTTGATGATTAAAATCATCGATAAGTTCAAATGATCTCCATAGTAACGTTACGCTTCCTATTGATAAAGTGGCGTAGAATGAATGATGCAAGCATTACACACGGATAAAGATCTACCTCCCTCTGAAATTTTCTAAATCTAGGTAGCCCTACCTATTGAATAAACCTTCATACTTTCGTTTTTCCATCCAAAGAGCCTTCTAACCTGTGAATTCCTACTAACGAAAATTATTTGCAGATTACAGTTACCAAAAACTAGTTGTTACTCAAACCACGTTCTTTGTAAGAAGTGATTTTTTAATCACTACGGAAGTAATTTCGCTTCTCAGTAGCTATTCGGCCTTATAGAATGAAGTGAAGACAATTCCATGCTGGGGATAGTAATCAAATTACAGAGCTTCTCTTGAAATGGATATCTGCATTTTAGCTGTACTTTGTACATTTTATGCAACAAATTCCCTTTGCGTTAACACTACAGATATAAACCAGAGAGTTCTTTTTTTTTTCTAGCCTCTTCATTTCTACATACTCATTAAAGCCCACGTCCTGAATTATCTGCTTCATATAATCTAATCTCTGTCTTCCTCTACAGTTCTTACCTTCGACCGTTCCCTCCACAAGCAAATTAACCAATCCAGCATGTCTCAAAATATGACCTACTAGCCTCTCTCTTCTTCCTGTAAGGTTCTTCCATAAACTTCTTTTCTCACCCATCATTTCCAAAACTCTTTCATTTCTTACTTTATCTGTCCACTTAATTTTCAGAATTCTTCTGTAGCACCACATTTCAAATGCTTCAATTTTCCTTCTTTCAGGTATTCCTAAAGTCCATGTTTCGCTACCATAAAGTGCTGTGCTCCACACAAAGAGTTTTAAAAAGTTCTTTCTAATTCCTAGATCAATATTTGAAACTAGAAGGTTTCTCTTTTTCATGAAGGCTCTTTTTGCTAGTGCTATTCTGCAGAGAGTTCTTATTAGCATTGTTGTTTTTTATTATTATTTTTTATTTTTTTATTTATACGGGAATTCAGCCACTTCGGAAGCGTCGGTTGACATGCATTGAGCGAAAAATAACACAGGTGACTTGTATGTGTGCACAATACATAAAATTTAAGAAAATAATTTAAAGTTTTTATTTAACTCTCCCTCAAATAAATGCTAAAAATAAGAACTCTCTCTCTTCTTTTTTTTTTCCTTTTGGTTTGGCATTTATTTGAGGGAGAGTCAAATGAAAACTTTAAATTATTTTCTTAAATTTAATGTATTGTGCACACATACAAGTCACCTGTGTTATTTTTCGCTCAATGCATGTCAACCGACGCTTCCGAAGTGCCTGAATTCCCGTATTAAAAAAAAAAAAAAAAAAAAAAAAAAAAAAAAAAAATTAAAAAATAGAAAATATATTAAAAAATTTCTTTTGGGATACGACACAACCACTTGTGCGCCACCTGGCGAACCTCGTCATCGGATTGAAATTTCATCCTAAAACGTGCTTCTTTTAGGGGTCCAAACATATGGAAATTACTTGGAGCAAGGTCGGGAGAGTATGATGGATTCAAACCGCGCGCATGTCGGTGATAGTCGCAACCGTTGCACGAGCCGTATGGGGCCGTGCGTTGTCGTGTTGCAGAAAAACACCTGCCGATAGCAATCCACATCGTTTTGTTCTAATGGCAGGCCGGAGATGATTTTTGAGAAGGTCTGTGTATGTGTTATTGATGACAGTGGTCCCTCGCGCCCTGTAGTGCTCCAAGAGGGCACATTTTTCGATCCAAAAGAGTGTCAGCATAATCTTTCCTGTGGACAGCTGTGTTCGAAACTTCTTTGGTTATGTGTGATGTCGAATGGTGCAGTTCTTTGCTCACTCTCTTCGTTTCAGGCTGATGACAGTGGACGCAGGTTTCGTCTCAGGTGGCCACTCGTGCAAGGAAAGGTATCACCGTTGCGTTCAAGGCGCCGCTGAAGTTCTTCACACACATCAGCACGCCACTGCTTCAATTAAGGATTCAGTTGCCGTGGCACCCATTGCGCAGAATCCTTATGAAACCTGAGCACATTATTCATAATGTGATGTGCTGAACCATGACTAATGTTTACAGCTGTCGATGTGTGCATTCAATGTCACTTGGCGTTTTCTAATACGATGGCTTCAACAGCTGCTGTGGTCTCAGAAGGCACGACACGACGTGCCTGGCCCGGGCGCGGTACATCGTTACAGACGTCACACCATTTGCAAACTTCCTACACCAACCATACACTCGCTGCTGTGACAAACAGGCATCCCTGTATATTACCTTCATTCTGCAATAAATGTCTATAGGTTTTACACCTTCACTTTGCAAAAAACTAATTATCGACGCTGTTCTTCTCTGGTTGCTAGTGGGGCGGGCAGTCTTTATACTGCTCTTACACTGGTGCTTGCGCATGTGGCGGAGCCGAAGGTGGTTGTGGCGGAGTCGAAGTACAATACTTCGCCACCAGTCAGCGGCGCGATCGATCACTCCACTGTACATCTCTTTGCCGGCAGCCGGGGCCCTGAGCGAGCAGACAGGAGCGCCGAAGTAACCAGGTGGGAGACAGCGGTACTACTAGGAGTCAGTCGACTGCGAGCCACGTGATGTATACGAACTTGTAGGTATGCTGCTATGCGTGTCGCGTGTCATCGTGTACTTTTATTTGTTGTAACCTCTTGTCCAATAAAAAGGCTATGCTTAACTACGCCTTGGCACTTAATTAATACCGTGTAGTGTGTAGTCACCCACACGCATCTTTATTGTACTGCCATCTGTGGGGACATCCGGCACATTATTTCAAACAGGCGTAACAGCTTACAGACGTCTGGCGAGCACTTTCGATTTATATTACACTCTTAAGGTTTTCATTTAACTTTCCCTCTTAATAATGGCTAATTCTCGCTAAATATAAACCAGACTGTGATGACAAAACAAAAACTTTCAAGAGATGTGATTCTTAAACCATTCTTAAATTATTAATTGCGACACAGACTACTTAACTAAACAGTAATACGCAAATATGATAATAACTGGGCTTACCTTCTCAACCTTTTAAGTCTGGTATCGGACGTGATTAGTTTTAATTGTCTATTACAGTCGTGTTCTCTTGCGAAAGTAATGAAGCAACGCGAGAAATTCTACCATAAAATAATAAAATTAAATTATGCAGTTAAGTTTCATTAAAATATGCTACAGAAGCCCAAGTATTTTCATAAAATCACAAATGGTTTCACGACTAAGCGGATGTCAGCTGGAGCACCGTATCTGTTAGTTTTCTACGTTAGGCGTCACTTATTCCCATCGCAAAAAACAAAATTGAAAATGGTATACTACATGAACGAAGGAAGTAGGTTGCTTTCTCTGATGATGAAATGTTACCTCGTCGCTCTCGATCACGTCGACGTCGACGATCAGGTCTGCTGCGTCGACTGTTCGCAAGAAGTCGACGAGCTGCTGAGAGTCGTCGGTCTGGAAGCCCAGGGCAGCGCCCAGTCGGAAGGCGGCTTCCCGGGCGTCCTCCCTCAGCCCCCACGGCGCCAGCAAGCCGCCACTCTGCACTATGGCGCGCTGGAACAGTCCTGAGGGGAGGCGTCGGACTTACTCTAATCAACCGAGAAGATACACGTACCTCACGACTTCTCCTACGGTGTGTCCATTTGAATGAGAAAGTACCACAATATTTATCTCAGCCTAACTTTTTACATAACTTATAAAAACTCACTCTTTAAATTACAAGGAAAGGGAAAATGACCCATCACTCACCAAAGCTGAAGGCTGTGACGGCTATATGACGAACACAAGAATACACAATATTTCGGTTTTACATCTTATTCATGCTGAAGGAAATGAGTCATGTGGTTCGGCAGGTGTGCACACCCGAAGTTTAACACATGACTAAGTGCATTGTCGGTATGTCGGGAGAGACTGAGATGTTATATATAAATATACCAAAAGCATGCGTAATGTTAAAACCAAATATTTGACAAGTATATTTTAACAAATAAATTTTGGCAAAAAAGAAAATATTGTAACTATTTAAAGGATAATACTAATAATAAAGAGTGGTGCGTCGAAAAAAGGTATCGTTGATTGAGGCCAAGTGGGTGTCTGGTATCTACGATATTTTGGTATGCAAGTTCCCATCTCCGAAGTTCTGAAGCGGCGGTGGTTTCGAGGAAAACTCTGATTGCTCTCACAGTGAAACAGTCACTAAGGTTGTTAGAATTGTGGTAGTACTCTGTACTGCTTACCAACTAGTCATCATGTAAATTTTATGTTCGTCTTGCGCATGGCATACGCCAATGTAATAAATTATGTGCGCGTTTATACAGATTTCCACAAAGCGCTACGCAGACAAGGAATAGATGTGTAAAAAGTATAGAAACTTAGAAGTGAATGCATTTAATCAGTAACGAAGGCCAGACAAGCCGAAAAGTTCCGGTAAGTGCACAGCGCAGAAGTACAACATGCAAACGCGCTGGAGATCTCCATTAAACGTCGTTTAAGTTGTTCCTTGCTTACGTCATGGCGTGAATAAGAGAGGTGGTGCCGGTGGTTCAGGTCGTTGGCTGCAAACGAAACAGTGTACGTACAATATGCTAAATCACATGCCTACCTTGGAATCGCTATAAGCGACGTATTTAGCGTGGACTGACATCTTAAGTAATTAGTGGAAAAAATCTCTTTTACCTATGAAGCTGAAGAGATTGTCGTAGCAAACTAGTGTGTGAGTTTTCAAGCTGCCATGGTAATCTACAATAGTGTATTGGTCCCTATAATGTGTTACGGTTGCCCTTGTCGGGAGGATTGTACGTCTGCTCAGAAAAGCAGTCTGAAACTGGTGCACGGCTTTTCTAATGGCAACCAGAGCGTAGCGAACAATTTCTAATATTATTTCATAATGATTGCTGGAGTTCTTCCTGTAGAGGTGCTTGTTAAAGAGAAGCCGAGGATATGGCTCCGTATAAAGGCTGCAAGTGCATCCACTGCTTCGAATTAAAGTCAACGTAGGTAAATGAGAGGCACTCCTATTTACACGAAGACCTAGGTAAAACGCATTCGCGAACAGTGTCGACCGCTAACATTACACATTCAACCTATACATTTCCGGAACGAAGTTAAGTATCTCGGAGTCAAATTTGACGCGAAGCTAACTTGGAGGCTCCATATAGACCACATGATTAATAAAGCAAACATTAGACTCAGACTACCCTATGCTAAACAGACAAAGCTCACTACACCGACGTAATGCCCGAACAATGTACTTAGCACTCATTCGGCCACTTATGATGTATGCAGCTCCGGTTTGGAGGTACACCGCTAAATCTCACATTAAGAGACTGCAATTAATTCCAAACAAGTACTCAGGATCATAGCTAATGCTCCTTGGGGAACACGACCAACAGACTTACACCGAGATTTCCGACTTGAGCCAATACAGCAAGTAATTAAGAAGCTTGCCATAAATATGTACGGGAAATCCCATATGTCGCGAAATCCTTTGATACGCACTATATGCAGTTACGATCACAACCACATATTTACACACACACGGCAGAAAATATTGCTTAACAGATAGGAAAAAACTAGTACATAAACAAGTAAGAAATCTGTCGACTGCATCAAGGACCACTGGGGTTAAGGTCCAATTCCCTAATCAACCTGCAAAGTGATCACTGGGCTAAGGAAATGGTTACAGTGCGATCGCAGGTGCAGAAGGCAGCCACGCACGACAAGAAAACAATCCACAAACAACACTAGTACATTATCCGGCATGGTAAGTACCGGGGGGTGCTGGCAAGTGAAGCTCGGGTCATCTAGCAGCACTGTGGCTGTAGCCGTCGGCGAAACCCTTACCGTGCTCTCCCGGGATAAGGAAAGACTCAACGCGTTGTGGCGGTTGCACCCTGGCATCCTGGTGATGCAAATCACGCCTCACCAACACGTACAACACCTGCTACACACGGCTGTTACTAATTACAACGAATCGGCATGTTCCAGGACCATCTCAACGGCACCAGCTGACAATCTCAACGGCAGCGACGGTGTGTGGACTAGCTGTAAGTTATTGCATGATACCACATCCTGGACGCATGGAATACATCACAACCCCAATCCTGTGATCACCTATAGGATTACTAACTTAGTGCATATGCAGAGGTGAGCAGTAGATAACAGGAAGGCCGCCATGCTTGGAGGAGCGGGTTTTCGGGTCTCCCCTCCCCCTCAAAAAAAAAAAATAATAATTCAAAAACACCGCTTCATTGGGTAATAATGTGAGGGACCTTCGCTACAGGATTGGCAAACACACAGGGAACTTTATAAATGAATACTTTCAAAATCTAACTTACATCACAAAAATTAAATGAATTATAATAATAATTCATAAAATTGCGATGGAGCACCCGCTCCGGTGGCAATCTCCCTTCACCCCCTCCCTTTCCCCTTCCAACCTACTTTTGCCCTCTACTAATTTTTACTTTAAATTCTTTCAGTGTTTCCAGTAAGTTATTCATCAATTCTCTTGGAAATTTATTCCAGTCCCTCACTCCCTTTCCTACTAAAGAAAATTTTCCCACACCCTTATGCCTTAGATCAAGTGCCAGCTTGTGGTCATGGTCAACCTTACCCTTCCAAGCACCTCTCTTAATTTTCCCACCAATATCTTTCCATGCTTCATCACCAGTATAGGCTTTGTACAGTCCCATGACTCTCTTCGCCCTCCTTCTACCCTCCAACGAATCCCACTCCAGCTCCTTTATCATATTAGTTACCGATTGTGTTCTGCGGTAATTTCCAGAGACAAACCTGGCAGCCCTCCTCTGCACCCCCTCCAACTCCTGTATTTGATACCCAAAATGTGGATCGCACTATATTCCAGTAGTGGTCTGACCAAAGCCTTGTACCCCAATTCCCTTACTTCTCTAGTGCATCCCCTCATCATTCTTTCCAACAGGCGAAGGATTTTGAACCCTTTCCCTACCACCTGTCCAATGTGTCCTGCCCAGTTAAGTTTGCTATCAAATGTAATACCAAGGTATTTATATTTCGAGTCTTCCATAAGTAGCTCCTTCCCCACTTTATAATCGTAATTAACCTTTAGCTTTTATCTGTGAATAAGCTGACTCTTCTTTGTATTTATCTTCATCCTATGTTGACTAACCCAGCTAGTTATCCTATCTAGATCACCCCGCAGCTGTTTAAAGTCTTCTATTATTTTGACCCTTTTATATAACATTATGTCATCTGCAAACAATCTAACTTCTAACAGTAAACCATTAACACAATCATTCATTAGAATAACGGATAACAGTGGTCCCAATACACTATCCTGTGGGACTCCCATGTTCACTTCTATTTCTTTTGATATTGCATTTCCTACCCTAACTTTTTGCTTTCTACCTTTTAGGAATTCGTCCACCCAGCAAATCACCTTTTTATCAGCTCCAACAGTTTTTACCTTATTTAGCACCATTTTTTGGCTTACTCTGTCTTGAAAGATCTAGTGCCACACTATCAACTTGACCTCCCATGTCCATTTCATCAGAAATATCTTGCATATATCCTACTACCTGAGATTCGCACGAATATCCTTGTCTAAAGCCATGTTGCCGACTTGAAAACCATTTACTTTCCTCACAGACACCTCTAATATGATTGCATATTTATCTCTCCATTACTTTACCTACCACTGATGTCAAACTGATTGGCCTATAGTTTTCAACCCTGTTTGTCGCCCCTCCTTTATGGTTCGGTACTACTATCGTACTTTTCCAGTCATCTGGTAAATAACAAGTATCCAGACTCAATTTAAATAATGTTTCAAAGTAAGATACAATGTCCCATCCTAGTATCTTTAAAACATCTGTAGTAATATTATCAACACCAGCCCCTTTATGCTTTTTTAGATTCCTTAGTTCCTTCATGATATCTTCATATTTAATTTCAAATTTTCTAATCTGCTCCCCTCCAACTGTGCGGATAAGCTAATTTCCAGATATAATCCCTGAATTATTGTCCCTAATTGATTCACTGAACCAGTTACTCAATAACTCTGTCTTTTTAAATCCTCCGTTACTTCTTCTCCATCCTTATCTATAATTGTCTCAATACCCTCTCTTCCCCTCATTTTCCTGATATATGTATAGAAATTTCTAGATGCATCAGTTAGAGGTCCCCCTGCACCGATAATATTCTTCATAAACTCATCCTTGCCAGTTTCTTTGCCATTATTAATTCCTTTGTTAGTTGTTTCATGACCTCCCTACTGCCTTGCTGTTTCTTAACTCTGTTATGTTCTCGTCTCACCAATCTCTTTAACCTCCTCACATTCCTGTTATAGTATGAATTTGACTAAATTATTAAACAACTCAGTTTCTAACAGGGAATGGGGACCTCCGGGGAAAACTGAAGGAATTTAAACTAACAGAAGACGCAATCTGCATATTTTGCAACCAACTAGAAACGTCATGTCTTGTACGAATGTCGGAATTATAGTGAACAAAGTGAATAACGTCGTTACATATGGTATTGGCTTCAACCCCAATTGAAGAGTAGGGCCTACTCTGCTCATGCTTCGTAGTTACATGTGTAAAAACTGGTAAGAAACGTAAAGAAGAAAGAAGACAATGGGAATGACTATTTTAAACAGAATGGTCGGAATGATTGAATGCTAGAAGGTGTCTAAAAAAAGTAGATCTTATATGCCACACTTGATCTTATCAGGCCCACATAGAATTCTGAAAATGGAGTGTATAAATCCACTAGTGGAAGACGCCTGCTGAAATGAGCGCGAGCTCGAAATCAGTGGTGGGGGTTTGATAATGGGGCTTGGCCCCATAAATGTGAGTGTTCGTGGTGAATAAAATGATAACTCAAAATAAACAGCGTTATCTTTGAATTATAAAGTGAGTTATTTCCCACCTAGCAGAAAGATGATAGCATCTTTCAGTTTTACGATTGATGGAGTGCACCGATGGAAGGTGTTCAGAGGACAGACAGAGATGTTTTTGTATTGTAGAGAGATTCGGCGACTTCGCAACACCGGTCAGCATGGAGTCAGGAGGCCCACTGGCAAGGTTGAACCGCTTAGCGTCCGACAGATCGGAGCCAGCCTCTCAGAGAGAGTCAATAAGCAGTCCTCCTTGTGTGTGCATAACGGAACTGTTGAGCCTTACAACCGCTAAATCTTGGAAATCTCCAGGGAAGATGAATGAACGACCACTGACATTTTGCTGCCTCGAGGTTTTGAAGGACGCAAGTCACGAAGGTCTTACTATGTTTCCCGAGACACGGAAAATGACTCTAGTAAATAGGCTAGCTATTTGAGAACGATATACCATAGCAGAACCAATTACCGACGTGAAGTTCTCCATGTGATACTAATTTCTCATTCGTCGCTGGAGAGGTGTGGCCAACCACAGGAGACAAAAGAGCCACTTTTAGACGATTCTGGAAGGCACTCCAGAGGGTGAAGTCATACACTCCATATCTGGCCTGGAGTGAACGACTGAGAGCGGCTCTGTACACTATGTACAGGCTGAGAGTGACTGAGTACTCTACATACTTCGCTTTCTGAGGAGGAAAGCGCACTTGGTTTCTGCAGCAGGCATAAGTGCTCAGCTCAGTTGTTGACTTCACCGTTGTAGGTAGCATATGCTGCAACATTTTCGACACCGACGGAGCAGTTTGCGCCGTTACGGTAAATATAAAACGGAATTAACAACGTTGTACTACAAATTATTGTGATAAGCCCTGTAAAGGCCCTGTCAAAAGAGATTTTAAACTGTTAAGAGTTCTCGCTTCCGATAAAACTGAGCTAGTGTTAGTTTAAATCCACGATCTGTTTTTAACAGGTGTATATTTGAAGGATGGACAAACTTTGTGAACTTTAAATCACCACTTTTAGTGGATAATGTAAAATACCTTGGCGCCAGACAAGTTCATTCAAATTTAATACATTTTGGTATTGCTTCCGATCATTATAATCGTAAAGATCATTCGCGATTGTTTTAAAGGGAAATTAAATAAATTCAAATGTGAAATGTTTGTCATCCATTGTAAAATTTAATAATATTGAATTTTATTTAATTAACGTTTATTAATTTCTTAATGGTTTGGTATTTTCTTTTCTTTTATTGGGAAATGTAACACGAGGCATTGCTTTGTAACTGATTTGAGACTTCTCGTATTAATGTTAAAATTAAATACGCATCTGTCTGTACACCTTAAAGAGCACCCAATAAATAAGCAACATAGGACAATTTTATAAATGAAAAGAGAACTAGAAAGATTTCACCCTTTCCCAACCGACAGTCCACTACAGCGTCAACCAAAAAGTTAATTTTCGTAACTGTGTTGAAATAAGAATCGGTATTTTTTTAATGTAATATGATTGCCATCTGCTTCGTTATTTTGCACGACGTAATACCTTCCGTCAGTGGCGAAACCAGCAGAATGCCGACAGAGGCAGCGCCGGCGCTCTGCCCGCCCAGCGTCACCTGCTGGGGGTCTCCTCCGAAGCTGGCCACGTTACTCTGCACCCACTGCAGAGCAGCCACCATGTCCTTCAGGCCCATGTTGCCAGGAACCACCTCGTCCTCCAGGCTCAACCAACCTGTAAACATGTCACCTTCAAATAACTGCCTCGGCAGCGGCGCTCTGCCCACCCAGCGTCACCTGCTGGGGGTCTCCTCCGAAGCTGGCTACGTTACTCTGCACCCACTGCAGAGCAGCCACCATGTCCTTCAGGCCCATGTTGCCCGGAACCACCTCGTCCTCCAGGCTCAGCCAACCTGTAAACATGTCACCTTCAAATAACTGCCTCGGCAGCGGCGCTCTGCCCGCCCAGCGTCAGCTGCTGGGGGTCTCCTCCAAGCTGGCCACGTTACTCTGCACCCACTGCAGAGCAGCCACCATGTCCTTCAGGCCCATGTTGCCCGGAACCACCTCGTCCTCCAGGCTCAGCCAACCTGTAAACATGTCACTTTCAAATAACTGCCTCGGCAGCGGCGCTCTGCCCGCCCAGCGTCACCTGCTGGGGGTCTCCTGCGAAGCTGGCCACGTTTTTCTGCACCCACTGCAGAGCAGCCACCATGTCCTTCAGGCCCATGTTGCCCGGAACCACCTCGTCCTCCAGGCTCAGCCAACCTGTAAACATGTCACATTCAAATAACTGCCTCGGTGCCGGCGCTCTGCCCGCCCAGCGTCAGCTGCTGGGGGTCTCCTCCGAAGCTGGCCACGTTACTCTGCACCCACTGTAGAGCAGCCACCATGTCCTTCAGGCCCATGTTGCCCGGAACTACCTCGTCCTCCAGGCTCAGCCAACCTGTAGAAAAAACCAAAACGATATCTTGCGCCAGCCAGAAGGCAGCCATTGCAGGACGAGCAATTGGTTCGATCAGCGCCGTTTCTGAACTTGACATCGGTGGCCTTCTCTGTCTCTGTACTTTGGCGTTTTCCGTAATTATCTATCCCAGCAGTCATCCAGACAAAGACCTAACACCCAATGTTCAAGCTTTAATTTAAAGAGAGAATTTATTTAGTTTGCCGAATTTTATTCTAGAAAATGACGTATCCCCCGACGACATTGAAAGTTTTAGGAGCCAGTATTTAAACGCAGTGCTCATCTTGTGGAATAATTTTGGATAATGGTGGCTCCAACATTCCTAATAACTTTGGCCAATTGAACGTCGCCTCACTAACCTATTGCGTAGTTCTGAAACAATATCTCTGAACACAAGTTTCGTTGAATAATTTTTTATTTTTTTTCGGAAAAATTTTATCCATATATTACAATACACTCCCTTGTCTATCCTAAAGGAACAGGTACCATAGTATTTAATAGTGTTTGCGCGCGGTTACCACTAATTTGCAGAATTTTTTTTCCAGTTGCAGTCCAAAATTTACGCTTATGGCAGCTAAATAAATAGCATTGGAAACTGTATCCCAAACTTCTTTGCGTTTCCGCTTATGCCGTTGTAATTTCTCGTACCTACATCAAATGGTTAAGAGCCAAAAGAATATCGCGCCTCATAATTTTCCCATCAAGGTAATCCATTAATAAGAATTTTAAGTCTACACCTAGTGAATGTAGTTTATTCTGAAGAAGAAAACGCCTCACACACGCTATATGTTCTCGTTTACCAAGGGGGGGGGGGGCGGGGAGAGATCGTGTGGCCTTACCGATCGAGTGAAAAGGGTTACAAGTTGTCGCTTCAGCATGACGGGATCAAAAGTTATGTCTCAACGTATGACACTAATGTTCGCGGTAAGTTCCAACAACAAAAACAAAAATCACAGCGCAAGAGCATTTAAACTGTGGAACTGGGTGGTCCTACAGTGGTCTCCGATTCCTAGGGCCTCGATCTTGCTGTGCTTCATTCTCTACACTTCCTTTTACACGGATGGCTTCTCTATCCACGGTATTTGCTGTCTCCCTCTTCAAATTTTTCCAGAATCTTCCGCCATATATCTCGCTTCTGGTTTCATGTCTGAATCGGATGACTTGATTTATACGAGTAGTTATAGTCTATATTCTATTAACATAATAACCAAGCTGTCATGTATGACATCACCTGTCACGGCATGACGTCAATCTATGTCGTCGCGCGATGACGTCGCCCTTTGCGTCATTATTATTGGTAATGGACGTTATTTAATAACATTTCCAAGCATCCGCAAATAAATTAACTGAAAAATCATTGAAATAAAAGTATGTATTTCGTAAAAATCGACGTATCAATCATTAGATGCTTATATCTATGTAATATTCTTTTGATATAAACTTATAAAAGAATTCCTTAAATTCTTTGTCCATAGATTTGTAAGATAAAAGCTTTGTGTTTCGAGCATCAGTGTAGCCAATGTTTTGGTTAGATTGTTACTTAGCATGGGTCAGAATTACAACTGGCATTTGGCGTTACGGCAGAGGACAGGAATAATTTAGTTTTTTTAAAATAATTTAAACTGTGTCCTATTATTGAAATAATTAATTCGTTTGAACGGAAATAGTTACACATTGATTGAGATCTGTGCATCTTACACTACACTTAAAACAAATATTACGTGGCATAATGTAAGTTTATAAGATTTACTTTAATTTGTTTTGCTTTCACTGTGTAATATTATTGAGTCTATTATTTCAGCAACTGTGTCAGCCATTCAAAGTTTTAATACCGGTCTGAATCACGGATAACAAAAAAGAAATGGGTGAAAACCCTTGAAGATTTTCGATCAAATTTATATCGCTATGCATTATTGCCATTAAAACGCGATATAGTTCATGTATTAATATGCGTGAGATTGAAGTATTGTTCTTCTGGCGGCAAGATTATCGTAGTATGTGGTAAGGTTGAAATGCAATCTGGACCCGGATGGAAACGGAATCCTTAAGCTACAGCGCCAGTCACGAGGATTTACATTGAATTTTATTGTATAACAATTCTATTTAGTTCAGCAATTGTTAAGAGAAGAATTATCAGAACAATTAAAGAAAAGTATGTATTTCGTTTACATTGGCATATTAATTATCAGGGTTTTTTTTACTGAAATCATTACATGGTTTGAATGAAAGAAGTTTCGCTACAACACGAAATTCACTTTTCTCAAAAATGATTTTCGGTACCTATTTATTGTAGTTTTCTATAGGCGAGGGAGAGTGTGGAGACATTCTAGTGTTAGTGCGGTCGCTACTGCAAGTGAAAAAGTTTTGCAACCTCATGGCGCAGCGCGCAGACGTTGGATCCCGCGCACCAAGTCTTTTATCAAAGTATGTATTAATGTGTGAAATTGTGGTGTTACTAGTGACTCAACGAGACGCCGCCGCCCGGACTAAGTGACTGTTGCGCGATGCCATGACGCAACAATTGGCAACCACACCACCGTTGATCAACGCCGTCCACTACTCCTCGTCACAGTAAAATGAACATTTATTAATTGCATCATCAGTACCACTGTTGAATTCGTCACACCCAGTAACGGCCATGAAAGAAAATAGACGCAGAAACCAACAATAAAGCCCAATTATATCCACTCAATTATGAATGCTTATATGTCGATTATGCTCAACGTTTATGTATTCACTTAATGTCAATATGCTATTTGAATCATTTGTTTCCATTATAAAAAAAAAAAACTAACAATCAGTAAAGATAGGGAATCAAATATGATTAGAAGTCCGGTGCGAAAATTTCGCAATTACAATGAACAGTAAGGTGAGAGGTTTGTAATAGCAAGAAAGAAGAACCGCCTAATTCGTTTCAATTGTTTATTTCATATATGGGCAACCCCCGGCCCCCGGGCCGGATCCGGCCCTCCACTAGCTTCAATCCGGCCCACGAGAGGTTCAGACATTTCAGATACAGAAGATACCTCTCCGAAGAAAAATATCCAATGCTGAGAGTTTTCGCACGAAAAATAATTTGCACATTCGGAAGCACGTATAAATTTAAGTAGCTTTTTCAATCATGAAAAATAAGCATCGTACTCGGTTTAGAGCATGGTTGGCCATCCCAATGGTCGCCCCGCGTGATTCATCACACTTTTTGAAATTATATATAGTTTATAATTGCCAATGTAGTGAAAAACAATGTATTTTTAAAAAAATACATTATATGTGCATCCATATATTTCAAAATTAACTGTCGAAATTATGAGAAAAAAATTTCTTTGATTTTAAAATAATGTTTTTGCGAATATATGACAGATATTGCTTGATTTATTTATGAGTTTACAGTTATCAGTTAGCGGAATAATTGTTATATTCGGCGAAGTCATAATACGCACGCATCTCGGAACATCTAATATACAATATATAATTGTATATGCGGCCCGCGGAGTTATGACACATTTCCAAAGTGGCCCCCAAGATCATTTGGGTTGCCCACCCCTGGTTTATTTGTTTAGTCTAATAGCTACGTAACAAAATTAGACGCGAGTGAAGTAATTTATTAATATACTACTGCTATCTAGCGACTTGGCCCTGAACTATCTCATACTCGCGACATTCATTTATAGGTCAAATCTCGAAATATTTTGTACTTAAGACAAGATGTGACGAAAACAGAGACCTTAGTCTTTAATATGATAGCTCATTTATCTATTTCCGTTATATATCAAGGGAGATAAATGGCTCATTATAAAAAAATACGTTGCTTAAATAATGATAATTTTGCCGTTTAAGGGTCGAATTGCGAAAAATTCCTTTCTTATAATATGATTTTATCAAACCGGAGTCCTTAATCTCTAAAATAATACCTCATTTTTCGATTTCGGTTGTATATCAAGGGAGATAAATAGCTCCAGACAAAAAAAAAAAAAAAAAAAGTTATAGAAATAATGATAATTTTACTCTTTAAGGGTCGAATTCCGAAAATTTTCTGTTTAAATATATAATGTTACCAAATCGTAGGTATTAATCTTTAAAATGATACTTCATTTAACGATTTCAATTAGGTATTCAGGTAGATAAATGGCTTGTGATACAAAAAACAGTATTCTAGAAATATTAATATTTTTGTCCTTTAAGGGTAGAATTTGAAACAATTACTTTCTTAAAATATGATAGGATCAAAGAGGATACCTTAATATTTGAAATGGTACCTCATTTATCGATTTCGGTTAGGTATGAAGGGAGATAATGACACATAAAAACACCTTATAGAAATAATATATATGATTGTGTTTTATGTATCTCAGTTGTAGTTCCAAGTCATAATAAGTATCTTATATGACAATAATCGCTTCCTCGATTGGTATTTAGGTGTGATAAATTTTGTAGACCGTACCCAAAATAAATTCAAATTTACTTTCGTGAAATATTTCACTAGCGCCCAAAATTAAAGCCACGTTAGTTTTAAAAATAAATTTCGAAAGATATGAAATTTTCTCTGACATGAAGCGGTATACTTCAATATAGTTCTTCCCTCTCAAATACTGGTTCCAACTGCATTCTTAAAATCTATAGTACCTGGGTGACCGATCTACGCTCGGTATCTTTCGATTTCTGTTCAATATCCAAGATTTCGAGTAAAGTTTGATTAAAGTAAAAGGCTTGAAGGCTTCCTAGGCGTTTTGAGGTGCACAGTTCACCAAAGAGAAGCTTAACTAACATCAGTAGGCGTACTGGTACCTGAAACTTCTACGTAATGAGGTTAGAGCCGTTTTCGAGAAAACAAATACAAATGTGCTCCTTTCTTTTTTTTAAAAGAAAATCGTGTTAAAAACTTGAAAAGCAAAACGTTATCTACATGTGAAATTTCATCCAAATCGCTAGATCCATTTGCGAGACCGCCTCACATATTACTTTTAAAAAAATGCTATTATTATGTAAAATAGAAATCTTAATGCCAGTTTGATAGGCCCTATTAATTAATGGTGCGAGATTTGTGGTATTTCAGAGGATTCTACGATAACCCTTGATGATGGATTCTTATGTAACTCGACGAGAAAAATTGAAAGTAAAAAATATTTTTTATATATATCTCGCTTAGTTCTCGAGATATCGTATCTCAAAATTTACGCGGTTGGTTGAAATGCGACCTGAACCAGAATACATATTTCCCCATAGCCAAGTTTGATGGTGAATTCGTATGAAACTCGTCGAGACAAATTGAAAAAAAGGAATTTTTCTGATATCTCGCTTAGTTCTCGGGATATTATATCTCAAAAGTGAAGCGGTTGGGATTAGCTCCAGCCTGGACCAGAAAAAAAATCCACCAAAATGACCATGTCTATATGGTGCAAATGTAATTTCAATGTTTTATTTTGTACCTAGTGGTTGTTGTTAGGTTGAAATACAGCCTGGACCAGAAGAAACGTCGCCAAAAGCACAAGGAACTATACCTATAAATTATTTTTGACATGCTATATCTCGAAAACCAAGAACATTTATTCTTTATTTTCGATATGTTTCATCGGGTTGTGACGTTAATAGAACATCATCTGTGCTAAATTTATTCACTCTGATAAAACTATGCTCATACATGGCAGTAATCTCACATCTTCTGATCAGCATTTCAAAATGCTAATAAAACAATTCCCATAAGAAGTAACCTTCGTTATAAACATTAATAAAGCACCAGGTCAGACGATTCAAAAGGCAAGATTCTATTTATCAGAACCCTTTTTTTCGTATGTGCACTCGCACGCGGCTTTTTACTTTATTATCAAACTCTACTCGAAATCTTGAACAATGAACAGAAATCGAAAGATGTTTTATAATTAAGGAGGTAGTATTTAATGAGTAACTAACAATCACTTTTTACGGTCAAAAAGTAAACGATGATTACTTTATAAAGAAGTTTCTGATAAAACCATTGATAAATTATCTTCCTTTTTAAATGTTTTACAATTAAACTTGCGGTGTTAATATTTCCACGGGTCAGCCAGTATACAAGAACTGTTCGTTTAATTATTCTTTGAAATCAAAGAAAATCAATTTGTAGGCTTTCTGGTACCTGAATTGTCTACGAGATGGCGCTAGTGCCGTTTCCGATATACGGAGTGACAAAATTGTTCGTATTTTGTAAACTCGCTTTTTTGTAGGGAAGACAACTATTTAGGTAATCTTAAAAGTCAAAACGTTATCTAAATACCAAATTTCATCCAAATCATCACAGCCGTTTCCGAGATCAGAATATATATATATATATACAAGAATTGCTCGTTTAAAGATATAAGATAAAGCACCAGGTCAGACGATTCAAAAGGCAAGATTCTATTTATCAGAACCCTTTTTTTCGTATGTGCACTCGCACGCGGCTTTTTACTTTATTATCAAACTCTACTCGAAATCTTGAACAATGAACAGAAATCGAAAGATGTTTTATAATTAAGGAGGTAGTATTTAATGAGTAACTAACAATCACTTTTTACGGTCAAAAAGTAAACGATGATTACTTTATAAAGAAGTTTCTGATAAAACCATTGATAAATTATCTTCCTTTTTAAATGTTTTACAATTAAACTTGCGGTGTTAATATTTCCACGGGTCAGCCAGTATACAAGAACTGTTCGTTTAATTATTCTTTGAAATCAAAGAAAATCAATTTGTAGGCTTTCTGGTACCTGAATTGTCTACGAGATGGCGCTAGTGCCGTTTTCGATATACGGAGTGACAAAATTGTTCGTATTTTGTAAACTCGCTTTTTTGTAGGGAAGACAACTATTTAGGTAATCTTAAAAGTCAAAACGTTATCTAAATACCAAATTTCATCCAAATCATCACAGCCGTTTCCGAGATCAGAATATATATATATATATACAAGAATTGCTCGTTTAAAGATATAAGATTTTCGATTTCGGTTGTATATCAAGGGAGATAAATAGCTCCTGACAAAAAAAAAAAAAAAAAAAAAAAGTTATAGAAATAATGATAATTTTACTCTTTAAGGGTCGAATTCCGAAAATTTTCTGTTTAAATATATAATGTTACCAAATCGTAGGTATTAATCTTTAAAATGATACTTCATTTAACGATTTCAATTAGGTATTCAGGTAGATAAATGGCTTGTGATACAAAAAACAGTATTCTAGAAATATTAATATTTTTGTCCTTTAAGGGTAGAATTTGAAACAATTACTTTCTTAAAATATGATAGGATCAAAGAGGATACCTTAATATTTGAAATGGTACCTCATTTATCGATTTCGGTTAGGTATGAAGGGAGATAATGACACATAAAAACACCTTATAGAAATAATATATATGATTGTGTTTTATGTATCTCAGTTGTAGTTCCAAGTCATAATAAGTATCTTATATGACAATAATCGCTTCCTCGATTGGTATTTAGGTGTGATAAATTTTGTAGACCGTACCCAAAATAAATTCAAATTTACTTTCGTGAAATATTTCACTAGCGCCCAAAATTAAAGCCACGTTAGTTTTAAAAATAAATTTCGAAAGATATGAAATTTTCTCTGACATGAAGCGGTATACTTCAATATAGTTCTTCCCTCTCAAATACTGGTTCCAACTGCATTCTTAAAATCTATAGTACCTGGGTGACCGATCTACGCTCGGTATCTTTCGATTTCTGTTCAATATCCAAGATTTCGAGTAAAGTTTGATTAAAGTAAAAGGCTTGAAGGCTTCCTAGGCGTTTTGAGGTGCACAGTTCACCAAAGAGAAGCTTAACTAACATCAGTAGGCGTACTGGTACCTGAAACTTCTACGTAATGAGGTTAGAGCCGTTTTCGAGAAAACAAATACAAATGTGCTCCTTTCTTTTTTTAAAAGAAAATCGTGTTAAAAACTTGAAAAGCAAAACGTTATCTACATGTGAAATTTCATCCAAATCGCTAGATCCATTTGCGAGACCGCCTCACATATTACTTTTAAAAAAATGCTATTATTATGTAAAATAGAAATCTTAATGCCAGTTTGATAGGCCCTATTAATTAATGGTGCGAGATTTGTGGTATTTCAGAGGATTCTACGATAACCCTTGATGATGGATTCTTATGTAACTCGACGAGAAAAATTGAAAGTAAAAAATATTTTTTTATATATATCTCGCTTAGTTCTCGAGATATCGTATCTCAAAATTTACGCGGTTGGTTGAAATGCGACCTGAACCAGAATACATATTTCCCCATAGCCAAGTTTGATGGTGAATTCGTATGAAACTCGTCGAGACAAATTGAAAAAAAGGAATTTTTCTGATATCTCGCTTAGTTCTCGGGATATTATATCTCAAAAGTGAAGCGGTTGGGATTAGCTCCAGCCTGGACCAGAAAAAAAAACTCCACCAAAATGACCATGTCTATATGGTGCAAATGTAATTTCAATGTTTTATTTTGTACCTAGTGGTTGTTGTTAGGTTGAAATACAGCCTGGACCAGAAGAAACGTCGCCAAAAGCACAAGGAACTATACCTATAAATTATTTTTGACATGCTATATCTCGAAAACCAAGAACATTTATTCTTTATTTTCGATATGTTTCATCGAGTTCTATAAGAATTCATCATCGGGTTGTGACGTTAATAGAACATCATCTGTGCTAAATTTATTCACTCTGATAAAACTATGCTCATACATGGCAGTAATCTCACATCTTCTGATCAGCATTTCAAAATGCTAATAAAACAATTCCCATAAGAAGTAACCTTCGTTATAAACATTAATAAAGCACCAGGTCAGACGATTCAAAAGGCAAGATTCTATTTATCAGAACCCTTTTTTTCGTATGTGCACTCGCACGCGGCTTTTTACTTTATTATCAAACTCTACTCGAAATCTTGAACAATGAACAGAAATCGAAAGATGTTTTATAATTAAGGAGGTAGTATTTAATGAGTAACTAACAATCACTTTTTACGGTCAAAAAGTAAACGATGATTACTTTATAAAGAAGTTTCTGATAAAACCATTGATAAATTATCTTCCTTTTTAAATGTTTTACAATTAAACTTGCGGTGTTAATATTTCCACGGGTCAGCCAGTATACAAGAACTGTTCGTTTAATTATTCTTTGAAATCAAAGAAAATCAATTTGTAGGCTTTCTGGTACCTGAATTGTCTACGAGATGGCGCTAGTGCCGTTTTCGATATACGGAGTGACAAAATTGTTCGTATTTTGTAAACTCGCTTTTTTGTAGGGAAGACAACTATTTAGGTAATCTTAAAAGTCAAAACGTTATCTAAATACCAAATTTCATCCAAATCATCACAGCCGTTTCCGAGATCAGAATATATATATATATATACAAGAATTGCTCGTTTAAAGATATAAGATTTGTAAACTCGCTTTTTTGTAGGGAAGACAACTATTTAGGTAATCTTAAAAGTCAAAACGTTATCTAAATACCAAATTTCATCCAAATCATCACAGCCGTTTCCGAGATCCGAAATATATATATATATACAAGAATTGCTCGTTTAAAGATATAAGATAAAAACATTTAAAGTTCATTGAAATTTAATTTTCATCAATCTTTTTACGATGGAACTTCTGGTATCAAGTGAACATTATATATTACTCGTTATCAGTGCTAGTTCGATCCGTTTAAAAAAAGTATTGCAGGTAATTTTTTTTTTAGAAAACGGCATTTGTGTTTAGTACTGCACTTATTCATTTTTTTTAAAAATGTTCCATAAACGTTATGATGAGATAGCAAGAAACTTTAAGATTCCAGTCCAGCTCTTTGACCTTATAATCAAAACTGACTGTAGTAAACTCTGTTACCGCCCGGCCTAGCTTCCGGCTTCTTCTTCAATTTAAGAAATTCACTTCCGCCGCCATCTCGTCACACCGATGTGAATTGTACAAAATCTGTCTCAGGAGTCACGAAAGGGGCCAGCCCCACGCCTCCCTTAACTACTTATTTCCGTATTGTTCTACTGTGAATTCTGGAAGTTTTTGCGTCATGTGACCCGAGCAATAACTTGGTACTTTGTCTCAAAAATACTAAACTTCCAAAAACCTTCTGCGAAAATGTAGCCCCGATGACATAGGTTGTTTTTTTTTTTTTTCCTATTACAATTTTATGTGGAATTGGTTGATGTTGATCCTGATAGATCCTGAATTATGTAAAACTAGCAGTTACCCGCGACTTCGTCCGCGTTGAAAAGTGTTGTAATATAAGATTTTCTTGAGAGGTTTGGTTGCTCAGTGCTTAGGGCAACCAACTGGAGATGGATACGTCCCCAGCTTGAATCCCAGGCTCGGTGAGGATTTTCAAAGGTCCTTAGCTCGACCTTCATATCGGGCGTAGGTTGTGTGACATGAATTACGCCACAATGCTAACTTGGTTCTGATTCCGTGTTGAACTGTGTGTTCTCTATGTCCGGTAGGATTACTGGGTTACGTTAAGAGGCTACGAAAGGGACTGATTGCGGAGACGTAAAGAAGTCTTGTCACCAGGTCAATACGACCATACAATTTATTTTATAGCTATTTTTATTAGTAATAGTAGTAATAAATGTTGTAATAAAATAAAAAAATCTATTTATGTTCCACAACTACTTCTCTGAATTTTTAAAACAGTAAAAATATTCTGTTTGTAAGGAGTATTTTCAGTTTAATATATCTGTATATACAATATTGAGGATTTGTCTCCTAGGTTTTGGCTATTTTCATAGCCCTAGTTTTCTTACATTTCTTTGAAAGATTTGAATTTCGTTTACCCAACATCTCTTAAAATTACTAATTTCATCTCGCGAATAAAAATGAATAGTTTTATTTAATGGAAGCTCAAAACGTCAAAATATTAGCAATACATTGATGGAATCCACTAAATATAAACAACAAAAAAAACTAACATTCAAACAGCAAATAACTACTTAAGTGGCCCAAGAACGCTCATTTCCATTAATAAAATTGCGATACTAAAAATGAATATTTTGATTTGCATTGAATATCTGAAAACAATTTTTAAAAAAGAAGAACTTAATTTGCTCTCTGAATATTGTTTTTTTTAGGATATATTGGTTCCATCAACAGAAATTTACATATTATAGTAGTAAGTATAGTAGTAATTGATTCTTTTATCCATAATAATCAGTGGTATTGCGGTAATGGTTTCTCTATCTCTGGAAACAACTGAATTGCCTATAGACCAGTTTACTATAGTTCATTCGTTTCGATCCATTAATTTTGCGCTAAAATATAAATTTCATTTTTAAAGTAGTAATAGATTGTTTCTTCATATTTGGTTTCTCATTCTGCAAACAGAATTCAATGACTACCGGCGCCGCTTGTCCGCCACTCCACTATCTGAATAAAATATTGATAAATTTAAAAAATTTACTTCGGGCAACGCCGTATGGTTCTGCTAAATCGTCGAAGCTTACTATAGATCTTTTGATACAATATCGGTACAAAGTGATACATGGTGTCACTAAAATGGCGCTCATGAAAGAAGCTTAATAACGAATAACGTTTCAGTTCTCATTCTGGACCAGGCTGCGTTTTAAAATTACTGCTAGAAAATCAAAGCTTCTATCACTCGCACATTAATACATTCACTATATTGTATGTTAGTGACGTCATGAAGAGCGAAATGAACTTGACTTATTATTAACGGAGTAAATTAAATACTGAATACGTCTAAAACTACATTCAGCCGCATGAACTATGTCGTCCGCTTCATGACAGTTATTGAGGGAGCGTAATTAAAAAATTTATACTAAAATGCTTTTAACTTAAAGTGTACAACGGAAATTCCACAATTATCTACGATCGTTAATACTGCTGGTCAAATGTACATCGCGAAAAAGTTACTTTTATTGCTCGTGATTTAGTAAGGTGTATAATGAAATTAATTGTGATAGTAATTTATGATATACTAATTAGGAATTTTGATATAGAAAATTCTGTTACTACTCGAAATGTAGTTCCAGAGCATTTAATGTGTTGAGATCCTTTGATTTTGTAGCAGCAGTATTAGCAGAAATAGTGGTTTGGTTGAAATGCTGCCTGGACCAGAATGTGTTTTGTTACAGCAGATGGCAGAAGGAATTTAGTTATTATTAGTAATAAGTAAGCAGCTTTCATATGTTCCGTGCAAATGAGGTGTATTGTGTTGTAAACGACTTTCAGTGTTACTTCATGAAACCATAAGTTTATACATTAGCCCATTGAATAAATTCGTTTTAAGTGTAGCATTCGATAGATATTTGCAGAATATTGAACAGTAAATAAAAAGCAGTACTATTCGTACATAAATTCTGAACAAAAAATAAAAAGAGTTTGTTAGTTTTAAATTTCGGCAAAAATACACAGACTGTTTAGTAACAAAAAAGAAACAGGAAATAACTTAAACCGAGATAGAATTTTTATAAATACGACATTTGGGGCACGACCATTTTGCACTTTTAGTGAACCGACTTTCGTGCTGGTATACTCATAGCATTTTACTTTTTGTTCCAAGCTTTGATTGTTTATATTTATTATAACGCATATATTATGAACGAAATTACGGTGTAATACTTGATATGTCATACTATTTTATGTACGCAAATGAAAACATCTCTTTGCGAAATTGATAACAGTACCTAACTTTCTTTTTGTAATTTAAGGTTAAGTACAGATTTGTATTTCCTGCTTCCAAACTATTATTTGTCAAGTGCGTCAGTTTTATGGCTTTTAAACTAAACACAAACTTACATATGTAAAAAGGTTTTTGCTTTTATTTCTGAAAAGTAGTGTTTGTGATTTACGTAAAAAGCAAAGAGTAAACGTGGCACGGCTATCTACGAAGTAGGAAACTCTTTGTTGCTTCCAAATCGATATTAACAGCAATTTCTAAAAGAACTATGCGTTTTTGCGGGATATAATCTTTCCTATGTCACTTCGCACGCAATTAACTGACTTCATGCCAAATTTCATTTAAATATGTTGAGTTATAAGGCGCGATTGATTGCAGACGTACATCCAAACACACATCCGAACTTTCTCATTTATAGATATATAGATTATACAGGAAGTGTGGGAATTTAAGTTAAGACCGCTCTGGTGTCTGGTGTAATCACTTTTTATGTGTGATGTGAAAGAGCAGAATAAGAGTTAATCTCTATTTCTTCAAGCTAAAAGGAATGATGTTGGTCACCTTGCCTAATTTTTGTCGATTTTTCTAATTTTCTCACAGTGCAAAAATCGTAAAATCTGGCATGGGGAAATGTGACATTCTATCACATACATTCAACACATCCACGGTCCGTATTGATTTTAATCAGTATAATTTTGATTGAATCACGTTTAAGTTAAATTTTTGGCTGTCATAGATTGTTGCCTACAACCTTAACAATGATTATTTGTTTTGCCGAGGCCCCATTGTTAAGAACTGCGCGTGGTATTATTATTCCAGGACAGACACGCCGAACGAGCGGCAGAGATTCGCCATGATATATATATTCAACCGGGTCTCATCATTCCCGGAGTATTGGGAAGTTCTTACAGATATTGGCTGTATCTCCTTCCAGGTCTTTATTTGACTGTCGTATCTGGTATGTCTTTGTTGGATTGTCATCTCCGATTGGTTGCTATTCTATCTAATTAGGTGAACTGGTCACCTGAGGTTTTCGTTAAGGTGCGTAGTGCTGCCAAGTTGGGCAACAAGAGGGTTGTCTGAATATGAGCAGTTTGCATAAAATTTCGTTGATGTTTTGGCAAATCTTTATTTGATGGTATCAAGTCCACTGACTTAATGGAGTACAGTGGTTGGCGTGCCTTTGAGAAGCTTATATGCAAAGCGTATCGCTGTATTTTGTATGGTTTTCAGTCTTTGGATGTGGGTGCAGCAGCATTACCCCACACCACGGCAGCATATTCTAAGATCGGCCGTACTAGCGCGGTATATAGCTTGATGGTCTGGTATGATTTTAGGGTAGATAAAGGGTTCAGAACAGGATATAGCCTTCATTCTGCCTTCAGCTTTTGCCCTGATGTTCCTAACATGATGTTTCTAGGTCAGCCTTTTTGTCTAGGGTTACTCCCAGGTATACTGCAGACAGTGTCCAGCGAATGGCTTCCTTAAACAGTGTGATTTGTGGAAGCTGCTGCTGGTCCATCCTTCGTGTGATAAATGTGTATTAACTTCAGATAAATCATTAGCGGTATGGTGTAGGGTACAGAAGTATGTAGGGAAGTATGAAGGCGCTAAGTAGTATGAATGGACTATTTATAAGATATAATAGTCTGACATTTATCTTCAAGGATTTTGACTGGCAGGAAAAATACATTGTGAAGATTTTCGTGTTTTGATTGCTAGGAGTTTTAAAATAATTTGAAAATCGTCGAACGACGAGCAATAGCACTTTTCATTGGAATTGAAAAAAGTATAAAGTAATTAAGTTTGTGGGTTGCCTGGAGTTGAAGGAGTTATGTGTTCTAAGCAGATTGGGCCATCTGTCCACATAACACCGATATATGTTACACTGTTCCACTTTCCTCAGGACTTTCATGAACTCCAAAAATTGTGTAGAGAATACAAATAAGTTCATGAGTATATTTTTGATAGCTAGATGTTACCGAGTGGTCCCAGCCTGTAGTTGACAGTGACGAGCAGTACTCCGTCGCCCACCAGGAAGTCTGGTCCGTAGATACCAACGGAGGCGCCGTCGAAGGTGAACCCTCCTCCTGGTATCCACACGTAGACTGGCAGCGGCTGGTCGTCCTCAGTGTCAGGCACGTACACGTTGAGGTATAGGCAGTCCTCAGAGCCGCCAGTCGCCTGTGTGCACGATAAGGACTCGTGCAGGGCGTCCCGCACACCGTCCCAGCTAGACAAAGGCTGCGGGGGCTGCAAAGGATTAAAAAGAGAGACTCTTTATACTCGTATTCAGTACCGGATTAACCACGTAACAGGAGGTAGCAAATACTACTGGCCTCGCTCCTTCTGGGGGCCTCGCGCCTCCTAGGGGGCCCCGTGCCTCTAGATGGGTGACCTTTTGTTTTTTTAGCTCAATAATTTAAAAAATCTAGGGCCTCTTCTTCACATTTGCTACGGGCCGCGCGCTGTCTTAATCCGGACCTGCTCGTATTACCATGTTTAAGATTAATTATTAAAGTAGTACTGAATGCGAAGTTTTGTAAAAGTTATCTCTTCTTGGTTACAGAAGTTTTACTGGCGAGAAAACAGTGTTTCAGCACAAATTCATACTTATTTGAACAAGGTCTTTTTCTAAATTCTCTTACTACACAATTCATACCACACGGATTTTCATTTAAGAATCAAGGGCTCATTTCCTATGACTTAATCACGGGTTCTCGCATTACTATCTATAGCAGAATGTTTAGTGTAGTTTATGTTCTTCTTCGGACGTATGAGATACAGGGATTCAGAACTGAGTATAACAGCGTTAAAAACAACATGCTTGATTGTCAACTACATAAACTATTAGAAACTTATGAACAATTCTTTAAAACCATTAACAGTATATTTAATAACTGGTGCTGAAAGAATTCCTAAATGGATATTACCACGTGTTAGCATGAGCAAAAGCTGAGGCTGTCAGAATGAGGAATCCTATGGATTAGCCTTAACCGAAACGACATAAGGCCAAAACCTCGTTATAATGAACAACGGATCTCGGATCTCCTACGTTAAACCCAAGAATAGGGGGGAACCCATCGACTTTCGCCTTAACACTGTGCTCCCAACGTATAGCACACCTCGTTACGTGGCAAACTTTAAAAGACAATTACCAATAGGCTATTTGAAAGTATTCAAAATATATAACAAATTGTAGTCATTCGTGTAGATTAATGCTTAAGGAATCTATTTTTGTTAAATTTGAAAAGAAAGATGGATTTTTTAAATTAAAAAAGCGAAATAAAAATCAAATTTTTCTTGCCTCTTGTCACTTGACAGAAAATGCTCTGGGATTGGAGATCGCTTTAGTGACGTCACCTGCCTGTAGGCGCTGCGGCTGCGTATGGAGGGTTTTCCGCTATCCAAGCTTTCAACTATTTGTTGCTGGTTATCTCTTGTTGCTAATGAGATTTTGTGTTGAATATAAAATGAAGAACGATTTGTAGAAGCCTACAGACGAAAAATACCGAAAATTATTTGTCGGACTAGTTATAGAAACAACCACTCAATTTTATTCGACGGAACTTGAGAATGTAATAACTTCAATTCGAGAATCATTTATATTTAAACTTGAGGTTAGAGATTAACAGAAATCCTTCATAAGAATTACCAAAATTTTAAATTAAATTAGTTGTTTTAGGAGAGATTTACGAGAAAAATGCAAGTGTAGTATCAGATAAGCACAACAATTAAATAACTGGATGTTATGAACAATTTTTCTCAACAGCGGATAAATAATTATACATAAATAATATTTTTTTCAACGAAACTGAATTTATTGTTTATTTATTTACCGACCGCGTTCATTTCACCGCACGTAGAAACTGTGATGTTTAAGTGTTCACTATGAACGCGAAGAAAAGTAACGCTGTCATGATGTCCAGGTTAAAGAATGCTATAGGAATTTGACGATCTTATATTCGAACCTTGATTAGGATAATATTTTTTTCGGGTGTACATTTTTTTCCGTTTGTTGCTTTACAGAATCATGTTTTTATTAGAAGAAGTCATAAAACGTCATACAAACGTTTGAAACAAAAATTGCTGTCATCCATCAAAACTTTTATAAAATACTCCTGCTTTTAATTTTGAAACATACCAGAGATACATCATCATTGCAACAAAACCCAAGTACTAGGCGGTGAATAATAGGATTTATTTTAACAATAACATTACACGCTAATCTCGCAACAATTTTGGAACACTTTGAATACTTTTTGTTGGAATTTTTACGTGACGATACAACTGAATGTTGCCTTTCTGACATAAATGTATCTATTTAAGCGGTATTTACTTTTAATACGCAAGTAATTTTCAGTTTTTTTAAACTTTTTATCGGTGTGCAAGTAACGTCCAGTTTCAGTTTGAAGTCTTTTTTGGTTATGTCTCAAATGTTTATAATACTCCTGCTATCCACAAATTTGTAAAAAAAGAAAAAAAAAATGTTTTGGTGGATTTTAGAAAAAGAATATGCAGCGCTACCAACAGCAACTACTCGTATCTGAAAAAAATGCTCACAAACAACGAAACAGATTCCAAAGCGAGGATCGAACCTAAGACCCCTAACTTTACTGATACTCGCCTTAAACAGCGTACTACATTATCTCAAAGAAATTATGGTGCAAATTATGTTTACAGTAAATGATATGCGACTTAGTCGCAATGTCGTCTGGGTTTCTATGAGCAAATTGCAGCGACTTTTTTTCCTATTTCAGCTAATGCGGGAACACTTATGTTTATTTGGGGAGTTTTTATTGTTGTGGTTGTAGATTGATGTACTACACACTATTTATAAACCATATTTCCAGCAATTTATACACAAATTCAGAGAAACAAACCAAACGTTATTTACGTAGAGTGAACCCCTGCTGGCACGTGACATCACAAGTGTCGTTGACCACGCCAGGCAGCACAGGAGCGTTTTGGCGGGCTTTCAAATACTCTAAATTTTAACTTTGAATTTTATGTAAAATAAGCACTTTTGTCAAAAAATAAATAGTACCCGGTAAATAACGTGTATGAATAAACTATTTAAAACCATTTTCAAAAAATAGTCAAATAACCAATTAAACCCACTGTAGATTGTAACACAAAGGGGCATCCCACATAACACTGGACAATCAGCAAATGATACTTAGGGGAGGCAGTTAAATGTATTTCCACTGAAAAGTCGGTCACGGAGTATTACAAACAACTGATACCTGTAATAACAACAGTAGCTGACAAATCAATTTCACTTACATGACAACGAAGATACTCTAACAATCTTCCAACAATATGGTGGAATAGAGAGTGTGTCAAAGTAGTGACCAAAAACAAAAAGATTAGCGCTTAGAAACTACCAAAAAAACGGCCGTTAAAACATTATTTAGCCTAAAAAAATCATGTTCAAGGATAAAAGAAATATTAACAACACAGAAACGTCTTAGCTGGATAAAATACTGTGAAAACTCAGGGAAAGTCACAATCCTGAGCTCCATTTGGCACTAGATAAGATGCTTGAAGAACAGGAAAATTCCCCCCGCAATTATGAAACTGGATAACTCGTGCTTGGAAACTATCGCAAAAAAGAATAAAAAAATGCTCTTGATAGTGCCAACCATAAAACAATTAAATATTCTCAGAACTACATTCACAGTAAGAAGGGTCAACAAAATACTAAGCAATCCTCAGACAAGACACACATTACTCGATGCAATATAACTTACATTCTCGTGCCCTTCGCTTTTAACAAAAAAATTCAATGATACATGGATGAAACATCCGATCCCCATAGAGTGGAGAACGCAGACTATTATATCTATACAGAAACCCAACAAAGATCCTATTTAACCAGGGTCTTACAGACCTATATCGCTGAGCTCATGTATGTTCAAAACATTAGAACGTATGGTAAAAAACTTTCTAATATGGCGAATAGAAAGGAAAAACTTACTACCGATATCACAATTTAGATTTTGGAAAGGAAAAAGCACATTCGATATTATTGGATTGATAAATACAGATATTAATATTGCATTTACACGGAAACAAAACCGGGGCAATATTTTTAGATATTTCATCAGTTTATGACAATGTGGTAATTAACTTCCTGATGAAACTCTCCAGTTTGGGAATTTCATATCAATTTGTATCAGGGATTTATTCACCCATATCGGAAAGGGTAGAATACATTTTAACTTCAAGCGAATTACAGTAGATTCCCACAAGGCGCGATATTAGGCCCCCTCCTCTATATCTAATATGCACTCACGATAGATAATATCTTTTCCTCTAGAGTATCAGCCCTCCAATTTACGGATGATATCGTAATATACATTAAGAGCTTAACAATAGAAGATGTTTTTGAAAAGTTGAACGAAGTGATATAGGCGTTCAGAAAGGAGCCTTCTGTAACGGATTAGACATATCCAATTATAAATCAACAGTGATGATATTTTCAAAACCTAAATTCCCTTAACTACCCAGGATACAACTGGGACCTCACTCATTCTCAGTGAATATACCGAGCCGATTTCTGGAAATGATACTAGCCTCCCGGCTCACATGTAGAGAACACATTCAATGTATAATAGCCGAATCGGACAAACGACTCAACATTCTACGAGCAGTTTGCGGGATCAAGATGGGGATCTCACCCCAACTCACTCCTACTCCTTTACAAATCAATGATTGGATCTTTAATAGATTACGGTAGCATCTCCTACACAAACGACACAAAAGACTCATTGTGAAAACTGGACTATTTGTATAATCGCTGCCTTCGAACATGTTTAGGAGCACCAAGTTCTACTCGTTGATAGCAGAAGCTGTCGAAATGCCTCTTTACATAGGAAGAATACAACTGATGGAGGAAAAATTTAACATTACTATACATCCACTGAAGGAACCGTTAAGTAATTTAAATTACTGGAAGCGAAAGAATGTAAGTCAACACACACGTTCCAAAATCAATACTCCCCTACTTACATTCATACATACATACATACCATGTGGGAGAAAAGGGGCACCAACATAACGAAGTTCACCATACACCCGATATTCCAAGCACCTTACCACCTCCAATTCTTAGAAATACAAGTGCAGTGCTTGGAACATACGACGGGAATCAATGCCAACTATACGTTGAACGCCCAGTATATGGAGGCATGTATATGGACGGATCCAATAATAACTCAGGCAGGGGAACGAGTCGGCAATGCACTATATTGCACCAAAACACAACATCGATCTCTATACTCCTATGCCACAGCAAACACCAATAGATTTAACTGAAGCGGAAGCGATACTGGAAGCAGTAAGATGCAGCCGGAATAGAGGACCAAAGGAGGCAGTAATAATAGCCCACTCTTTAGCGTTAACGGGAGGATAATAGAAACCAAGTGGAACAATAGGATGGCACCCTTGATAATAGAAATAGTACATGTAATACTCCTCACTTAAGCAATAACCTCGGTATCAAAATAACCTTAATATAGGTATACTCACATAAAGAAATCGAATACAACGAATTTGTAGGCAGACTAGCCAAAGAAGCCATCCTAAAAGGACAAAGAATAGAACTACCACTCCCCTCTCCTCCCCCCCCCCATTCACATTCGAGCAAAATACTAAACAGGGAGCGAGGAATAGATGGCAAATGTATTGGGACAACTCAGTGAATCAGAAAGGGGATTTTTAGGGCCGCATCCAACCATATATCCCTTCCAACCCGTGGTTCCACAACTGGAAAGTTAACAGGCGTCATTTAACCAATATTATTAGAAGCCGATTTCACCACGGCAATTTTCTTAGACAGCTAAATCGGTTAGCTCTTACAAATAATCCCCTATGTGACTGTGTCTATCAAACAGTGGGTGATACAAATCACCTCCTGTTTTCTCGTAAGAAACATTCCAATATTCAGGACAAAATGCTGGAAGAACTTACAAAGGGCAACATTCCTCCCCCACCAATTGATCCTTGTTGCTCTCTTCCAATGAAAATCAAATATACAAAGCAATAATGACCTATTTTAAGGATGGAAACTTACAGATATAAACATAAGACAGGATATGTTAGGGAAAAAGTCGGCAAATTGTCCATCGTATACCACCAGAACAGAAATGTCGAACCTACCGGTCAACATCATAATACTACTGTATTTTGCACCCATATTAACAGTAGGATTGAATCTGTACACAGGAACATACAGTGACAATGGGGGCGCAACAGACAAGTCACAAAACGACTAGGAGCAACAATAAAATAAATCAAACAGGTCATCCCTCAAAGATGTTATTATCTAGACATACATTTTAGACTGAGTGCCCAATGCAAATTGTTAAGGTACAAATGTTTTACGTCGACCAAAATATAACTAAGAAACAGTGCTCGAATAATTGGATTAATTATTGTAGTGTTATGGGATCCACTACATTTGTCAAGGTGGAGCCACCTTGCGTCACCGTGTGTGTGAATGGTGTGAAAGAGGCAACAGCTGCCATCTATGTGCAGGTGTTTAAGACGCCACTTTTGTTGTATGGTCCTGCTTCAAATACCGGGAACTGGCCACCGGATGCAGCACCCTGATTGGCAGAGCTGGGGGTGGCGCGCCAACTGACCTCGTGGGTGGACGAGGACAAAGGGACTCGTCGCGCGGAGAGACGGAGAGGAGGACGGTTTTGGTGATACGCAGCAGCGTCTAGTTCAAGTGTGATGTGTAAAATCTGTGAAAAGTGTTTCATGTCAGGGGTCAGCCCATTTCAGGGTCAGAATGAGGCTGATATTTTTATGCAGCGTATTAGTCGACGGAAGAGTTTCTCCAGCACGCAGGCAACAACACGGTAATGTGCTTAAAAAGAATAAAAACTTTATCACTGCATTGACATTTTCATGCGACTGCACCTGAAACGACCCGGGAATTTTCTCATGAGCCAGTTTATTATTGCTTTATTCGGACACTGTCATTTATTTTTACGTTTCTTGTACTAAGAAATACATGCAAGGCATCCCATGCTGGAGCAAATTTTTCTTATAAAAATTGTAATTTAGTGTTCTTTTCATTTTTTCTTTTGTGCATATTGTGAAAATAAATATTATGTAGTTTCAAACAGAAATTTTATCCCAGAATTATTTAAAAAAATAGTATTGAATAATTAAATAACGGTTTGTCGATGGTAATATCCAGTTAATAATCCTTAAGTTACGAACGAAATCGTTACATTATATAATTAAAACTCTATTATAAAAATAAGGGCTATAGCACTGTATCTGATGTCATGTCGACATGTTACAGTAGAATACTAGGAATGTAAACTGGTGTAAAAAGAACATGTAACGAAACTGGAAAGTAATCTGCTGTACAAAAATAATGTAATGAACTTGGCTATATGATATATAAGGTCGTCAATTGAAATGTAATCTGCGGTAGTTCATTGCCGGATGACGTGTTGAAAGACAAATAGTGCAATTCCAGCTGTCGCAAAACGCGCTTAGGACGGAAGATGACGCCGTCGATAGCTTGTCATTCAGCATCATCGGGCAGCTAACACCAGAAAATTATATTTCAGCGACACGCTGGAAAAGTCTTCGATTACACGTTTTGTCACGGAATAACATTTTCTCGTCATACTGTAAACAATATATGACTGAATGGAATTATCTTTCATGAGCTGAAGAGCCTGTTTGCGCCTTATCGTTGTAATCTTTGGCATGATGGATAGTGAAGTGTACAAGTGACAGCATCTTCTCTACGTCCTTATAGCTACAGAGTGTGGTGAGTGAGTGGTAACGCTCTGGACAATTCGTGTTCAAATCCCCGTCCGGCTATACAGATTTGAGTTTTGAGCTTCTTCAATAAGTCAAGGCAGATCAACGTCGACGTCGACGCTGAGCAAATAAATAAATAAGCAACAACAACAGATGTAGCTGCGTTGTGTCTCACCTGGAACCTGAGGTCTCCCAGCGGTGGTTCGGCGTACGGCACCCCCAGGAAGCGCGTGTAGTTGACGCCGTACACCGTGGTCGCAGTCTCCCCCCTCAACACTCCCTGCTCCACACTCACCTCCACGTACTGAGTCTCACCTGGAACCTGAGGTCTCCCAGCGGTGGTTCGGCGTACGGCACCCCCAGGAAGCGCGTGTAGTTGACGCCGTACACCGTGGTCGCAGTCTCCCCCCTCAACACTCCCTGCTCCACACTCACCTCCACGTACTGAGTCTCACCTGGAACCTGAGGTCTCCCAGCAGTGGTTCGGCGTACGGCACCCCCAGGAAGCGCGTGTAGTTGACGCCGTACACCGTGGTCGCCGTCTCCCCCCTCAACACTCCCTGCTCCACACTCACCTCCACGTACTGAGTCTCACCTGGAACCTGAGGTCTCCCAGCGGTGGTTCGGCGTACGGCACCCCCAGGAAGCGCGTGTAGTTGACGCCGTACACCGTGGTCCAACACTCCCTGCTCCACACTCACCTCCACATACTGAGTCTCACCTGGAACCTGAGGTCTCCCAGCGGTGGTTCGGCGTACGACACCCCCAGGAAGCGCGTGTAGTTGACGCCGTACACCGTGGTCGCTGTCTCCCCCCTCAGAACACCCTGCTCCACACTCACCTCCACGTACTGAGATTCACCTGGAACCTGAGGTCTCCCAGCGGTGGTTCGGCGTACGACACCCCCAGGAAGCGCGTGTAGTTGACGCCGTACACCGTGGTCGCAGTCTCCCCCCTCAACACTCCCTGCTCCACACTCAACTCCACGTACTGAGTCTCACCTGGAACCTGAGGTCTCCCAGCGGTGGTTCGGCGTACGGCACCCCCAGGAAGCGCGTGTAGTTGACGCCGTACACCGTGGTCGCAGTCTCCCCCTCAACACTCCCTGCTCCACGTACTGAGTCTCACCTGGAACCTGAGGTCTCCCAGCGGTGGTTCGGCGTACGGCACCCCCAGGAAGCGCGTGTAGTTGACGCCGTACACCGTGGTCGCAGTCTCCCCCCTCAACACTCCCTGCTCCACGTACTGAGTCTCACCTGGAACCTGAGGTCTCCCAGCGGTGGTTCGGCGTACGGCACCCCCAGGAAGCGCGTGTAGTTGACGCCGTACACCGTGGTCGCAGTCTCCCCCCTCAACACTCCCTGCTCCACACTCACCTCCACGTACTGAGTCTCACCTGGAACCTGAGGTCTCCCAGCAGTGGTTCGGCGTACGGCACCCCCAGGAAGCGCGTGTAGTTGACGCCGTACACCGTGGTCGCCGTCTCCCCCCTCAACACTCCCTGCTCCACACTCACCTCCACGTACTGAGTCTCACCTGGAACCTGAGGTCTCCCAGCGGTGGTTCGGCGTACGGCACCCCCAGGAAGCGCGTGTAGTTGACGCCGTACACCGTGGTCGCAGTCTCCCCCTCAACACTCCCTGCTCCACACTCACCTCCACATACTGAGTCTCACCTGGAACCTGAGGTCTCCCAGCGGTGGTTCGGCGTACGACACCCCCAGGAAGCGCGTGTAGTTGACGCCGTACACCGTGGTCGCTGTCTCCCCCCTCAGAACACCCTGCTCCACACTCACCTCCACGTACTGAGATTCACCTGGAACCTGAGGTCTCCCAGCGGTGGTTCGGCGTACGACACCCCCAGGAAGCGCGTGTAGTTGACGCCGTACACCGTGGTCGCAGTCTCCCCCCTCAACACTCCCTGCTCCACACTCAACTCCACGTACTGAGTCTCACCTGGAACCTGAGGTCTCCCAGCGGTGGTTCGGCGTACGACACCCCCAGGAAGCGCGTGTAGTTGACGCCGTACACCGTGGTCGCAGTCTCCCCCCTCAACACTCCCTGCTCCACACTCACCTCCACGTACTGAGTCTCACCTGGAACCTGAGGTCTCCCAGCGGTGGTTCGGCGTACGACACCCCCAGGAAGCGCGTGTAGTTGACGCCGTACACCGTGGTCGCTGTCTCCCCCCTCAGAACACCCTGCTCCACACTCACCTCCACGTACTGAGATTCACCTGGAACCTGAGGTCTCCCAGCGGTGGTTCGGCGTACGACACCCCCAGGAAGCGCGTGTAGTTGACGCCGTACACCGTGGTCGCTGTCTCCCCCCTCAGAACACCCTGCTCCACACTCACCTCCACGTACTGAGATTCACCTGGAACCTGAGGTCTCCCAGCGGTGGTTCGGCGTACGGCACCCCCAGGAAGCGCGTGTAGTTGACGCCGTACACCGTGGTCGCAGTCTCGCCCACCCCCTCAACACTCCCTGCTCCACACTCACCTCCACGTACTGAGTCTCACCTGGAACCTGAGGTCTCCCAGCGGTGGTTCGGCGTACGACACCACCAGGAAGCGCGTGTAGTTGACGTCTTACACCGTGGTCGCAGTCTCCCCCTCAACACTCCCTGCTCCACACTCACCTCCACGTACTGAGTCTCACCTGGAACCTGAGGTCTCCCAGCGGTGGTTCGGCGTACGGCACCCCCAGGAAGCGCGTGTAGTTGACGCCGTACACCGTGGTCGCAGTCTCCCCCCTCAACACTCCCTGCTCCACAATCACCTCCACGTACTGAGTCTCACCTGGAACCTGAGGTCTCCCAGCGGTGGTTCGGCGTACGGCACCCCCAGGAAGCGCGTGTAGTTGACGCCGTACACCGTGGTCGCCGTCTCGCCCCTCAACACTCCCTGCTCCACACTCACCTCCACGTACTGAGTCTCACCTGGAACCTGAGGTCTCCCAGCGGTGGTTCGGCGTACGGCACCCCCAGGAAGCGCGTGTAGTTGACGCCGTACACCGTGGTCGCCGTCTCGCCCCTCAACACTCCCTGCTCCACACTCACCTCCACGTACTGAGTCTCACCTGGAACCTGAGGTCTCCCAGCGGTGGTTCGGCGTATGGCACCCCCAGGAAGCGCGTGTAGTTGACGCCGTACACCGTGGTCGCAGTCTCCCCCCTCAACACTCCCTGCTCCACACTCACCTCCACGTACTCAGCCTGCAACAATATAGATAAGGAGGTGCACACACAGATCCACTTCCGCGGAGAACCTGGCGAGCAGTTGATATTTTCGTTTCTCGAAGAAATGCAAGGTTGGTCCTGGTAGCACTATAAAGTCGCTCGTCTTAATAGACAGCAGTAACAACCATAATCAAAAGAGAAAATTACACAGGGCGTTTCATTTATGACGCGTCCGCGCGCACGGCAAAAAAACTCCCGGGGCAGTGCCGCCTCGCTTGCCGGTAAGTCACACGGCGCATCGCCAGTGCTCAGGAACGCCTCCTGCTTGCGCTGATTTCTTACCTTTTAGCACGTGCTTGAAAAGTTAGCCATCGGCTTCAATACACGCTCGATATCTTCTAAGCATGTTTTGGCAGTGTTTGTGAAGAAATATTATTAATTTTAGTTTTTATGTTTTCCATAAGTTCCATAAGCTCCCCGTGTTCCGACAATGCGTTGACCGCCCCTTTGACGATATCGGGCCCTTCGCAACAAATGCGCTGTTGCAACTCAGTTCTCAGTTAGATTTTGTAAAGTGAAGATCAAGTATACTGTGAAGTCAAGATGAAGTATACATTGGAGCAACGAGTTTACCTTTATCATTGTTATGTGAAATACGAATCTGCAAGGAGGTGCAGGCGTATGTTTATTGAAAAATTTCCAGGAGCTGAAGTGCTGCACAGGTCAAATATACAAAGATTGGTAAACAAATTGCGTGCTAGAGGTTCCCTAATAGACATACCAAAGAAACATGAGCTCTCCGTTCTTACTGAAAGAAAAGTCGAAGAAATCGAATCTCGTTTGGAAAACTCTTCCAGAAAATCCCTCAGACGACTCTCCCAAGAAGTCGATGTTTCCAAAGCAACTGCACTTAGGGCTACAAAAATTATGAAAATGCGCCCTTATCGAACAACTGCTGTGCACGAATTAAAACAAGCAGATTACACTGCACGAATGAGGTTTGCATACTGGTTTATGCAAATTGTGCACGATGGTGAGCTGGATCCGCAATTGACATTTTTCACCAATGAGGCGTATTTTTATTTAAGTGGACGCGTAAATAGTCAAAACAGTCGGTACTGGAGTACAGAAAACCCACATCTTATACACGAACAGCGGCGACACGATGTGAAAGCTGGAGTTTGCTGTGAAATTAGTGTGAGGTGAATTATTGGACCAATGTTTTTTACTGAAACAATTAAATCTTCTCGCTATGTGGACAATATTTTAAATACCTTTTTTGAACAGCTGACGGAAGATGAAAGAAATTACGATCATTTTCAACAAGACAGTGCAACTCCCCATACAGCCGAAAATTCTTGCGTGCTTTAAAGTGTGTTTACAATGAGAATCAAATTATCAGTAGTGGATTGTGGCCTCCGCGTTCTCCAGACATGACACCTTGTGATCTCTTTTGTGGGGTTACCTAAAAGAGGGTGTTTGTGATTCAAATCCCCGTAAGGAAGAGGAACTCAGGGAAAACATAAGAACTGAAATTAATAATATTTCTTCACAAACACTGCAGACAGTTAGCCAAAACATCCTTAGAAGATGTCAAGCGTGTATTGAAGCCGATGGCCAACATTTCCAGCACGTGCGCCCCAGGAGATTTTTGCCGTGCGCGCGGACGCGTCATAAATGAAACGCCCTGTACATTTGGTGGAGTCAATGTCATTGGCCGATATGTATTCGATATAGTACCCAAATGAATCGAGAATTATTTGATTAAAAATTTTGTAACTGATCAAAAAAAAATTAAAATTTATTCGCCTTGAAAATAGTATAATTTGAAAGTAACGAGATTTACAAGTATTATTTTCCATTATTTGAAATAGGATTTTACTCTTTAATAGCTTCCTTTATTACCTTTAGTGATTTTTTCTAATTCATAAGCGTTCTGAAAATGTTTCCTCCACAAGCTACTTTTAATTTTTTGGAATAAAAGTAACTAACAAAAGATCATCTGGCATAATAGAACAGACTCACGATGTGCTTAAAACATGTAAGAAGTATGATGGACAACAAACCGTTGTGATTTGGTGTTCAACCAAAAATTGTATGTAACCCAGGGCTGTAAGCGCGTGGGCGTTGTGGTGAAGGATCGTCAGAGTGCAGGCCAGTTTGTCTTCCTCTCTCTCCGTCGTGTACTTCAAGCAAATAATGTTGGTTGATTGTGGTATCCCGCAGAACAAATTCGCTGTGCACAATCCCCTTCATGTCAAAACTAACTTTATTTTCGCGTAGGATCTCAACTGTTTCGTTTTCTTCAGACCTGGTGATGAAGCATTTTTCCACTGTAACTGGTAGTATTGTGACTTGATCGTGATGTTTGGGCAGAAAACATTTCGTGGTGGTTAGTGGAGGCAACTACATTATTTAGTAAGCACTCCCTATACAGTCCACAGCTCAACCGCAGAGGGACACTCCAGATACTTACAACTCAACACCGCGAAATAGCTTCTTTACCTATGACTAAAATACTAATGCAGCAGTTTTCACTTCATTTTTTATGGCTTGGTCTGTAGTCCGTAGCGGACCACGTTGTAACTTTCAGAGTGTTCCTGAACCTGTCACCTCCGTGCCCTGAGAAAATAGCTACCCATCCTCTCACCATCTTTTTTTCTTCAGATATTTCTAGAACCAGTGCAAATTAACTCCACTTGCTTCTGAAGGAAACTTTCATTAATCACCTACTCGTAATAACAGAATTTTTATGTTAAACGGTGATTAAAGGCATACATTGCAAAGCGGCAAGAAACACTTGGCGAGGTTTGTCGTGCTAACAGCGTAAGGGCACAAGTCATGAATGAGAAAACCACACCGAGCTTGGTGGGTGAGCGGTAACGATCTGGCCTCGGATTCGGGAGAATGCCGGTTCGAATCCCCGTCCGAGAAATCCAGATATGGGTTTTCCATGGTTTTCCAATATCACTCCAGGCGAATGTCGGGATACTTCGGTTCCTAGTCTCTCTCTTTTTTTTTTTTTTTTTTTTTTTTTTTTGTGTCGCAGCCACAAGGGCTCTGTTTGTGCATGTCCCGCTACCGTGGTAGCTCTACTGCTAAGTGTCACTTGTATTGGTTAGGTTGGTTTGGGGACTCTTTTTATTTGCGCTTTGAGGGGAAAACATGGCTATGGTCGTCTAGGACGACCTTATGTGAAAAACCCCTACAGTTTTCTTATGTATCATACCAGTTTATTCGGGCTGGTATATAATGCTTAATGGTACTCTGTGCGAGTGCCAGTGCCTTGGCATTGCTGTGCCAAGGGTATGGAGCCTGTTGTCTATGTCTCTGTAGTTTTCAATTCGGCGATAGAAGTTCTCGGTTTGGCGGAATATTTCTGTTCTGATTTTTTCAGTATCTGTCTCGTTGTGTATGTAGGCTGTTGAGGTGAACCTAGGCGTCCTTAGGATTGTCCTGAGGCACCGGTTCTGGAGTCGTTGTAGGTGTTGGATGTTGTAGTTCGCCGCCGTTCCCCAGACCTGGCATCCATATAGAATGAAGGGGCGAATGATAGATTTGTATAGTCTGAGTTTTGTTGTCGTTGTAAGTTCAGTGCTGTTCAGTACTGGAAAAAGGTTTTGGATAATTGCCAAGCCCTGTCTTCGTCTCTCTAGGATGTGGTTGCGGAAGAGGAGCTTGGAATCAAGCGTTATACCGAGGTATTTAGTTTCCTTCTTCCATTCAATTTCTTGGCCCATTATTTTTAGTTTTTTTGTGAGTACTGGCCTTCTTTTAGTGAAGAACACTGCTGAACATTTTGTTGCGTTGACTTTTATTTTGTTAATGCAGCACCATTTGTCGAAAAGGTTGAGGCCTCGTTGCATTCGGTTGATTGTCACTTCGGGTTTGCTACCTGTCGAGTATATTGTTGTGTCATCAGCAAACTGTGCGAATTTGATGAAGGGTGATGCTGGTGGATCGTTTACATAACAGTTGAACAGGATTGGAGCGATTGGAGACCCCTGGGGGATTCCCGCCGGGATGGAGTGCAATGCGGACCTTTGACCGTCAACGGATACATAGAATTTCCGGTTAGTGAGGTAGCTTCCGATTAACTGAATGTAGCAGTGGCGGATGGTCGTCTGTGTTCTTAGCTTGGTAATGAGGTTGGCGTGCCACACCTTATCGTACGCCTTTTCTATGTCTAAGAACACAGCGGCCGTCGAGTTTCTCATGTTAAATCCCCTTGTCACATCTTCAGTTAACCGGAAAAGCTGGCTTGTGCTACCCACTCGGCTCTGGAAGCCGAATTGCTCAATGCGAATGGTTTTCTCCGCCTCTAGGCTGATGTTAATTCTCTTGAGCAATAGGCGTTCTAGTACCTTAGAGGCGGCGGGGAGTAGACTGATTGGCCTGTAGCTGCTTGGGAGTCGCTGGTCTTTCCCCCTTTTGGGGATGGCCGTGACCTTCGCGACTTTCCAGCTGTCTGGGTAATATCTTTCCAACATGCAGGCGTTGAATATTTTGGTTAGGAGGACTATGCCTTTGGTCGGTAGGTTTTTTAAATGCAAATTGGTGATTTGGTCTGCCCCCGGGGACTTGTTCTTGTGAAGTTTCTTTATCACTCCGCGGACTTCTCCTGGTGTGGCGAGCTCGGGTTCGTCCTCTGGTGGTGCCTCCATAATGTCATGGGCCGTTTCTCTGATACTATCGGCCGTCTGTTTTTCAGCATCTGTAAGGTTATATTCCACCTCGGTGTATTGTGCCGCAAAATGCTCCGCCAGGACTTCTGCTTTCTCCATTGGCAGAAAGCATGGCCCAGCTGGACCATTGATCGCTATGTTTGCTTCTCTAGGCTGTTTAAGTGCCCGCACCAGTTGCCAGACTTCTTTGTTTTGAAGTGTGAGCTGTGACATTTTCGTTTCCCACTGCTGAGTTTTTTGTTCTTGCAGGCGCCCTTTCAACTCCTTGGTTAGCTGTCTGTACCTTTGCTTGTCTCGAGGGTCGCGGAAACGCTGCCATAGCTTCCTAGATGTATTTTTGAGGTACCTTAGATTTTCAATGTCTGGTGGCAGTTCAGTGATTGTTGGTATCCTATGGGGTGTTGTTACAGAGGAGCGTTTGTCCGCGTCCTTCACCACACTGTCGAAGTGTTCGATTGCCTGATCGATCCTTGCTTTAGAAGTCACATTGTAGTTGGTTCTGATCTTATTGTGCACGACTCTATTGAATTGGTCCCAATCAGTTTCCTTGGTTTTCTTAGGTTTGGTGTGAGGCAGGACCCAATTCCTAATTGATAGGAGAACTGGCTGGTGGTCTGAAGACAGATCGTTGACTGTTTGTAGTCGAACCCTGCGGTCGATGTCCTTGACGACGGCCACGTCAAGGACGTCTCCTCGTCGCCGTCTGTCGTGAGGGATGAAAGTTTGTTCCTTAGGTCCCAGCACATGTATATTCCGTCTACCGGTTAGTTCCAGGAGCTGTACACCTCTAGCATTGTTGGTCCTCGAGTTCCAAGTTTGATGCTTGGAGTTCAGGTCCCCTGCAATAATGACCTTTCTTCCCGTCGCCATCAGGGAATCCAAGTCGACTTCGTATAGAGGCTTGTTTGGGGGCTGGTATGTTGAGATGAGTACGATGTGGCCCTCGACGGTATGTATCCGTACCGCCGTGGCTTCCATGGATAGCAATTGTGGTGTCTGGACATGTTGGTGGGATATCTTTTTCTTGATTAGGATAGCCGTACCACCTCCCCTTTGCCCGATCCTGTCATTCCTGTACGCCTGATATCCGGAGATGTTGAATTTGATGTTCGGCTTAAGGCATGTTTCGGTGAGGAGGACTATGTCTAGCTCGTTGCGCCGCATGAAATCTTGTAGCTCTAGTTTTTTAGTTCCGACATTGTTCGCGTTCCAGAAGGCTATCTTGCAGTCAGTTTGGCGTACCTGTTGGTCCGCCATTACTTCAGGAGCGACATCACGCCTTTCATTAAGGCAAACAGTTTCCCTGTGTCGTCCTTTGCTTCATTGATCTTTTTCAGAGTTTTCATCATTTTTTTGATGAACGATTTCCCGTTGAGACTGTCTTTGACTTCATCTGTTCTTGCTGTGTGCCTGCAGCTCTTCTTTTTATGGGTTGGTACAGTGTTGTCATTATTGCTTCCGGAAGTTGTGTGGGCATAGGTTCGTTTCTTCTCCTTCTGTGGTTCTTCCTGTGGGTTTATGTGTTTTTTCTTTGTAGGTTTGTCCTCCTTGTTATGTTTCTGTTTTGGTTTGGGAGGATTCCGTCCTTCCTTTTGGTTGCTCTGGTGTTTTCTTTCCTTCTTTTTGCTGCTATCCTCGGTTCCTTCTTTCCTTTGTGGTCTAGGTGGTCGCAGTGCCTTTTGGTAGGTCTGGCAACCGCGGTATGATGCTGGGTGGTCCCCGTTGCAATTTACACACTTTGCAGGTTGGTCCTTTGGGATACTGCAGTCTTTGGTGTTGTGTGGACCTGCGCATTTTACACATCTGTAGGGCAGGTGGCAGTAATTTCGAGTGTGTCCAATTCTTTGGCACCTCGCGCATTGAGGTGGGCCATTCCCATGTTTATATCTTTCCACTTGGATCTTTGTGTGCAAGAGGGATTTTTCATTGTATATTTCTTCTGACTTGGAGCTTGATTCCAACGTCACTGAAAAGATGGATAGTGGAATCAGTTCCTTGGTGTCCTTGGTCCTTTTTTTGAACTGATGGACAGTTCTAATGTTGTAGCCAAGGCTGATGAGCTCTTCTCTGATGTCCTCCTCCGCCGCTTCTCGAGGCAGTCCTTTAATTACTATTTGTAGCGGTCTGGCACTCGGGAGTTGGTGGGTGAAGTGTGGGACTTCATTTTTGAAGAAAAATGTTCGGATAACATCGTAGTCACTTGGGCTCTCGACGTAGTAGCTGGTGGTACCGTCCTTTGTACGGGCAGTCAGTTTACCCTTCATCTTGCTTTGCAGTGTTTTATTCACAGCTGCGTAGTTAGTTGGTGTTGTGATCACTATTGGAGGAATTCTCGCTTTGCGCGGCGCGCGTTTTGGTTCTGACTGTTCCTCCGATACTTCCATGCTGTCGGCTCCGTCCCCGTCGTTTCCTGTCTGTTTGTCTGCAAGTACCTCGTACTGGTTGGATGTCACGATATCTTCAGTGTGTTTCAACTGGTTTTCTGCTGTCTCTTTCCGTCTTCTAGGTCTTTTCCTTTTTTGTTCGGTCCACTCCTCAGATGGTCCGGGTAGTTGTCCCCTTGAAGAGCTTTTGGTGCACGTTCTCTTCACGGGCGCTTCTCCCGTTAGTGTGTCGTCACTCGATTCATCGAGCCATTCGCCTTCATTGTTTTCGTCGTCCATTTCGGACTCACTAGGTGAAGCTGGGGTGTCGACCGATGTTCTGTTGCCCGACGAGCTTGCCGCCATACTTGCGACTGTTGGGGATGCTGATCTATTTCCTTGTTATCACCGCAAGGTTTACCAGAAATACAGCCCTAAAGCTCACGCTCGGGGGTTCCACTCCGCGTGGGAGTGGGCCGTGGAGCGGTAAATCCCTAAATCTAGGAGGGCAATTGGCAACAGTGGTGTCTCCTCGTCGCCTAATTCCGGCAGTGGCCACACGGCCCCGAGCGCTCCCCTACCAGGAGAGACTGCTCAGAGCAGTCCGACGACGACAAATTTGCTTTATAGTCCTTGACAGAAATTTGCTTAGCCTCTCGTCGACCGTCCCGTTCGCCGTTGCGGGCCTGATAGCGGCACGTCCTCGAGCGCCGTTGCGGGCCGTAAGTGAGCCGTCCTCTTACGCCGTTGCGGGCCGTAAGTGAGCCGTCGTCTGCTCGCTCTCGTTGGTCCGCCCTTGTTGACCTAGTCTCTAGTCCTCTACCGACACTAATGACCTTGACGCAGGCGAGGTGCAAAGACGTAAACAAAAAAGCAACAAAAAAAAGACGACTGAAAGTAGGCAGCCTGTGTTCATTGCAAGAAAGTCGAAATTTCAGTCTACTAGACCTGCCACTAATAATGATTTCCTTGAAAATTCGGGGCCAAAGAGAATCGAAATTTCGCTAAGCAGTACATGCCACATGAAAAAATACTGGTAGGTTAAACTATCTCGAAACTGTATATAGTAAATAATTAGATCAGGAACTGCAACACCAAAACTGTTTATGGGATTTACAAAACCACACTCTCCACCACAAGCCAAGTAGTGCTTTCCTGTGACGAGTGAATACTTGTACTAGATAGACTATTTGGTCATACGAATATTGGTCTCAGAATGCTACTTACGTTTATGGCAGTAATAGTTGAGAAAATGAACCCCGCAACTCTCTTCGACCCTAAAGACACTGACAACTTCACTTAGCTTACGCATATGAAACCAGCTACTGGAAACGGTTTAAATTTGGGACTCGGCTACCTGGTAATTTTAGCTCCTACTTAAAGAATAAAATCCATTTCATTTAGCGAGCAAACTGGTAAAAAAAAAAAAAAAAAAAAACCCCTCACTACTTGCCAGTTACTCAGTTTCCTTAAAAATTGACAAAGACTGTTTATAGAATCCATTATCTCCTAGGATAAATGTTACTAATATTTCTGAATTTGGAGAGCGCTCTTGAACAAAACGCAAGACACTCCCAGAAACAGGTCTATTGCACTAGGTAGTTCAAAAATTACCTCAAAAATTATTGTACAACAAAGAAGGACCATTATTCTGGGCAGCATTCGGCCGATGCACTACTGTGTAAATTTCAGAACCTATTAAGACTAGGAAAAAAGACGAGGCTCGCTGAGGAATAAATCCTTGACTTTCCTGGAAGTTGCATCATCCAGGAATGGTCCTTGCATTGATGATGGTGTGCAGATAAATATCACATTCCATCCAGGGTAATCGACGGCAGCTATCAATGATAGAGGTACTTATGCCACACTACTATTTCGTACAGTGGAACTTGTGGCAGCTGAGGGCTACCTGGTGGTAATGGCCTCCGACTTAGAAGCACAGAGTAATTATTTAGTTAAAATATTTTTAATAAAGAATTATTCGTCTACAAAAACTTTACTCCAAAACCAAAAATAATGTACGAAACTCTCACCTTCAAAAAGAGAATTGGGAAGAGTGAAAATATTAATAAAAATATGTCATGATAGGGTATGGAATTATCATAGTAAAAACGTAAAAATAAAAACTGAATACTGAGTTAATAGCGGAAACGAGGAAGCGAGTATGTGCGCATGAAATGCTGCTGAAAACTGTCAGCAACGGATTTGACGAAACAGCAGGATTGGGAGTCACTGGAGGACAAGAGGTAGGTAAAGAAAATGGTGTAATCATATAAGGTAAATGTTGCTATGCATAGCGGAGGGTTGCTTTAGCAAGAATTAGGACTAACAGTTGTAAGGGAAAAGAAGACTATGCTATAATGACTGCAATGAGATATTCTCCGTACAGAATGTATTCCCCCAACTTCTGAAATGTTCTGTCTGTTGACGATTACTTTCCTGGCCACCTCAGGAATTAAAACTAATTCAAGCAGGGGAGGTATTACATAAAAAACGTAACGAATCACACACACCGACGACGAGAGCACGTACAACGAGAAGTCTAAATCTCATCAAATACCTTGATTGCTAATATAGCTCCGAACAGCAACAGCAGGAACGCGACTAATTTGTTAGCCTCCATAGCTTCGTTTTCACTGCGCAGTCTAATAATTCTTGCCTTAGTACTGCACAGTGGTTCCTAAATATAGTTCCACGATCCACCTGTTACCCTTGATACTCTAAGCCTAGGAGCAAAACATTTGAACAAGTGGCTCAAAACAATATGCTACGTAATGAACCAGACAGTCAAGGGTATTAATGACGTAAACACTAAGTATTAGAACAACATCGGTGACATAAAAATATTTTAGTAAAAAAATAATTCCATAAAAAACTGAATCCATTACTTCCTCATTCATTTTAAGTGAATACAAGGGTCGTTCCCAGATTTCATCTTAAAAAATAACCTTCTGAAACGTAAAATACATCTCAAAATATGCAGCACCCATATTCATAGTTCATGCAGCCATCCTTCCAAACACATCATAAGTCCATGATATTATCGTAGGACTCGGTCAATAACTGATATGATAAAGGAGCGGGATTGGGACTAATTGGAGGAAAGAAGGAGGGTGAAGAGAATGCTGGGAATGTACAGTGCACATGTTGATGATTGTACTTGGAGGGATATTGGTCAAAGAGTTAAGAACAGTGCATGGAACGGGATAGACGACCATGACCACAATCTGGCGCTCGATTTCATGCATAACGGAGTGGGAAAAATTTTGTTTTGTTGGTAAGGGTGTCAGGGATTGAAACAAATTACCAAGTGAAGTGATGGATAATTTACCAAAAAACGCTTAAAGAGTTTAAAATTAAAATTTGTAAATCAGAAAAGTAAATGGGAAAGGAATTTAACACGCCAATTACAACAGAATTTTAAAAATTATAATAAAAAGGGGTAATTAGATGACTAGGGGAATTGCCACCGGAGTGTTAGTTCCATTGCAATTAAAATTAATAATAATAATAATAATGAATTGTCGAACCTAGCGTTTTCTTTGTAAAGATGTTTTTGTAAAGATATTATGTATGTTGATGGTTGGTTGTGTCGCTAATACAGCGCTGCAAAATACATTTCGTTTCGGTGGAATTTTTTTTTTTTTTTTTTTTTTTTTTTGGGTGGGGGGTTGCCAGTCTGTAGTGTTATTTCGTAAAATTTTTTAGTGTTTGAAATTGTTTGCAGAGGGCATTATCCGCGTGTGAAAATGTTTTTTGTATAAAATGGAGGATAAAGATTTGGTATTAAATAAAGATAGATCGATTAACGGGACGGGAGGCGAAAATTGTGAAATTGTTAATATTTCGGGAAACTTGAATAGTAGTTTAGATTCGGGCTACGCATAACCAGAACAATCTATGTGTGATATTAGTGTAGAGAAAGTTCATGAGTTCTCTCCAGCTGGTGTAACCGAAAGGAAATTTTGCCGAGAAAAAAATAATTCTCTGGAAACAATACTGGAGAGAATTTTACAGAGCCATCAAGAATTAAAACAAGAATTGAGACAAGACCTACAACAGAGCCAACAGAAATTTGAAGATGTGAATCAACAACATACGAGGAATATACAAGAATTAAAACAAGAAATGAAGCAAGAATTCCAACAAAACCGACAGAAATTGGAAAAGTTAAGCTAACAACAGATAGAGAAAACGCAAGAATTAATTTCACCGAATCTACAAAGAATGGAACAAGAATTTCAACAGTGGAGAAGGGAAAACGACATTATCTATTTTAAACTGAACAATGTGGAGGAGTGCATTATTAAGGAAGAGCGGAACCGTGAAGAGTCACTGAAGATGGTAGGTGACGAGCAGGGTAAATTGAAAAATGAATTTTCGGAGAATATTCAAGGAATTAGACAGGAGTTTTGGTAATTGCAAGGAGAAGTAGTAAGTTGTAAAAGAGGAATTGAACAACGATGGATGGAGATACAGCAGCGAGTTGACATGGTACCAAGTAAAATAGAGTACAGTGTCGCCAACGATGTGGTACAGTCAGGGCAAATAAAACTGCCCGAAGTATGTTTCGTTCCTGGAGGGGAGGGATTCATCCGCAAATATTTGTCGAGGTGTATTGAAATGCGCTACCAAAACACTGACTTGATGGGGAAAAAAAGTTAGATATATGAAGATGATGATGAAAGACGAAACATTGGAATGGGCATGTGGCGTAGTGGAGATCAGTATTAGTTACGAAGAATTTTTGCGAAACTTTTTGAAGAAGTACTGGTCGGAGGAAAGACAAAGGCGCGTGAAACAAGAGTTTCGGAACAGCTGCCCGTACAAAAGAGAGTACGGTAGCCTTCGAGAGTATTGTGCGAAACTGTTAAAAGGACTGAAATACTTATCAAATCCAATGGAAGAAGATGAAATAATAGAAATTTTGGAGAGGAAAATGCCGCGTTGGGTGCAGGAAGAAATTCTGCTCATGCAGTGAAATAATATACAAGAATTCCTGGAAGGAGTGAATAAAATTGACAAGTGGGACGACAGGGACGTGAGAGACCAAAATTTTCCAGGACGTGAGAAAAAATGAAATTTGCAGGATGGAATGTACACTCGGGACAGGCCCACAATGGTCACTGGAGCCAACAAGGATATCAAGACAAGGATGGGAGGAGAGATGTTGCAGAAGCGAGACCTGTACAAGAATGGAAGGGAAGGAGTACGCCGTATAAACAATGGAATGACCGAAACGGTAGAAAAGGAAATGCATTCAACTATGGAATTAGAGGACCGGAGCAAGTAGAAAGTGTGAAAAAGAGGGATGAAGTCTGCAGTCAGGGAAATTAGGAAAGGCTTGTGAAGAGGTCCGTTCCCAGGCCGGTGAGAGAAGAGGATCGAGAACTTTTAAAAAAAAAAAAAAATCTAGGTGTATGATTATGGAGGTGAGCAGGGAAGACGCAGCGAAGCATAGGAGAGCCGTTCTAGAGGAAGTTGCAGCATAATTCTAAAAGATAGAGAAAGAGGAGAAAAATCAGAGGGAACCAGTAAGGAGTGACAATGGTCAGGTCAAAGATAATGTGGAAGATAAATCAGAAATGGAGAAAATACAGTCATATGAGGAAATAGATAATTGTAAAAGTCAAGTAAGGACAGTCTGTAGGAAAAATTAGGAATGGAAACGGAAGAAGACGGAAGTGAGGAGAACAAGGAAAAGCAACAAGAAGTTGGTGAAGAACAAGAAGTGACGGTGGAGGACAGGGGTCCACTGAAGTCGTAGAAATGCTTGGAACAAATTATGGACAATAAACGAGTTAAGAATGCCGAGGAGAAAATAGTGGAAGATAATGAAGCAATTGGTTTGGCAAGAATTATTTGCTGGGAAAACAAGGATCAGGAGAGTATTGGAGAAATGATAAGGAATGAAGAATCGGCTATCCCTTTCTTGAGAAATGAGGAAGAAAATAAAGATGTGAAAAGAGAAGGACGAGGAAACAGACCATATGGAAAACGATGAGGATTCTGGAGAAGAAGAAGAATTTGTGGAAGAATATAGTATAGAAGAGGAAGAAAATTGTAACGGAACTTTGACAAAGAAATACGTAATTGATATTCGGGATAAAGAAGAAAATAAGGTGAAGTGTTTTCTGATAAGGAAGGAAAGACCAGGAAGAGGCAAAGATAGTGAAGCAATCAAATTGATGAGGAAGAACAAAGAGCTAATTTACCGAAAGGTGAAAGAAGAGGAAGCAACAAGAGGAAAAGTGAAGATGAAGGATTAAGGATCGTCATACCGAGTAATAGAAGAAGATTTACTAGAAGAAAATGAGAAAAAAGAAGAGGGTAAGGAAATGGATGTACAGGATCGTGTGGAATTAGTACAGGGAAACCAGAAGAAGAGTGCAGAGGAAAGAAAAAGGAAATACGGCCGACGTTCTAGGAAAACTGAGTTCGAAGTAGGGGAGCTAGGGTTGATGAGAACCCATGAGCGATCTACTAGTATATATGCGGAAATTAAGAAATTTTTTGATGTATATGAAGGACCGTATAAAATTGTGGGGAGACCTCATCAACATTCATACTATCTCCAGTACCCGAAATCTCGAAAAGTGTTAGGTTTGAGGAACCTGAAAGATTTGAAACTGTACATAGAGTGAATGAGAGGATGAAAGTTGCTGAGAGTGAATGTAAATATTGTATGTTAAGAGAGAGAGATCAACAACATTTGTGAGGCAAATTTTGATGACAAGTTAGCGGGGGGAATATGTAAGGTGACAAGGTCCCTTACAAATTTTTTTTGATGAAAATGTTTGTTAAAATTAAATATTATTCTTGATTTGTATATACAAATGTGTTAAACTTGAGTGTAAAATAAAAGATACTCGAATATTGGAGTGCCGGAATATCTATGAGCAATGGCCGTCTAAGACAATGAATATCTTTGGACAAAAGAAAAAAGAAGATTATTATGGCGAGAGAGTGGGATAGAATGTAGGCTAATGAGAGCATGTGGTGATATAAAACGGAACCTAGAAGTCTGTTATTCTGTAGTGTAATTTAAAGAAGTGTATTCTATACAAAGTGTTTTCAAATGATCCTGTCGTGAGATATGTATTATTTTGTTCTGAGCTGTGAAATAACAGAATGTGCCGACTTCTATAGTTAGTATTTCAGCTTGACGACGGGCATATTATACATCAAGAAGAGCTATAGTAAAGTGCTCATACCAGCAAAAAATAAATCAGGTAACATTATAAGCATGTCAATGTCATCATACATCGCGATATAAACTTGTTCTAAAATCTTCTTTCTTATTATCTGTGATGAAGATTGACGTTTTAACGGCTGACACAGCTTTCATGCTGCTGAAATAATTACCCCAATCAAAACGAAGGATGCTAAAAATAAATCTTAACAACTTACATTATGCCAAGTAATATTAGTTTTAATTGTGGTTTAGGTTGCATATAACGCGATCAATTTAGAACTGCTTTCATTAAAACCAAGTAATCATTTCAGTAAAAAAAGCAGCTGATAATTAATATGCCAATTTAAACGAAATAGATTGTTTTCTTTCAGTGTTCTGCCAATTTATTTCTTAGCAATTGCTTAACTAAACAGAATTGTTATAAAATAAAGCTCAATGTAATTCCTCGTGCCTTGCGACAATAATTCAATCACACCCAAATTAATACATGTACTGCATCGCTTTTTAGTGGCAATAACGCATCGCGATAAAAAATTGATAAAAATCTTCACTTGTTTTTACATCATTCTATTTTGCTATCCGTGATTCAGATCGATATTACAACATTTGAATGGCTAGTACAGTTACATGCGGCTAAAATATGCCACCAATGAAACTAAAAGAATTTTTTTAAATTAAATCTAAAAAACTTTTGTCATGCCATGTAATATTAGTTTTAATTGTAGTCTAGGCTGTATACATCGCGATCAGTGTGGAATTTCTTTTATTCAAATGAAGTAATGATTTAAGTAACAGGACACTAATGAAAACAATTTAAATTACTTTAAAAATTACTGATGCCCTCTGCTGTGATGTCAAGTTGCGGTGGTACAACAATCTAATCAAAACTATCGCTAATCAAAAATTAAAGCTTTTTTTCTGTTAGCCTTCCTTTTCACCAAGCCTCTTCTATTTAACATAATCATTTCATATTAATGGCTTTATTCAGTACCAGTTTCTTCCAATTTGTCTCCGTCCACCAATGACACATCTTCAAGCCTCAGGTGAAATCTTTGACCCTTTTAACTAATGTTTTCAGAGTTAATAATGCACTTTATAACTCTAAATTTACACAAATATGTTCACAATAATGGTCTTAATTCTAACTAAGAACTATATATCTTACTAGTTCAACACGACTTTCTTTTGGCTCATCTCTCGTCACAACCATTTTTCACCCCTATTGTTTCATAGCATCTCCTTGGTATCGGATTTCCCACACCCTGCTTTACTCCTTGCCTGTCAAAGATTCTGTAGCACAGTACTTTAGTATTCGTATGTGAAATATTTACCGTAATTAATACAATAGATTTATATTTACAATCATATTTCCAACCTAGCATGATGTATGTCCGATACACAGTAATTTGGTTAAGAAATTTCTTGTGTGAAGAGAGTTGTGGATCATCGTTTTTGGACATGACGATTGAAGCAAAATAGTTTCAAAATTCATTATTTGATACATTTTTCTCCGAAAATTTGAATAATGAGGACAAAAACATATTGCAACATTTCCGGAATTGAGATGAGGTGATTACGTATCGTCAAAAATTTTGTTCTCAAATTCTATATTAAAGTTTAATGTTATTTAACATTTGTAATTTTAATTTGTTTGCATATTTAATCTTCTTTATGTCACATATTACTATGTGAAAGAAAATTGACTTAATTCATTATCAATTATTGTTAAGAAAAATCTTAATTGTCATTTACATTGTTAAAAATAGTCGTAATGAAATAAGAAGACATTTTTAATCAGGATTTTACTTACTTAAACTATAAGATATACAGGGTGTTACAAAAAAGGTACGGCCAAACTTTCAGGAAACATTCCTCACACACAAACAAAGAAAATATGTTATGTGGACATGTGTCCGGAAACGCTTACTTTCCATGTTAGAGCTCATTTTAGTTTCGTTAGTATGTACCCCATGTTCTTCCACCTACTCTCAATGGAGCTCGTTATCATGATTTCATACGGGATACTCTACCTGTGCTGCTAGAAGATGTGCCTTTACAAGTACGACACAACATGTGGTTCATTCACGATGGAGCTCCTGCACATTTCAGTACGCCATTCTACAGGGCTGCATCAGTGCATCAGGGATTCCATGCGACGGAGGATGGATGCATGTATCCTCTCTAACGGAGGACATTTTGAACATTTCCTGTAACAAAGTGTTTGAAGTCACGCTGGTACGTTCTGTTGCTGTGTGTTTCCATTCCATGTTTAATGTGATTTGAAGAGAAGTAATAAAATGAGCTCTAACATGGGAATTAAGCGTTTCCGGACATATATCCCCATAACATATTTTCTTTGTTTGTGTATGAGGAATGTTTCCTGAAAGTTTGGCCGTACCTTTTTGTAACACCCTGTATATTGTTATTTTAATAACTTTAATTTCTAATTATGGGGAAACAATGCGTTATTGCAATCGCATTATTAAAAACGCAATACGAGATTTTACCTAAGTTATGCCAAGAACAGCAAGGTTGTAACAATATGGCATACACTGAAGAGCCAAAGCATTATAACAACCTGATTAGTAGGAAAACAGTAGCGCTTTGCGTGGCATGAATTCAAAAAGTCGGTAGTTTTAGTAGATATCTACAATCAGGTCACTCAATTCCCTTAAATTACGGGTCGGTGGTTTGTGGGTGTAGAACTAGCGGCTGATTGCGCCCCAGTTGTGCTAAGATCAAACGAATTCAAGATATCAACGTGAGTTCAATATCATACTCCTAAAACCACTGTAGCACGATTCTGTCCTTGCGATACGAATAGTTATCCTGCTGGAAGATGTCATCGCCGTCCTGGTAGACATTAAATCTGAAGGTCCGCAATAATATTTAAGTAGTCCTGATGCCTTCGATCACTGGCACAGATCCCATGGAAGCCCAAGCGAATGTCTGTCATAGCATAATACAATACTGCCCCTCCGGCCTGTTTCAATGAAACGGTTCATGTTTTCAGCCGCCATTCGCCTGGAAGGCGACGTATTCCGTCGTAACCATAGACCTGCCGCAACAACAAACGTGATTAATCCGACCAGGTGACACGTTTCGATTGATGTACGGTCCAATCTCGATGACATCGTGCCTACTGCAATCGTGATTTACAATGTCGTTGGGTCATCATGGGAACACCTAGCGAGCCCCATGTTCAACAATGTGCGTTGAACGGTGTCCTCCGAAACACGTATGCCTGAATCAGCAATTGTACTCTGCCGTCAAAGCTACCATACATCACCACCTGCCCTACTTTATAGAGCGGACGAATCCCCAAACTTCACGTTCTGTGTTGAGGTGTAGACGTTCACCTCCTTGCCGCCTATTCGAGGTTTCAACATCCTTCAACTACTTTCCATAGATGCTCACTACATTAGTACGCGAGCAGCCGATCAGCCTTGCGTTTCAAAGATGCTAGTTCTACCGGGTCATATTAACAATCTGTCCTTTGTCAGAGTCGCTTATGAAAGTGGATTTTCCCATATGCCACACGTATTGTCGCTAGAATGGCTCCCGATTCGTCTCTGCCCCACTTTTATTCTTTGCTTACTGTATGAGTACCCGTAATACCATTAGACGACATTCCATCTCGTGGTGGACAGTGGGCATAATGTTTTGGCTCTTCAGTGTATGTATACCATGCGACAACAATTCCCCAATAAATTTTGTGAGAAATCCAAATTTGCACCAGTTTTCGCATGTGACCAGTTAATACACATCTGTATCATGTTAAATCAAAGGATTCAATCATGTAAACATTTATCTCATATGGAAATCCAAGACACACCTGAGACACATGTTAAATCAAACGTTCACAGTAAGTGTTACGGCTATGTAAGCAAATGATTTACAGGGGGCTGAAGCTATGTAAACAAATTACTCAAATGAAAGTTCTAGCTATGTAAACAACGTTTCTCATAGTTTGTTACTAAATTGACCTCAAAGCAAGTCAAAAATGGATTGATCAGAGTGTTCCGGCAAATCTTCTCTTTGCAGTTGATTAACTCAAAAGAATTGTTAGGAAATAAAAGCCCAATGCATTTCCTCGTGCCTTGCGGTGTAGAAAAAAGTTTCAGTTGTCATCCTGACCAAGTTGCATTTCAACCCAACCACAGTCTCCGCTAAAATTGCCGCTAGAAAATCAATGCTTCAATCACGCGCGAATTACCGCATGTTAGTGGCAATAATCCGGATATAAACTTCATCCAAAATCTTAATAGATTTTTACAGTTTTTTTATTACAAAGGTTGAATGGTTGACACAGTTACATGAAGCTGAAATAATGATCTTGATAATATGACGCCAGTGTAAGCAGAGAAAATTAATAATAAATCGTAACAATCTACGTTGTGCCACGTAATATTAGTTTTAATTATAATCTAGGTTGCATAAATCGCGGTTAGTGTGGAACTACTTTCGTTCAAACGAAATAATGATTCCAGTAACAGGATGCTCACGAAAACATTTTAAATTATTTTTTTAATTAAATTACTCGTGAACTCGTGAACTCTGTTGCCATTCTGACCAGGGCTAAATAACAAACTAATCAAAACTTCGGCTAACACTGCTCATCGAAAATTAAAGTTTTTATCTTACGTATCTATGGGCAAAGAATTTAACGAAATCTAAAAATTATTTATAAAAATTACTGCTAGAAAGAACATACTTCACGAATCTTTCTAAGAAGCTACTTTCTCATTCCAGTATGTTTAAATTACCATGATAAGTAGTAATACATACAGCGAGATATTATTTAAAGAAACAATTTATGAAAATGACAAAGGTGTTGGAGATTGAGATCAGTGCGCCCACCCTTTAGAGCATATTGTAGGAGTGGACTGTAAGAAATGGACACGTTGGGGAGATGGCATTAAAGCTGACGCCGCGCCGGTCGTATCGGCAGTGAGTGAGCGCAGTTGAGTATCGAGTGACCCTTTCAGCTGATGGTCCCAGTTGCCGCGGCTTCTCGTGCGAGATGTGGCCAGCAATAAAACTTTAATTGCGCCGATTCTGGCAGGGCCCTGCTCTGGCAGCGGCCTCTGCCGTAAATCCGGCTTTTATTGAGAGCCTGGCCGAAGCACGCATATCGCCAGCAGCACACGCACGAGGCGCACAGCGCCGTGGAGGCGCGACGGTCAGTCCCCTGCTGTAGTGCCACCAGCGGCCCACCCCGGCTTCGCACAGGCTCCTTGAGACAGGAGTGACTGTCTATAATTCACGCCAGTTTTTACTTTAAACCTCTTGTCAATGAAGATAAAAGTTAGTATCACAGTTTTGTAATGTACTGATTAAAATTTGTAACTCGATTAAGTTTATGGGTCATCTCCTACAAATTTTAAATAATTAATACGATTTAATTTTTACGAAATAAATGGAATTTCATTTGTATCGAGATGGGGACTTGAGCAGGCATACAGCTGGGAGACCCGTTTGGTTTGGATCGCAATTTGACGCGCCAAATGGATGCCAGACGCTAGCAGGTAGTCGGAATAATAGAGAAAGCTTATCTCTAGTGAGGCGAGAGTAATCTTTTTTTTTTTTTTTTTTTACTTATTGCTTTACGCCTCGTCGACGGCTAAAGTCATGTTGGGACTGGGGACAAGAAACGGGAAGGAATTCGGCCATGGCCTTTTTTGAAGGAAGCAGCCCGGCATTCACCTAGAGTGATTTGGGGAAACCATGGAAAACCCAAACCTGGATGCCCGGACGGGGATTCGAAACTGCGAGAGTAATCCCTGTGAAGGAAGATTGGCTTCTGGAATTTTCCAGAAATGAGCTTGGCACGTTCGTTCACTCTGGGCATTTCGGAAGGCCAACGTGGCGACGATTTCCAACGAGTCCTCCCAAAAGATATCGGTAGCACCCGAACTGTCTGAGCAAATGGCAGGCGAACGCTTTCGCCAGCAAAGAAGGAAGACTTTTGCGGAACGAATCCTGTGTGTTTGTTTTCGTACGTGATTGATAGTTTCAGATAAGTTTGTCTTTGCATGATACACGCCGAGAGAAGGGGGCGTGTACTACGAGGAACAAAGGCACCTTTTAGTGAGCAGGAGGGACTTTACTTCACCCCGAGATACAGTACTGGTTACTTAATTCTGGTGACTTGGCTCACTGAACGCCAAGTCCGATCGATGCTGTCACACTGCTCTACATATGCTTGCTGGATGATTAGTGCTTCACTGTATCTGACGGTAGGGCAGGTGAGTGATTGAAGTATTATAGCTCCCTTTTGCTATGTTTCCACGTCGCCGATGCAGCCAAAATAGCAGTGGTAATTATACGTCCTTAAAAATAGTTTGTACTTCAGGAAATCATTGAGGCAGCCCTGTAAAGGCCTCATGAACGAGAGTTTTTTGTGTCTCAGAGTTTATAAACACTGAGCTAGGTGTGTCTCAAAGCCGAGTGCTTTCTTTATTTTTATTTACATTGCATTGAAAGATAGATTTCCATGTTTAGAAACTTTTTATCGCCATTATTGGCGGGAACCAATCGATTCCCTGCCGCCCTGTAATTTCCAGTTAAATCTAAACACATAATGTTGCTGGTAATTATTGTAAATACAAGAATCGCTCTCGATATGACTAAGAGAGTTTTGCTTCAGCCACATATGAAATTTATAAAGTTTAACCATGTACATTGCAATTACTCAGTTTCAAGTCACCATAATTGTTTGTTTGCTATTCTGCAACAGTAGTATATAAACACTGGTTCTGTATTAAATAGGTCACGCGCCCCGCCCCCCTGCGGTCGCTGCCCTATAATTACGCGCCGCCACCACCCGCGCCCTCCCCTCCCATATCCAGAAGCCCCGTCCATAAGAATTGTATGTGTGCCGTTTCTGCTGCAGTCTCAAGGTCACCCCCCTCCCTTCCCATTAATTTTAAAAGATTAAGGAGAACAGACACAGCCAATATTTACAAGCCAAGTAAAACTATTGTGAAGTGAATCGAGTGGCGAGATTTCGTTGCACTAAGACAAAAAGTTAGAAGCGCTTTCAAATATTTCTTTATTTCTTTCTTTCAGTTATTTTTCACGAATCTACTGGAAGCTGTGGTCTGCTGCTAGAGGAAGGACAGACGTGGTGGAGGCTTTCAAGTCGACACTCTCGGCTTCCGCATGAGTAGGTTTAAAATGGGCTGTATGAATAGGCAATCTAATCTCGGTGTCATGACCTTAGATAAACAGTCTAGTCAGAACTCCCACCCTTAAGGCCTGCGTATAAGGCTCCCACCCACAGATCGGCAATGTCACGAGAGCTAACATCAATTTGAGCTCTGTAATAGGATCCCCGCTCTGTGCAACGGATACTGAACATATGAATTCGCAAACCCGCATAATAAGTATGGGCTCACCAACAGGTGTGCAACAGAGAAGTGAATTCGCAATTAAGAAGGATCTGGTTTCGCATTCTGGTGTGCAAAAAGTACTGGCTTAGAATCCCGGAGAGGTGAATTCGCAATATGACTAGCGGTCAACCGTTTAAAAAGGGCTCATTGTAATTTTTAAATTCGCAATAACTGCGAGCATTTAGTACAGTATGGGTGGTGAATTTGCAATAGCTTGGAGCACACCGGTGTCCTGGATTCGCGGCGGGTGCGCAAAAAGAGAATTCGCAATACCTGGGATTATAGCACGTGCTTACTCTGAAATAGTTCTGGAGAAACAAACTAAGATGTCAATGTTTTTGGATATAAAAAGATACTTGGAAACCTGGGACGTTTCAATTTCAGATACTTGATGCAATGATTCGAGGTTTCGCAGGCATGTACACGTCATATGATTTGTATCAGCCGGATGTATACCAACAACGAAGAGGTCGACAAAAAAAAAAGCATTTCATCCACTGTTACGGTTTATTATTATTTTTTTATGGTTCTGGTTTTACACATCCGTGAAACGACTAGTGGCATGAAACGAGAAGGAAATCAGCCACAGCCTTTCGAAGGAACCATCCTGGTTTTCACCTGGAATGAATTGGAGAAATGTTAGAAAACCAAAATTGTAATAGCAGGATGGATATTCGAGCTCACGTACTCCCAAATGCGAAGTCAGAAATTTACCGCTCACCCATCACGCTTGATTTCGTTATTGGGCACGGGAAGTTTTAATTCTGAAAAAAAAGAAATAAGGAACATTGCATGTGTGACAGAGCACTGTGGGCCAAAATAGATTTTAAATCTGACACCTCTCATATGCAACTTGACTGCCACCGTTATTCACAAACATTAACAGTTAATAACTCTATTACAGTATTCTCGGGTTTAAGCTGCATCATTTGTATCAGGAAAGTCATGGAACTGAGCTATAAAACTTTTGTCATATCCTTTGCTTGTGGATGATGGGGTACCAAATACAGAAGATGGAGAGGTGCAAAGAATGGTAGCCAGATTTGTTGGCAGGAATTATTGTGGAACATATTCAGTAACTGAAATGTTAAAGGAACAGGGTTCTGAATCAATCTAAGAGAGGTTTGTTGCGAGAGTTCTGCTCAAATAAGCTACTCGAATGGACTCGGTGAATGTTACCGACCGTCATGGGTTAACACTCTTGCCTCACATTCGGTAGGACGCGGGTTTGAATCCTCTTTCGTGATTCATGCAGCAATGACAAGGTACTTGAATACATAAAACAAGTTTTTACAAGACAAAAGTTGTTCATTCCAGCTATGTTGTGAGTTTTCAGAACTGAAACTGTCGGGATACTAACTTCTAGCTATGTGGTTGCCATCTCAGACACCAACAAACAAACTTTAGTCAGGCAAGACTGGTTTAAGAGGAGTAGTTGTGGGAGAACTTTAAGCTTTGCAATTAATATGTATAGCTTTCAGTTGTAAAATCTACCCAGGCAGTGTCCTGTTATAACCTGAAGAGAACAGAAAGCAAGATGACAGTAATTAGCCTCCGGGAGGAGGCAACGTTATCACTAGTCATTTTAAATTGCCCGAAGTGAAGTTTGATCCGGAAAAGGTGTGCACACACTGGAATTTTCCAGAGTTTATAAAAGTGGATTGCCACGTGAATGATCGGATACCGATAAAATAAGTTACGTCAAAAGCATGATGCGAGGAGATGCATTTGCGTGGAGTTGTGAGAATGATGAAGAGTGTGAAGATTATGAAGAATTTTTGCGACTATTTCTGAGCAAATATTGGTCACCAAGAAAGCAAAGAAGAGTAAAGAGAGATTTCTGGAACTGCCGTTACTATAGTAGGCGAGATGGGAGTACGAAGAATTTTTGTGAAGAAGTGATGAAAGAACATCGTTACCTGGATCAGGCGATAGAGGACGATGAAAAGGTCGAAGCTTTGTTGCAGAAATTGCACAGACCAGTGCAGGAGAAGTTGATAGTAAATCAGTGGAGTAATGTAGAAGATTTTCTGGAAGCTATTGAGAGATTGGATCGGTGGAGCAATACTAACGAACATGAGACAAGAGATGAAAGAAGAAACGACTGTCGAAGCAATAACAGGTCAAATCAGATGCCACCACGGGAGAATTTTGCAGGAGATAGAGGACGTGCTTTTGGATACAACAGAGGGGAACAGTAACTCCGGTAGAAATGGAAGGAGGGAATATGAGGACCGACGGCAAAATCACCAATGGGGGCATCACAACAATGCTCAGATGGACAAAAGGGAAGAAGGAAGGCACCATGATTCAGGAAGAGCGATGGGAAACTCGATGCCGCAACTGGGGCGGTCCGAACAGTAGCGGAAATAATAGGAACAGGACCGAAGAAACAAAAAAGCAGGACCTATTGAAAGGAAGATGACATTAACAATGGAGTAGAGACTATACAGGAGAAGACCGATGAAGTACATATACAGAGAATGAGCCGCAATATGCTAATGCCTTCGGGTGAAAAAACAATTGTCAGAGAAAATGCGTAAAATTTTACAAAAGAAGAACCACTCAGATGGTGGGAATATCTTAAGTCTTTAGATAAAGAGGAGTCGCAGATCGTTCCGAGGAGTTGTGAATATAGTTGGCAGGAAGGAGAAGTTGGACAGTTGGCTAAAATTGACCTGAAGAATGACGACAACCAAGAGAAGTGTTGTGAAAAGGCGGAAAATTATGCTGAAGAGGAAAGCATATTAACAGAGCAGCTTATACCAAGAGAAATTGAAGAAGAAGAATTTGAGAGTTTGTCAGAAGATAGCGATGGCTCTGATGACAGCGAAGAAGGGGAAAATTTGAATTTGTGCAGCGATAAAGATAATACTAACGGAAACGACGACGATTGTGAAGAAGAAGAAGAAAATGGAATATTAAGAGATGAAGAAGAAATAAGATTTTTTATTGTAAGGAAATACTGCGGTATTAATGAAGAAGAAAATGTGGTGCCAGAGGGGGCAAATATGCAAGTTTTAGATAACAAGTTCCTTGGTATTAGTTCAACTGTGAAAGATGAAGAATCTGAGTTATTAAATTGTATGTTTGATCACGAGGAAGGAGGAAAGAGAATGATAGGAAGTAATGATGATGAATGGAGTACATATGATAGTTACCATAACAACAGAAATATGCATTTACACCATTTATATCTAAACGATGGAAGTAGAATGGAGTTCTTAGAATGGTCTCGCGGAGTAGTTGAAAAGGACCTATTGCAAGAAGAAATTTTGAAAGATTGGAAGAAAAAGAAAAAACAGAACGTTATGGAGGCATAATAGTGAACTGAAAAAATGTGAAAAAAAAGCGAGAGGAAAGAAGAAAAAGGCATGACCGGGGACTAAAACCCCTCGAATTTAGTCTGAATGATCTGGTTTTGGTAAAAACGCAAGAGCGATCAAGTCAAATAAACTCGAAAATAAGGAAGTTCTTCGACATTTCTCATGGGCTGTTTAGGGTATACAGGAAGCCACACAAGAATGTATATTGGTTAGTTAACTCTAAATCTGGCAGAAAATTTGGACTACGTAAGGTAGCGGATCTTAAATTGTATAAAATGTGAGATGATAAGGTGAAGTGATGAGTGACTTGTGTAAATAAGTGAACAATAAATTGACAATCTGACAGTGACGGTGAGTTATTTTTTATGTATTTGAGGAGACAAACGTGTTCTGAAAAGATTGTAGACAAATTGTGTACAGGAGCAATGTCTGCTGAAAAGGGTTGTACTTTACAACAAATAATCAATTTTTTTAATAAAAATGTGCTGATTTATTGTAAATTGTAAGTGTTTTGTGTCTGTGTGCATTCATGTCGTGTCCGTCCTGTGATGTCTAGAGTTACTACAAAAATAATATGCAATTGAGAAACTGAAAACACTTGAGCTGACTGTATGGCCTAAGAGAAAACAAATCCCATTATATATATATATATATTACCTGCCCTTTCTGCAGTCTAAACATGTAACTATAATATTATATAAAATGTTTTCCCAGACCCAAATTAGGACCGCCGTACCCCGCCAGTGATGTCTATCCTCGAGAAATATCTCTCCTCTTAGCCGCAGACAAGCATCGCCAGCTAGATTTAGTAACAGTGTGGTATTGTTTAACAGGAAAGCAATCAACGTTGTTTAAATACATTGTTTTCACAGTCTAGTCGCAACCTTCGGAGAGCGAACTTCCTTGTGCTCGCGGAACGACTACGTACAGTTGTTGTTGTGTGGACGGACCAGGAAAACATACATATCGAGTCAAGTGTACAGTGAAGTTACAGTACTTAGTGACAGGCGAAATTCAAGTCATTATCTACATATAAATTAAATACGCCTCTCAGCGAGAGAGTAGAAGAATCATCGTAACCTCCGCTTAACGCCGCCTCGAGCGTGACCAACATCGACCATGTTTGGGGGCCTATATGGCGAGGGAGGAACTCACAGCATAGAAGAAGCATCTACTAGTGACACGAATTTCAGACACAGCTCAACAAGTATGGTATTACCAACTACACTGAATACAACCACCAGCCCATTAACAGAAGAGGATAACCCAAGTAGCATTACACCTACCCTACTTGGTCTGCAGTCGGACGATCCCATGGGAGACTTCCAGCTTTCGAACCTCAAGTCGACGAAACGGCAGATACCTGAAGAAGAGGACGGAAGGAGATCCACGCAGCAAGCAGAGAAACTTGCAAGACTATCAACAGACGTCGCAACACCACATCGTCCATCAGCCTCCTACAGCACGGAGCCGACACCAACAAACGACATCAATTTGCAGAACCAACAGCAGAACTCAATGGCCAACAGGTACGAGGCAAGTGATTGTGGTCCATACATAGTAATAGTAGAAGGAAAGGACAAAAATATTGGGCGTATTCACCCAATGGCAATAGGAAAACTAATGAGGGAGCAAGGTATCATGATTTCTCACAACTTAGTAAACATTTCCAGTGTCGGGCGCAATAGAATTAAAATAGAAACCAACAGCAGAGATTCTGCAAATAACCTGGTAACCTCAGAAATATTCGCTAGACATAACTTGGAGGCCTACATCCCAAGATCAATGATACAAAAACAAGGAGTTGTGAGAAATGTAGATACCTTGCTTAGTGAAGCAGAAATTCTTTCGGTAATAGAAAGTGAATTCCAAGTATTGAATATCAGGCGGTTCACGAAAAAAATCGATAAACTAGGGAAACAAGAAACGATACCATTACCGGTATGCGTTTTAACATTTAGAGCGCAAGTCCTTCCCCAATTTGTTTACATTCACGGCGTTAGATGTAGGGTAGAACCTTACATACCCGCCGTCATCCAATGCTACAAATGTTTACGTTTTGGACACGGCAGTAATCAGTGCCGTAGTCAGGTCCGATGCAGCTTTTGCTCAGCGGACCATAACATTGATGCATGCCCTAAGACCGCTCCACCACGTTGTGCCAACTGCACAGGGCAACACCTAGCAACCGATCGGTTATGCCCCAACTTACCAGAAAGCTAAAATAATTAAACAACACATGATATACAACAACGTCAGTTTTAGAGAAGCATCAGCTGCACTGGAAAATAGAGCTTACGCCCAGACAGCAGCAAACCCCAGCCCTAGATTCAAGAGCAATACTGAATTCCCGCCCTTACCAACTATCTCTCACGCCCCAATTATCCAGAACTCTAGCACCAGTTACCGGGAAGGAACCTATCTAGCGCTACAACCTAATCCACAACAACCCGCACAACAAACGGAAAAACATTGTTCAGTCGAACAAAAGAATCGCAGCCATATGCCAACACAGCAAATTTAAGCACTAAGGGAAACGAAGTGAGAATTCCCCAAAAATTGTTCTGGAGAAGTAACGGACCATACCAACCTATAACCCACAACCCGTACCCACCTCTCCCACATAGTACCTCAGAAGCACCATACAACTATCACCAAACAGGGGGACACCAACTCCCAAATACTGAAATCCCACTGATAGAAAAACTGATGACTTTCATAATGACCATCACTGAGCTAATCAGAACCAACGGCACGGTGGACCCTGTACAAGTAATCAACTCACTCCAGCAAATTATTAATTCCTCCACTCCATGAACCCTACAGCCAATTCAAGGCACCACAATCTCCCCCCGTACACAACTCAACTTAACCTTCTTCAATGGAACGGAAGGTCCGTGTACTCAAATAGGGAAAGTTTGATCCATCGAGCTACGTAATAGTAAAATCGATATTGCACTATTATCTGAAACTTGGTTTCAACCACAGAAAGAAATCAACTTTAAGCATTACCAGACATATCGAAACGACCGCCCAGACGGAAAAGGAGGAGTCGCAATCTTGATTAGACATCACATACCACACGAACCGGTAAAGTTAGCTCCCACCAACTGCCCATTCCAAGCTATTTCTATTCGATTACGCCTTAAAAACCTCGAATGCACAATTATATCTTTATACTGCCCCCCGCGGACTAGAATAAGTCGAAACGACTGGGACCATCTCTTTAAACAAATACACCCCCCATACATTATAGCGGGCGACTTCAACGCACACAGCAGAAGCTGGGGCTGCCAACAGGACGACCCCTTTGGCTTGGACATATTACAAAGAATAGAAGACCAAAATCTCGTCATAATGAACAATGGATCCCCTACGCTAATCCCAAGAGTAGGACGGAACCCATCAGCTGTGGACTTAACACTCTGCTCTCCATCTATTGCATCCTGTAACTACGTGGCAAACTTTAACCGACAGTTTAGGATCGGACCACCTACCTATCAAAATCACGATAGGTTGCAACACCAACTTCGAGTGGAAGGGACACCCCACAAAACACTGGAACACCAGCCAAGCAAATTGGGCACTATATAAACAATACTTAGAGGAGGAAGTTAGGAACATCCCCACGGATATCTCGGCCAGGGAGGCATACAAACAGTTGATGCAAGCCATCACAACGGCTGCAGACAAATCAATACCACTTAAAAAACGACGTAAACACACAAGTAATCCTCCAGCAATTTGGTGGAATATGGAGTGCTCTAAAGCAGTGGCCAAAAGGAGATTAGCACTCAGAAATTATCGCAAGGAACCGACAGTAGAAAGATTCTTAACCTACAAAAGAACATGTGCATACACCAAACGAATACTGCGAACTCAGAAACGACTCAGTTGGATGCAATACTGTGAGAACCTGGGGAAAGATACAAACACTAGCACTATCTGGCAACAAATAAGAAACTTGAAGAACAGGAAAACGTTCACTTCAAGCAGTAAGTTAGACAGCTCATGTATAGAAGCCATAGCGGAAAGAATTGCCCCCGATAGTGTTAACCATAAAAACTTTAGATTCTCTCCGAACGCAGAACAACAATCGGAACACGAACTGTGCTCTCCATTCACAGTTAAAGAAGTGGAACGAAATATTAAACAGTCCCCTGACACGACACCAGGCAAAGATAGAATACATTACTCGATGTTGTATAATCTGCCTGCCAATGCCCTACAGCTCCTAACTAAAATCTTTAACGAAATCTGGATGAAGCAACCGAGTCCCATAGAGTGGAGAACTCAGATAATTATACCAATACTAAAACCCAACAAAGATCCCAAGCAACCAGGATCGTATAGACCTATTTCCCTGATGTCGTGTGTATCCAAAACACTAGAACGCATCGTAAAAAACAGATTAGAATATTGGATGGAAAAAAACAACTTACTAGCAACATCACAATTTGGATTCAGGAAAGGAAAAAGTACACTCGATAACATAGCATTAATTACTACAGATATCAATATTGCATTCGCACGGAAATTTTACTTAGGGGCAATATTCTTAGATATCACTTCAGCTTATGACAACGTTGTTATCAACATTCTGATGCAAAAGCTCTCCAACTTGGGAATCCCACATGAGTTTGTAGCAGGGATACACTCGCTCATATCAGAAAGAGTTATATACATCTCAAACTCAGGGGAAGCTGGTAGGCCCCCGTTGGGTCTACAATGGACTCCCACAAGGAGCGATATTAAGTCCTCTCCTTTATCTGATATACACCCACGACTTAGAAAAAATCTTCTCCCCAAGTATTCTAATCCTCCAATTTGCGGACGACATCGTTATATACACCATGAGCTCATTAATAGAAGACGTCTTCGAACAGTTGTATGAAGCGATACAGACATTCATCAAGTGGGCCCACCGTAACGGACTAGACATATCTACTGAGAAATCATCAGTAGTCATATTCTCAAAACGCAACATTCCCGATATGGCCAGGATACAACTAGGTCCCTTTTCATTCCCAGTACATAAACAGAGCCGATTCCTAGGAATGATATTGGATTCCCGACTAACTTGGAGAGACCATATTCAGCATATAATAGCCAAATCAGACCAACGACTTAATATCCTAAGAGCAGTGGCCGGAGCGAGATGGGGATCCCACCCCAACGCACTTCTGCTCCTATATAAATCAATGATTAGATCTATCATAGACTATGGCAGCGTCTTTTACGCCAACGCCACAAAAGACGCATTGCGGAAATTAGATTCCCTGCAGCATCGCTGCCTCAGAACATGTTTAGGAGCATTCAAATCTACACCAACCAACGCCTTATTAGTGGAAGCAGGCGAAATGCCACTCAACATAAGAAGACAACTACTTACAGAGAAGTTTATAATCGAAAAACTGAGCAGCACCACCCACCCACTAAAGGAAAGGTTAGACAACCTCAAACACTGTAAGCGGAAAAAAGGAAATAAACAGACTGGCGCGCTAAGCAACAGTCTGCTACTTAACATGTATAAAACGTGGGAAGAAAGGAGCGTTAACATAATAAAGTTTTCCACACACCCGATATTCCAAGCTCCCTACCAGCTCCGATGTCTGGACACACAAGTAATGTATTTGGAACACAAGCCGGGAACCAACGTCAACTACGCCCTGAACGCCCTGCTCGCCAGCCAATACCCAAATTCAATCCATATATACACAGATGGATCAAAAAATAATTCAGGAGAACGAGTCGGCAGCGCACTATATTGCCCCAAAACGCAGTACAAAGCTCTATACTCCTTACCACCGCAAACTACAATATATTTGGCAGAAGCGGACGCGATACTAGAAGCTGTAAGATACGGCCGGACCAGAAGACCTAAGAAGGTGGTCATAATAGCCGACTCCTTGAGCGTCATCAGGAGCATAGCAGAACCAAAGTGGAATTATAGGATGGCACCACTACTAATAGAAATACTAAATGAAATACACATAAGCAACAACATAGGCATCACAACAAACTTAGTATGGGTTCCCTCGCATAACGGGATTAAGTTCAATGAAACCGCGGACAGACTAGCCAAGGAAGCTATCGCATACGGACAAAGAAAAGAACTACTACTACCCCCATCAGCATATGTACAAGATATTAAACAGCGAGCAAGAAATAGATGGCAAGCAGATTGGAACAATACGATGCACCATAAAGGATCCTTTTACGGACACATTCAACCATATATTCCGTCCAAACCCTGGTTCTACAGATGGAAAATCAACAGACGCCACATAATTAATATAATCAGAAGCAGATTCCACCACGGTAACTTTCCCAGCCACTTGAACCGGATAGGACTAAGAGATAGCCCCAGATGTGACTGTGCCGACCGAGCAATAGGGGACTATCAACCACCTGCTATTCTCATGTAAAAAATACACCAACATCCAAAACAAAATGTTGAAGGAACTCACAAGGTGCAAGATCCCCTTCCCAACTAATTTAGCCATCCTGCTCTCTTCCAACGACCACTCAATATACAGAACCATAATGTCCTTTTTTAAAGAAGGAAATATTCAAATATAAGACAAATCTGATAAGCCAATCCTAGACCAACAGCCATAAACTAAGTAGATACACTAACCCTTTCACAAATACTCCACATTATCTAGAACATACACACTAAAGCAACACCCAATGACAATAGATTCTAATATTAGTACGCTACATTACTCTCACCAAAGGATCCAAATAGATCAGGCAACCACAGGATCTATCTCACGAACTTTCAATTGTGGTGGAAATATACAAAAAGCTGCCCTGTGCTGTTGGCGACGACTCACACTGTGCAATTGTAAAGGTAACAATGTGATATATTTTATAAAGAAATTGTAACCCATCTCTCATGGGACTTATGAACCATAGTAAAATAAAAGTAAGAAATTGTAATTTAACTAAACATTAAACATAAAACATTGTAAAATTTAAATGTAAAGAACCTGGCAGTATGGCCGACCAGGCCGAAAGCCAACATAAATAAATAAAAAAAAAAAAAAAAAATACATTGTTTTTAGTTGTGAGTCCCCTTTTTTAATTTTTCAACCATAGCTTCAATATTGATGTGAAAAAAATCGAGCTGATTAAAATTAACAAAGACTTGTTTTGAGTAAGATGCAGTGAAAAGTGTTTTTTTTTTTTTTTTTTTTTTTTTTTTTTTTAGATTTCCGCATTATTTTGGTGATATAAGCCTCCAAATTAGTTAAAAATGTGTGTTATTACTCTTGTAATTTTCTGACCATACGGATCAAAAATCTGAAAAAATCTTGTGAGGGGAGTTACAGCAAACATAATTTTTCATTAGATTCTTCGACTAGGTTTTTAAATTTTTCTGTTAACCATAAACAAGAAACACTGAGACTTACAGTAAGAAGTAAGGTCGGATTAATTAAACGTGCGAACGGTATGTCATCTTTTTTGGCGACCTCTTTGTTCTTGGTATGCATCTGGCTCATGGAGGAAGGAAATATATGGAGGAGAAGTGACGTTAAATCTGTGAAGCAGGTTCTAAACTCTCCCGCATGGCGGCAGCAGCGGTATTGTAACCCAAACAAATGCCGAGTTCACACTGTGTCTGATGTTCTGATTATTTCATTTTGTAATGTGCATAAGTGTTTTATAATGCCATCTTGTGTTGTATACGATTGCACAAATAGGCAAGAGAGGAAATAACCTGGAATATCATTTCATAGGTAAGTTGTATTCTAATAATTTTTGTTGAAGTGGTCAGTGGGAATTGTAAACTTTGGCGCATGTCTATAAATATTTAGTCATAGCTCTCAATGGGATGACTTTGTTCTCAAATTTTTGTTGGTGTAGTGTAGAAAATCAGCATACCTTGCTATTTTGCACATAATAGACTAGCATTAATTTTTAACGAGTGTTGAAAATGAGATTTAAAGGGGTGTGTTTTACATCGCGATTCAGTTTATTTTCTTTCGTCACGTTGCTGTTTAATACTAACAGTGTATGATAAAATTAATTGTTATGTGAGAAGCTGTCAGATTTATTCATTTTTTAAAAAAAGTTCAAGCCATTGACTTAGGTTATTTTTAAAGCTTCATATAAGACTTGTTTGTGTTTGTAAACTTGGAAGGAAACTGTAATTCTTTTTCCTCTTCAATAATTCGATGATTCTTTGATGTGAAATTTATACTATGTTCTGGAGCATGATTGATAATTGTTCCAGGAGTATGCAATTACCAGTGTTTGCATATGTCACTTCACATTTCAAGATTAGGTTTTTTTTTTTTTAATAAGCTGAAGCTGTTTTAAATTGTATGGGCAGTGGGATTGTTTGAACCCCCCCCCCCCCAAAGATCTGATACATTGTAAAAAATATTTCAAAGTGATCCTGACTAAATTTATATGATAATATATATTTTAAGATTTTTTGATCAATTACTAAGGAATTAAACAAATACTTCAAACATAAATCAGAAAACATAAGACTCCAGTGCTCCTACTGCTGTCAAGTATTATCTTGCCCTTTGGGGACACTTTCAAATTACATATATAACTTTCTGTTTCAATCAATCTTGTATCACTGCTTCCTAATTACACTCAGATATTCCGGAGTGTGTGTTCCATTGAAATAAAATAAAATAATAATACCCCTACTCTTTTTTGTGGCTGTAGATGTTTTGGAATATACAAGACTTTTTAACAGACTTTTTTCTTAATTTCTAATGTTTATAGATAACATCAATTAAGATACATACATAAGGGAGCGTGCATAAACCACATAGCTCCATTTTGGCATCCGGTGAATCACTATCCCCCCTCCCCCCCCCATGTAGCCCTACTTGGCTTTTGCCTCCCCCCCCCCCACCTATCATGTAGCTTTTTTCCCCTTTTGATTCCAGAAGACATTTTGCACAGTTTTCTCTTGTCAGACTATTGTAAATTAAATAAGGAGATAATTAACTGAGGGAAATAAATATTCACATGCTGTTGTGAGTTCAGTTACTCACTTTAACTGTGACAAATGTTATGAAAGGAAAGCTACGTGGCCTGGCTTTGAACCCTCCCCCCCCCCTCCTCTCCCCACGTAGCCCAGTGTAGCCTTCCAGCTATCCCCCCTCCCACCTTGGACTGAGTCATGTAGTTTGTGCAGGGTCCCTACCTTTAACCACATGTTAATTCGACAAAGGTAGAATGAGAAACACCCTTCAGTCACTAGAATACAACTTTTATTGTATTACACAATGCATTTCGGACCCTGTGGATCGTGACTATGGTATTTACATGTTAATTCATTATTAAGAATGTGAAGTAAAGAAAAATAATGAATGAAATTCTGTCTCATAAAGTTCCTTGTACATTCCTGTAATAGCAACAATTGTGAAACAGTTCTTTTATTTTTAAAGGTAATAATAAAGTCTCTGCCCGTTTAAACGCAAGTTGAAGTAGAGCTGTTCTAGTAAGATAAGTTATTTTGTTAAAAAAAAGTATACGCATGTTCAGACAGTGACACATCACCGCAGTTTTGATTGGTGCACACTCGATTGAAGTTACTTCAAAGTACACCTCATTGTGCCAACCATACACTATAGAAAAGTATCACTCTTTACTTTTTGTTGATACACTTTATACTAACTATAAATTATGCGGAAACATTTTATTTCTGGTACCAGCCTACAAAATGTCTGGGTCGCCCGCCCCTAGAGTGAGCCCTCAATTATTTTTTTTTTTTTTTTTTTTATGTCTAGGGCGCATTTCAGCCTAACCACAAGTGGTAGTAATAAAACTTAAATATCTATTCTGCATGTCAACCATGTAATCATTGTGGCTTTGGCAGAATTAATTTATAGTCCAGGCCACATATCAATCCAATCCCAGTATATCCCGAAAACTAAGCAAGATATCGAAAAAATTTATTCTTTATTTTCGATTTGTCTCGTCGTGTTATATAAGAATCAATCATTAAATTTGACTTTTGCAAAATTTTTCTTCTGCATTTCAACTCAAGACACCTCATTTTTGATACAGTATATCTCGAGAACTAGGCGAGATATCGAAAATTTTTATTCTTTATTTTTTATTTCTCTCGTCTTTTTAAATAAGAATCCGTCATCAAATTTGACTTTGACCAATTTTTCTTATGAATTTCAACCAAACCCATTTCACATTTGAGACAGAATATCTCGAAAACTAAGCATGATATCAAAAAAATTTATTCTTCATTTTTTTATTTGTCTCATCGAGATACATCATAATCCATCTCCAGATTGCGACGTTACGTTAATCCAAGAGTCCCCTTGAGGTTTTTGTATATATACGCCATGTCTGTATGGGTTAGGCCATGCCTCCCCACTCCCCCCAATCCTCCTCTGCCCGGCTTCACTTCATTGCGTGGTGAAGGTCGCTTGCGTCGTCTCCATATATTTCCTTCCTCCATGTGCATAACAACAATTCTATTTATTTAGGCAACTGCAGAGAAATGAATTATCAGAACACTCCAATCAACAGCTTGGGGACTAGTACCGTATAACAATTCATCACGTACAAAGCACTTCTAGTTTTGATCAGACCTGAAATGCTCTGACAAGGAGATCTGTACTCGTTATGAGTTTCTTATCAATGTTGCTAGCTGCGATGGCACCCTAACTAATTAAAAATCATGTATGTTCATGAATGTCAAGGTTTATAAATATATCCCCAGTTTTGATCGAAATTGAGGATTTTTCGAATGAAGTAACTGGAATAAACTTATTTTAGTGAAACTAATACCTTCTTTTTCCTAGATTTTTCCCTGTTTTTCTGTAGGGCGCAACATTTTAATTACCTGCACACTTGTCTTAAAGTGCAGCAGTGAATCTGTTAACCATATAAGCCTACTTAAGCATGTTAACGTGTTTGTATAATTTGCAGTATTTGCAGATTTCAGGTGAATATTGGAGGCCGTCCCTGTGTACACTTAGATTAGTACTTAAAAGCTACTGATCTATTGTAATCCGTAAGGGCAATAAGCATCAGGCGAATTTAAAGACACTCCCTTCGCGCTGTATGTGTCCATTATTGTGGCTGCTCCAACATACTCGGCCAAATTTGCTATGAACGTCATAATGTTTTTTCTTTTTTTCCAGCCATTTTCAATCATGAACTGATAAAGCCTCTTAGGCCTCTTAGAGTCAGAAATTCTGATCGTCATAAGCATATAAGGGGGTGAAGCATGGTCGCCACACCTGCTTCAGGGGCTGTTGTGCCCTACAGAAGAACAGGGGAAAAGCTAGGAAGAAGAAGGTATTAGTTTCACTAAAATAATATTCCTATTACCTTATTCGAAAAATCCTGTCTCGATCAAAACTGGGGTGTCGATATATTTATAAAAATCCGTACAAATGTTTGCCAGTTTCTGGGATAAAGGGGTAAAGAGATGTTGGACGCTATTATTTAATCGTGTTCGTGTCAATAGGAACCAGTAGAGAGCAGTTTCTAATCACAAGCCACTACTCGTATAAACCACGTTTCACACTGCAACCACATTCTGACAACAGCTGGAAACTTACACATCTACCCGTGCTACTGAAGACCATGAGAAGATGGCGCTAGTATGTGAGCCACTACGCTGCAGCCATTCCCTCCACACTATATCATATACGTCACCCGTAGCCAATGAGAGTGCCGCCTCTTAATTACTGGCCACTAGTTTTGACTTGTAATTTGTTCCTTATCAGTCAGTTAGTCACTCACGTCTCCACAGATCCCAAAAATTCGATCAACCTATCAGAGCCTAATTCGTTTATTTACGCAATCCTAATTTTGGTGTCATTATTAGTACTAATGGACCATGCATTTTAATGTGTTTACGCGGTGATATATTCAGTAAATCCTTAGAAGAGCGAAAAGTACCTTGAGACTGGAAAATCGCGCAAATAACTCAAATTTTCAAGAAAGGTGATCGAAGTAATCCTGAAAACTACCGTCCCATATCTATAACATCTATTTGTAGTAGAGTTATGAAGCATTTCATGTGCGCGAACATTATAAATTTTCTAGATGAAAAAAATTTGCTTACAACAAATCAACACGGATTTTGGAAGAAAAGATCATGTGAAACATAGCTGGCCCTATTTATAAACGACATAATGAAAGTTATTGATGCAGGTTCACAAGCTGATGTGATTTTTTTTTAGATTTTCAGACAGCATTTGACTCTGTGTCACACAACCGCCTTTTAGCGAAGCTTCGAGGGTACGGTATATCGGATCAGCTTTGTGAATGGATAAAGGATTTTCAAACTGGTCGGTCGCAGTACGTCGTCTTTGAAGGAGAACGTTCTTCTAATCTAGATGTTACATCGGATGTACCTCAAGGAAGTGTAATAGGACCACTTCATTTCTTAATTTTTATAAACGATCTCGGAGACAAAGTGAAAAACATTTTTAGATTGTTTGCTGATGATGCGATGATTTATAGGGAAGTAAGGAATTTGGCCGATTGCTTAGAAATTAAGCGTGATCTGGATTTTATTTTGGCACGGTGCGCTGAGTGGCAGGCAACTCACACTAAATTGTAAAAAGTGTTAGACAATGAGCATAACTAATAAAAAGAATCCGATTGTTCAGAAATACGGGATAAACAGTTTAGTTATTGATATGGTCGATTCTATGAAATATTTGGGAGTAACAGTACAAAGGAACATGAAATGTGACTTACACATTAATTCGTTAGTGGGTGGAGCTAATTCTAGGCTGCTATTCATAGGTTGAATCTTGAAAAACTGTAATGAACAAACAAAGGCGATAGCGTCCAAATCTGTTGTGCGTCCACATTTGGACTACTGTTGTGCCATCTGGGATCCGTTTCGTAAGGGGTTGATCGACAGTATAGAGAAAGTACAGAGAAGAGCCGCTCGATTCGTGACCGCTTGCTACAGTCCTTATGAAAGCGTCACAGAACAGATTAGTAGACTAAGCTGGGAGTCTCTGGTAGATAGACGACGCACGTTTCGTATAAACTTATTGGTAAACATGTGTACTCCCACTTTCACCTACGAGTGTTTTGAAATACTTCGTCCACCAACCTATTTGAGTCGGAATGACAGGAAAGATAAAATTAGAGAAATAAGGTGCCGCACTGATTCTTATATGAGTTCTTTTTTCCCTCGTACCATTAGGGATTGGAATGCACAACAAAGAGATTAGCTTTAGTGCTGAGTATCCTTTGCCACCCACAATTTTGTGAATTGCAGAGTATATATGTACTGTAGATGTTCTGAGAATAAGGGTCATAGTGAACGAGCTTTACGATTGTTTAAGTACGAAACTTCATCTCTGGCGTAATAGAAGTGCAAGTACATGCTATGCATTCTAGTAGGACCAAGTTCAAAGCGATAGAATTTAAAGATACCCAAGAAGCTTTTCTTCACCACTCAGCACATTGCTGCCGTCAAACTGCTAATATTTTCTGAACAAAAAATAAGACGGTTTTGAAACAGACCTAAATAATTAAATAAAAAGTATAAATTCCTGGAATTATGGGTATACGATTATTAACTAAAGAAGACTGAAATATTTGTAATATCTAACACTGATTGTAGAAGGCCGACAGAAATATGGCGCAAAATAAGAAAATCTAGAGTAGCAAATGTAAGCAAGCATTAGTATAAACACATAATTTCCATAAATGAAGAGCTACATTTGGAGTTTCACTGATTTTAGTATCGATGTACACAAGCTTTCAAAAACAGTAATATCTACTACGTTGAATAAACAAACCGTTATCAACAGCCAAAATAGCTACCTGGCATCAGGAAAAAATGTGAATATCAATTCAGCTATCATTAATGATTGTTTCGTATATGTGTGTGTTCACTTCATTCGCTATGACAGCATATATGTAGAAGGCAAGAGCCACAAGCCAACAATCAACTAATCACCATATTGTATCTGTAACGTGCATTTTTTGCTCTATCATAGAAATATAACCCTTGATAGATCTAGACCACCAGATTAACACAAAAATTGAATAACTGAAGTTTCTTTTTAATTTTCATATTCTGAAACAAGCAATAAATTTTAATGGAACAATGTATTAACCTAAGATGGTGATGCCCCGTTACGCTAAAAGTGACAGTGTCGCTGGAAACTCCTGCAATCAGATTATACAGTAATATGTAAGGCTCCAGACACTCGTTGGCAAGAGTCACCATCGTTCAGCAGATGCCAAAATGAAACGGACTACAATGTCGAGCGACGACGAGTCGCCGAATATGATGTGATTGGCTGGCGATCACAGCCACTGGTGCATAAATTAAACTTCTCTTCTGAGTAGGGAAAGGGAAATATATTTCCCTACTTCATCGGAGTTGAGGGGAGTTCCGAGTTGGCATCCGCTAAGACTAGATGTGCGACAAGGAAAGTGCTCGCCGCGCTGTCGCGCCGGGCGGGTCGAGTGCCCCACCGCACTCGGCTTTGCCGGCGGCAGTAGCGGCCACGTTGACGACCCGGCTAACGGAAACGGACTTGGCAACGGATATGAATAGGACGGCTACGCAAGATGGTACGACGACCTGGCAACCGAACTCGGATTCGAATATGGATACGACTGGGACCGTTCACACAACGCAATCGACAACCGGGCCTGCCCAAGGACTTCCGCGCAACTAAGCGATGCACCTCACCGCTCCTCGGTGGTAAAGCGAAGATGTCGAGGAGTGAGAAGAGAGCCAGCCATAGTAAACTCAGCATCCCTGTGTCGCAGCTCGCCACGACCAGCAAAGACAAAAAGGCGGGAAAGAAGAAAGTCATCGGTGCCTTCAGTTTCCCGGAACCATCCGCCACTTTCCTGTTTCGCGGTAAATCCACGAACAAGAACAGAAAAACAAGTTCAGCTGGGGACCAAACAGACGGTGAAGGGATCACGGAGGCGCGTCGCAACTGTAAGCCTCCGCCTACTCTAGACCCTGGCAGAATTGAACTCAGCAACCCATATGACGTGCTGATCCAGGAAGAACCAGAGCAGCATCATCAACAACAACAGCAGCAGCAGCAACAAACACAGCCACAGCAGAAGCTGCAGCAGCAACAACAGCAGCTACGGCAGCAACAACAGCAGCCACAGCAGCAACAACAGCAGCCGCAGCAGGAACAACAGCAGCCGCAGCAGCAACAACAGCAGCCGCAGCAGCAACAACAGCAGCCGCAGCAGCAACAACAGCAGCAGCAGCAACAACAACAGCAGCAGCAGAGCTCCAAACAGCAGATCCCGCCCATCGTGGTACAGTACCCCAACACATACAAGGAACTGTACCAGATTGTGAAAGGAACACTGAACGGGCGGGCGGCCTTTCCAAGCCAAGTCCGCCGGTGGAGATAAAGTCAAACTGACATTATCCAACACTGAAGATTACCTGGACGTCACCGCAGTGCTGCAGCGGAGGAAAATACCTTATTATACATTACATGCCACCGGAAGATATCAAGGAAGAATTAGAGGAGCTGGGACTCGACATAAGAACAGTAACACAACTAAAGAGACCTGGCGGCTCTGAAGTAATGCCTCTTTTCCTTGTGGTGCTTCCAGATCGGTCTCAAAACAGGAAAGTGTTTGAACTGGAAGTACTGATGTCCCTACGGATTAAAGTAGAAAAATTGAGGTCCTCCAATGGCCCAGTTCAATGTTATAATTGTCAGGCCCTGGGACATGTTGCGAGACATTGCAACATGTCCCCAGTGTGTGTCAAGTGCGCAGGGGCGCACCTGTCCAACGCTTGCACCATGAGGAAGGGTGAAAACGCCCCGACATGCGCTAACTGCAAAGGCAGTCATGTCGCGAGCTATAAGGGGTGTCCAGCGTTCAAACGCGCCCGAGATAGACAACGGGGTGTTACCTCTACCCAGACAAACAAGGAGCAGAAGAAGACGAACGCAGAGAAGAAGGCGGAAGAAACACCTGTCCAGGAATCATCAGCTACCAACCAACGCAGGCGCCAACGAGAAGATAAAAATAACGCCCAGAACCCACCTCAGAAGAATGGCAAAGGCCAGCAAAAAGGAAGCAAGAAGAGTGAGGCACAAATGCCAATCGACCACTTGGAAATCACCTCCTTTGCTGAAGCCGTCACTGGTCAAAGTCAACCCAAGGGAAACAAGAAACCTGCAGCCAACAACAGCAGCCATCCCAAACCTGACCAACAATGCCAAAATTGTAACCACAACAGAAATTCTTCTGATTCTGCGAATGGAGGGACGATGAACCAAATGCTAACAATAGTAGGCAACCTTTTCAACATGATGACAACGCTTCTCACTAAATTCGACCAACTAGCCGCGGACATAGCAACCGCAGTTAAGACGGCCCTAACAACCGATAACCCTGGCAACCTTTCTCCCCACAATGGCTAGAACGCATATACAAGGACTAACCATGTGCATCTGGAATGCTGACGGCATCCACTCACAAATTGGTGATCTCAGACAATTTCTACGTGACGAGGATATAGACATATGCCTCGTGTCTGAGACACATCTCAAACATGGCCTCAGAGCCACAGTGGCCAACTACTGCTGCTACCGGCAAGATCGACCAACAGCTGTAGGCGGTGTTGCAATTTACATCAAACATGGCATCCCTCATCATGAGCTGCTTTCGCCCCAGACAGAGCAGCTGGAAACAAAGGCTATTGAGGTGCAAACCAGTAGCGGGCCAGTCACGGTGGTCTCTGCCTACAGACGACCGAGCAGAAGACTAATCGAAGATGACTTCACCCAAATATTAAACTTTCGAGGCAAACTCCTCATCGGGGGAGACTTAAATTCTAAACACACTGACTGGAACTCCAGAGTGACCAACACTGCAGGGCAGCAACTACACAGAATTGCATGTCGGCACAACCTACTAGTCTGGGGACCAGAGCAGCCTACGCATCATCCTTGGAATGGTGGTAGACCGGACGTCCTGGACATCGTTATGACACGAGGAATCACTGGTTACGTCTCCACCACCACGATGAACAGGCTATCCTCAGACCACTCGCCGGTCATAATTGAAATTGACCTCGGCCCCTGGAGACCAGCCACTATAAATCCTCCCAATTACAAATCAACCAACTGGGACAGCTTCCGAGCAGATGTAGCGGAATCCATGATAAGACTGCGACCTATTGACGCCATGAACCTTGAGTCCGCCATCAAACAGGTCACAAAATCCATCTTAGACACTGCAAACAGAGCCACGCCTCCAGCGGTCGACAGAAGTCGATCGCGCCAACTACCTCCACACCTATTAGCGCAGATCCGACACAAAAACAGAGTTGCCAGAGAATGGCACCTAACCAGACGTCCCGACACCAGACGCCTACTCAATCGGCTGCAGCGAGAGCTGAAGGCAGCGATCCAAGATCACCGCAACAGAGAATGGTCCGCACGCTTAGCCACCCTCCAAATTAGTGACGGTATCTTATGGAAAGAAACAAGGCGTTTCACTAAGAGGAAAACAAAAATACCACCGTTGCACGGTGAAAGGGGCATAGTGTTTAGCGACCAGGACAAAGCAAATGCACTGGCAGATCATTTTGAGCGGCAATTCAGACCCACTCAGGACTATGATGAGGATGAAATTGCGGACATCCGTCGTCGACTGACCAGATTCCTCTCAGTTGATGATGAAGACTACACCATAGACGAAATAACACCTGAAGAAGTTCGCAGCATTATAAACCGGCTTCATCCTAGGAAGGCTCCTGGGATCGACAATATTAGTAACCAACTATTGAAAAATCTTCCCCAGCAAGCCGTCGACCACATCACTGATATATTCAACATTATCATAAGCAGCCAGCTCTTCCCTCGCTGTTGGAAACGGGCCACGGTGTTTGCAGTACCAAAGCCGGGGAAAAACACCCTCTTCCCCCAAAATTATCGACCAATCTTTCGTCAATTAGTAAGGTACTAGAACGACTTGTACTCAAGAGACTGGAGGCCCACATTAACAGGGAGCACATAATCCCGGATTATCCATTCGGATTCCAAAGGGGGCACTCGGCAACACAGCAAATCATAAGAATCGTCGAGCGTGCGACCGCGGCCTATAACCACAGAGGTTATTGCCCACTAGTTCTTCTGGACGTGGCCCGTGCGTTCGATTCAGTTTGGCACAGTAGGCTGTTATTCAAGCTTTACACACAGGGCATCCCCGGACCTCTGGTAAAGCTCATCAAAAGCTACATTTCTGGGAGATCCTTCCAAGTACGAGTCGGCAGCGGCATCTCATCTCGTAGACCCATCAACGCCGGTGTACCACAGGGGTCGGTACTCGGCCCAGTGTTATACAACCTATACACTGCCGACATACCAGCCCCTGCCACAGTTCGCACAGCCCTCTACGCCGACGACACGGCATTCTTCACCGCACACAGGTGCAAGGTCGCAGCAATTAGGAGGCTCCAGGAGGTCCTTCAAAAAACAGAAGCTTGGGCCAGGAGATGGAGGATCCTGCTCAACACCGCCAAGACGCAGGCAATATTATTCACGAGACGCCTGGGGAAGCGTGATCGGGAGAGAAACCATACACCAAACCTGCACCTCAACGGGGAAGATATCGTATGGTCACCTACAGTTAAATACCTCGGCGTAGTCCTTGACTCTCGCCTGACGTGGCAAAGACACACGCAAGAGGTAAGAAGGAAAGTGGCAACTAGGCTTCAAGAACTCTACCCCCTGCTGAACAGGGACAGTGCCTTGTCAGCCAGCACCGGCGTCAACATCTATTGCAGTCTCGTGCGCCCAATCCTTGAGTACGCATGCCCAGTGTGGGGGTATGCGTCCAAGACTAGCATCAAACGGCTGCAAATAATGCAAAACCGCGCACTTCGGCGTGCACTACATGTGCCATGCCGGTTCCCTACAGCCCCCTTGCATGAAGCCGCAGGGATAACATTACTCTCGGAGCGAATCCTCAAAGTAACAAGAACATTCTACAGAGCCGCCAGAAAATCACTGAATCCCATCATAGCCAATTTGGGACAGTACTCGACCACGTTTGACAAGCACAAAAGGCCCCTGTCAATAGTGACAGACAATTAAGATATCTCAGAGCGAAAACAAAGACACACCAACAGTAATGATACGCATCTTGTAACATTGAAGGAAATGTCAAAAGACAAACACTTCACCAAAACTGAAAAATAAAGTAATTTTGCAGAAAATGCTCGGGTGTGTGTGTCGGAGTTGAGGAGAGCAAGATATTTCACTTGGTGATCAGCCTTCTGAGACACTTGGTGCAACGTACTTTGTGCTCACACTTGGAGACTCCTCCAAGTTGTCTGGTAACTACGGCCAGCAGACAAGATTAACAGCTGACTTCATCATGGTAAACTGGCGCAGACGGTGAAATTTTGCGATGACAGATAACAGGTCAGGGTAGAGGCCAGTGATTGAGAACCTCAATACTTTGATGAAGATTTAAAAATACTGGATATGTAGTAGACAGTATTTTGAAGAAAATATTTGTCAATTCTACTATGACTACTGTAATGGTCTTAATCTATTCGAAAATAATAGCCGTATAATTAATTAAAGATGAATGTATGTCAACTTTGACTAAAATCAAATAAACTGATTTTGATCATATTATAAGATCCCAGATTAATTAATTAGTTATTTGCTGTCTTTATAGTAAAATATTAAATTTCAGGATTTTTTTATGCAATCAACAAGGAACCTCTTTCAATCAGAACTTATTACACAAAAAATAATAATATTACAGCTCGTTATCTGTACCTTTAAAGTAAGTATCATGATAATTATAATCGCACTCATTCATATTGTGAGACTTCAGTGTATTCAGTAAAATTGTTGCGAATATTGTTTTGAAGGTTATTACGTGTAACCAACTATATTACATAAATACGTTGATAGTTAATTATAGTGAGCAGTCGTATTAAAATTGGGGTCGCATAATTCAGTCAACAGAGAGACTGACAGAGATCTGAATGTCAAGAGTCCAATGATTGATGAAGTTTCCGAAGGAGAGCAATTAGTCCTAACAATCTTTCTACCCATTGAGTATTCCTTTGTGTTAAGTGTCCAGGAAAAGGTTTCAAAGTTCTGCACTTGTTGAAGAGAGTGATGAGGGGATGTACGGGAGAAGTAAAGGAACTGGGTTACAAAACTTTGGTGAGACCATTGCTCGAATATGGTAGTGTAGTATGGGACCCTCATTTTACGTATCAAATACAGGAGTTGGAGAGGGTGCAAAGAAGGGCTGCTAGATTTGTTTCTGGAAATTATCGCAGAATGCAATCAGTGACGGATATGATAAAGGAGCTGAAATGAGACAGGAGGAGGTTGAGGAGGGTCATGGGAGTGTACAGGGTATATACTGGCGATGAGGCATGGAAAGATATTGCAATAGGTATGAAAAGTAGTACATGGAAGGGAAAAGATGACCATGACCACAAGCTGGCACTCGATTTCAGGCACAAGGGTGTAGGAAGAATCTCTTTTTTAGGTAAGGGTGTCAGGGATTGGAATGAGTTACCAGGAGAAATGATGAATAATTTACCGAAAACTTTGAAAGAATTTAAAGATAAAATTTGTAGAGTGCAAATGTAGGTGGGTGCAGGATAGGGGGAAGATAGGTGTGTAGGGAAATTTCCACCGGAGCCTGTGCTCCATTGCAAAAATTAAAATAAATTAAAGGCATGACACTGGCCATTCAGTCCCAATCTCTAGTACAAGTGAATAGACTCCAACTACGCCAATTTCTACCTTCCTTGAGTGTAGCGTAAAGGGGGCACCTTAACTCACTCATCAAAATACTACCACTTACCGTAGCAGTAGTTCACGAATTTAGATTAGAAACTCGTAAATAGTAAGCGTTATTTACCAATACATGTGTCATATTAAATATCCTTCTGCTGTTATTAAGGACAGCTGCTAAAAGTTTTATGGAGCAAATTTCACCAACGTTAATACCGATATTTACACGTTTATACTGATATTATTACTTCGCATACGGGAAATACAGCACTCATTTCTTTGGTGTTTGATGAATGGAAATATATAGAATTAAAGGATGAAAAAATATTCTTATTGACAACCAAACATCTAAAGGAACCTATTCTTTGCCATAAGGGAGACTAATAAGTGGAGGATCTGAAAATTTCTCCACTGTGACCTTGACCTATACCAGGACTTATAAATGATCACAACCTCGACCTTATCATGGAAATACGTAAAAATTTTCGTACTAGTAAATCTATGTTTAACTGTGACAAAACTCTATTTTTGCGAGTGGTGATTACCGAAAATTCCTCTTCCGCTGTTTGCCAATAGCATCCACATCTGTGGTATTTGTAGAGTATATTTGAAACCAGCGTCATACAAACAGAGGCGATGCAGAAAAAATCAGAAGCAGCATCAGGGAATTCGAATCTCGAAGCTCTTAATCATTGCAATTTGCTCCTCCATAGTACGGTATACAGCGAAGATAAAAAGGCTCCATTGCAGACTGACGTTGTGGAAGGGCGCGAGGCAGCGCTCGCAATCACGGTTCATTGTGCGGCTCGCAGCGGATATAAATATTTGACGGGCGGCACTTCATCCAGCGGACTGTGCACTCACAGGTGGCGCCTGAATTCGTAAAGCGCATGCATAAGTGAAGCCAGCGTCAGCGGCCGCGCGCATCGGGGCATAAAGTGACGAGCGCAACCGCCACTTCCTGCTCGATTGATTCATTTGAGGGAGCCGGCCTCTCAGCGTGACACAGTGCTAGCCTACAAAGATCTCTCTATGCTGAAAAGTGCAAATGTGGCGGCAATCTGCGAGTATGTCAAAAGGATAGACCTGAATAACTCGATATTTTGCCTCACCTTCCCCTTCTTTCATCTCTGATCAATAATACAAAAACTTACGCATAGACCTCTACGGTCGTCAGCACACACAATAATTCCGCTAAATACCTAGGGGTAACAATTCGAAATAATTTGTCGTGTAATGAGCATTATCGATTGCATACAAGTCACTAGTGCGGCCTCACTTAGAATATTGTTGCTCTGTATGGGGTCCCCATCAAAATGGATTAATAGAGGCATTAGAGATGGTCCAAAGAAGAGCTGCCCGATTTGTGACAGGTATATATAGTTGGAGGGAAAGCGTAAGTGCGATGTTGAAGGAGTTAGGATGGGAAGACCTGGAGCACCGAAGGCGTTGCTCTCGACAGAAGCTAGTTGAAAAATTCTCGACTGACGTATTTCGGAATGACATTAAATAAATATTGCTACCAGCAACATTCATATCTCGAATGACCGCGAAAATAAGATAAGAGAAATCAGGGCCAGAACCGATTCATTTCTGTACTCATTTTTTACGAAGATTATTGATAGTGGAGGAGACAAGATAAAACAAACCCAGTTAAATTTCCCGCAAAAATACTCCGGAGTGGTAAAGCCCTCAATTGTAACTAACTCTTAAGTATAACAGCTACTTTGAAATATTTAAACCATTCAGATAAGTTGGTAGGATACATTCTGATGATGGTGCTCACCTGCTTAGGCATCGACGCCGCCACTGAGTTTCCTTCTCCAAGGCAGTGCATTAGAAAAATTTAGTAGTGTGCTTCCCCCTCTCTTCTCCAATGATGGGAGTGTTATTTGGGACTAGGTGACTATAATTTGTTTAGCGCATTGTGTATTTACGTTCTGAATTAATGAAATTTGAAGGTCCGTTCAGGCCTACTCTTCGGAAGGGTGGAGGGGGGTCGGTAAGTTTAACGTCACCATCCGACGTAGTCCATGTACACTGTCAGCCAATTCCTGATGATTTATATTTCTTCCACCACCAGGAGTGGATCCAGCTAAGTGTCAGGCACCGGACATCATCAATACACTACCTTAGCCAATTGACCGGGCTAAGGTACTTTCAATCTGCCATTAATTAATTATATCTACTTTCAAGCATTTGTTCTGCGCATATAAAAAAAAAATTGCACATTAAGGAAAGGGTGACTCAGGCTGCGGTTTTAGGTGGTTCATGCAGTTACTTAAGCGAATGCAGTGATGGTTCCCAATTTCCATCTCATAAACCACACAATTCACAAATAAAAAATACCTTTTTCGTACAGAACACACGAAGTTAGACGTTTCGCAGACAGAAGGCGACATAAGACTTTCCTCCAATAGATTAGGTACGGCGGGCCTTCAGGCTGGAACTCACTTCCTCGCCTCTCTTCTTTTCTTTGATTTTGGTTATACACCTCGTCTACGTCTAGGCCATTAAAGGCGAGAAGGGACTCGGAGCAAGAAACTGGAAGGAATTCGGCAATGGCCTTCTGAAGAAACCATCCTCATTCGCGATTATGGGAAACCTTGGAAAAAAACAAATTTCGATGACAGGATGGGGATTCGAGCCAGCGTCCTCCCGAACGCGAAGCCTGAGCGTTACCGCTCACCCAACGCGCTCAGTGCCTTCCTTCTTATGAAACACATTGGCAGCCTGTGTTAACAGGTGGCCAGTGTCCACGTGTTAATTGGTGGCCTAATCGGAGGAAAAAATTTAAATTACTAACAGCTAACACACTTTTCCGTGCCTAACTCGTGCAATGACAGAAAAGTTTTAAGTCATAGGCAGATACATAACCCCAGTTTTATTTTATAACTAGCAGAGTACCCGGCGGTGCTCGGACTGTTTGGAGTTGATTTACCGCTATAGAATTTTTATATCTAAACACACTTTACCACTTGAGCAACATAGTATATTCGCATTAAAGTGTTTGACAATGAGCACACATTTGGACCCTTCCAACCTAAACCAGCAAGCTCGGTGTACTTAATATTAGAAAAGTAAGAAAATTCCTTTTCAATTCACGGCAACATATCAACACAATCGAGTGTTCAGAGGAAATCGACATTCTATTTAATGAATGGCGAAAACGACCATTATTTAAGCGAAACTCGCTTTTTTCCTTGTGTTTCTGTCTGGCGAATTTCGGAAATTGTTTAGATCAAATATTGCTGTGTTGTCTCTGATGATCATAACAGTATCTAGCCGCTTCTTAACGCTCCTCATGCTATGTGGAAGTTTCGGATAATTGAGACTACGCGTGGCGCTGACTGTCAGCAGTTAAGTGCATTCCACGCTGAGTAAATTTTTCCGATGGAAGCAACTCCGCGTTGCACTGACTGCAGATATGTGCGTTTCACATTGAATAGAGTGTGACGCGAACCTTAGCATTTGACTCACGTAGAGCTGCCAAATGGATCTCACTTTGCATGTGATCGAGCATTGCGTTTACACAGAGCTGCATAACGGGATTTACGTAATGTTTCTGGATACGTAGACTGTGCAAAATGTTGGCATTCAGTAGTTACCTAACTATTCGTTCCTTGTAGTCATCTAAATCGTTCATTGCTAGTTTCTTGTGAACCTAATCAGTATTAGCTTTAGCGTTTTTTGTCTGCTACGAAAGGTTAGATCTCTTTCTAGAAGTTATATTTGATAGTTCTTGACCTACAACTTAGTTGCTCTTAATATTAAGCTTTCTCCAAATTGTTTCTCTTAACAATAACTAAGTATCAAAATCTACTATATAATTTCGTAAGCTCACTCATCCACTCACCTCGATAGCTACTGGCTGTAGAACTGTGTCATTTGTCAGCCTTTGCTCGCAAAACAGCGACCAGAGACACCATTAGAAGAAATTCGTTGTTGTGACCACTATTTAATAGCTAAACAACTGCTACCAAATTAATTGCCATAATACATTCATTAAATTTGTTTTTCGTAGCGTTTCATAGGTAAAAAATATTGATGAATTTTGCGGCTGAAAAAAACGTGGATCTGATTTTCAATAATATGTTGCTAATGAAAGAAAATTAAAAAACTTTTTAAAAAGTTAATTACACTTAGTATCTACTGTAACCATGAATGCCAATTGTCATTCCAGCTTAGGATAAATTTCAATTTAATTAATACTTTCACTAGGTCTAATGTTGTATCTTGACCAAAGTTTATGCATTACGGTTTATGCTTTTTAGGTATTTTACTTACACTTTCGTTAATGGTCATTGTTCATGTTCGCTGTCCGTGAGTTATTAGACCAAATATGTTACCGAATCAACTATTCTGACAATTCATTTCTTCGGAGTTGTTCAGCTGTTTAATAATATGGAATATGTTTTAAGTTCTCTGGCCGATATAGATATTATGACCAATGATTACATAATGAGTGTTTTCCCAGTCTTAATAAAAAACAACTTGATGGTTTCGAAGCAAACATGAATATTTTAAACTTTACAGAGTGAACTTTAAAGGTCAAATACAAATCAAGTTTGTATTTAAGCAATTATACGATTGTGCTATCGTCAATGTTCGATTTTAATACCTACCTGTATTAATGCTTCTGATTTCTTCAAGCTCAGGAGATTTTATTCACCCTGAAACACAGGTCAAGTTTATATTTGGTCAAATCAGGTCAACCTCTCTTAATCTTTCATCCTAAAAACTGGAAATATTATAGACCCATTATGATACGCGGGCTTACACTAGTAACTAAATAAAACCTACGTAGGTATACTTAGTTATCTTCAACAGGAATCTCCGACAACGCCTGCCCTTACGAGACTGGTCGCTCACTGTATGACGACCCCGCCACTCGCATTTTATTCCGTGCCCGTCACTGGACTTGTATACGATTACAAACTACCGTAATTTTCATCACCAATCCCACGGGATACTTACCGTTTTCCGGCTTCTTTAATTTTTCTTTTATTTTGCTTCTGTTTTTTCGCCTCATCGACGTAGAAGTCGTTATAGACGAGGAAAGGACGGGGAGGAATTCGGCCATGACCTTTTGAACGATCCCTGTCGACATTCACCTGGGGTGATTTGTGGAAACCGTGCGAAACACAAATTTGGAAGGCCGAATGGGGATTCGAACCCGCGTCCTCTCGAATGATCGTTTTTGGGATAAAAAGTACTCCAAATGTTAATCCATAGTATCTGTTATAATTATGCCAAGTTTCAGTAAAATCCATCAGTAGTTGGAGCGTGATGCCATTTCGAATATACATACAGATAGACAAACAAACAGACAAATTTTTTTTAAAAAAAAATGCTGTTTTGGTTTCTATATCATTAGTAATGTTTCCTCCAATTAAAGTTTTCAAAATATACTTAATGTACAGATTTTTTCCTGTTACAGTTTTATTATAAGTATAGATTGAACGATAATGAACCGTATTTCGCGCTTGGTTTTGAACTATAGATAATGCTATTACATTCAAACCAAGATATGTATTTCGTATCCCCTGTATAATATTAAATATATTATCATGAAAAGTAAAATCTGATTTATTTGTATGCAAAGCAGCTTTGTAAAAACTTGATAAAAAATAGATGCGTTAAATTTAACTATGTATACACATATATATTTATTTAGAGCATTTGTCTAGCAATTTTCTTAAGACATCTAAAATAAATTTTTTTAAATAAAGCAACCATTTCGACTCCACAACCTGCAAATTTTTGTCAGTTGACGAGCGCGAAGAGTAATATTGCAGATGTAATGAAAACAAAAGGCTTTTTTCCAACATAGAAATCATATTTTCCCATACAGCACAGTGCATCGCGTTTTGTGTCCTGTCACAGGCTGCGTTATTCTGGATACGAGGCTGCCTCGCGGGTAAAAGACCTGTTTTCATAACGTTTCTCTACTCACGCTCACTTGCAAAGAGCACTAAATTGCTCTCACAAACCAGAACTGCGCACTCTAAGCACGAATACTTCTGTTATAAAAATCTGTGCGTGTTTATCCAGCGGAGTGCGATTTACCATTTGCATTAAGTTTTGTTGTTACGCGAATGTGATAAAACAACATAATAGAACACAAATTACTACCAGACAGAATTTAACTACCGTGAAACTAAAACTTCCAACTTTTTTTTTTGTTTTTTTTTTTGTTAACTTGACTCGGCGACGTTAAACTTTAAATAAAGAAATTTCGTATTAGTAACATTTTAAATCACAGCATTCAAATAAAATGCAAATAATTTCACTTATTAGATCAACCCGTACCGCTGAGGATATAAATAATTTTTCTTGTTCAGAAAGTTAAATCTTTGTTTTATCTTCCTCGGTCCTTTATTGATTGGTGAGCTCTGTTCACTCCTCTATCTTTTTCCATTTGATTTCTGCTTGTCAGCGTAATACCCTATCACTCGTAACCTTCTTCCTTCTCGTTTTTTTTCTGTTCTAAGTCAGTCTGTGTTATGCTCTAGTTGGTGTAAGAACGTGCTGGCCCATCTTCTTTTCCCTTTATAAGACTATAAGTATTTTAATTTAATGTAATTTAACTCCAATCTAGGTTATGTCAATGTGGCAATTTCCGACACACCTACTTTACCAACTCATAGTTTTATTTTTAATTGTAAATTCTTTCAGTTCAGTTTCACCAAACTTCCACTTTACTCTTTTAAGAATTTATTTTTTAACAGTCTGTGTTTTTTTATAATTATTCATTATTTCCCTCGGTAATTTATTTCATTCCCTGACTGCCTTACATACAAGAGAAAATTTTCACCCTCCTTTCCGCCTGAAATCAAGTGCCACTCTGTAGCTATGGTAATCTCTTCTCTACGACGTAATACACTAATTCTTTTAATTATACTTTTTTAAACACAACCACCAGCTCTCTCTTCATCCTCCTCCTCTCTTCCAATGACTCGCAAAACAAGTTCCTTATAGAATGAAACACCAATGAAACAATTTTTGAGAAATTTCTGAATGGGAAATTGGGGAAAAAATTACTCAGATCGGAAATTTCCCGCATGTAGAAGATTATTAACAGTTTCGAAAAATTTAGCAATGGTATCAGCAACCAATTGACACGTTGAAAAAGAAAAAGATACATTTAGAAGCTGACATTACGATGTAAAAAAGTGTATAGACAGTAGGTGAGGCTATGTAAATAAACAATTTTGTATTTGTTCTTCAATATATTAATCCAACCTAAATAATGTTATTATTATTAATTTAATTGCAATGGAGCACACGCTCCGGTGGCATTCCCTGTCATCCTATTACCCCTTTTTATTTTATTTTTTTAAAATTATCTTATATAATTTTAGTGTTAAATTCCTCTCCCATTTACTTTTGCGATTTACAAATTTTAATTTTAAATTCCTGCAACGTTTTTGGTAAACCATTCATCACTTCGTTTGGTAATTTGTTCCAATCCCTGGCATCCTTACCAAAAAATGAAAATTTTCCAACTCTAATATGCATGAAATCGAGTGCCAGCTTGTGGTCACGGCGATCTTTCTCCTTTCATGCACTGTTCCTAATTCATCGACCAATATCCCTCCAAGCCCCATCACGAACATATGCTCTGAACATTCCCAGCACTGTCTTCACTCTCCTCTCAATGACTCCCAATCCAGCTCCTTTGTTGCAAGTATACTACTGTTTAGGTTAGCTGTAAACGCTAGTAACTCCGTTTCACAAGAACATCTCGATGAATATTTGTCGGCAAAATCAATTGAAATCTTAGATGAATTCCAGTACTAATATATGTTGCACACATTCAAGATTTTTGTTTTTCTGTTCCGATACTTCTTCTTTGTCTTTTTTTTTATGATAAGTTTTCATTTCAAATATTTCTTAAGATTCCAAATCAGTTCTTCCGTTTTTGAACATTTTTACGATGTGTCATTGTATTCTTATCCATTTCTTGTAAAAGGTTATTTTTTTTACAAGTACAAGATCTTGCCTGCCAACTTGTTTTCTTTTTAAAAAGTAAACAAAAGTAAGAGTAAAAGGTGACTAGCGCTTTATTTACACATTTAAGAACAAAATGAAAAATTTCTCGCACGCAATTTGGGTTTATCTGCTTAACAACACTTCTCTCGGTAGCCCGACCTTTGTTTCTGAGTCTATCTGTATTCATGCTCGGGGATTTCCCTTCTCCCTCCAAAGCAGAACCCACAACTAGTACTCTCAGCACACAAACAACAATTCGTATTAATAAATAAATATTCATTAGGATAAAATCACACACAAAATTTTAGAGCTATAGGAAATCATGTATTGATATAGTCTTAGAAACCACCAACGTTTTAATTTGTGTAATCACTCTAACAAAACATCGTCTACACCCTTCTCTCCAAAATTTTCTGATAGTATATTGTCTGACTGCTACATTCGTACAATCACAATACAGTGTTTGTTTTCCCGTCGATATCGCTGTGCTGGTAACATCCACCTCAAGGGAGCCACCAGTCTGGTACCACACGCATAGTCGAGGCAGGCAGGGTTCAAGGAATGGGAAGTAATTCGGCCATGGTCCATGGACCAGTGCTCCAGCAATCGCGTGAATTCATTTAGGGAACCCACGGTTAAACCAAAGTCTGATCTCGATGGTCGGACGGGTATTCGAAATCGCGACCAACCAAGTTTGAGGCCAGAGTGTTACCGTACACCCGCCACGCTCGGTTTGAAATAGAAATTCAACCAAAAACCGTAGCTTAGATTGAAGACGTACTATAATTGTACTAAACCTATTCACTTGCACCCGTTATCATTACCAAATTCTGATAATACGCAGCTGATACAAATTTTTTTGTGGGAACCAGTTTTTTCGAGCTTTTTAACATCAAACGCGTCAGCGAGATTTCTGATCTCACATTATCTTCTTTTGGAAGTTTTTTTTATTATTTCTGATCATCTGTCTTAATTGGCAGCATGAAACCTGCCTTTTAAATTTGTCCCACTGTTTGACGAAAAGTAAACCACTTGTGGCACCAACAGTAAGCCTCGTCGTCTGGGGTAGAAAGTGGGACCTCAGCACATTATGTAAGGGTTAATTGCTTTAATTTCTTGAAACTCATAAAACATTGTTGTCTCATCTGTATGACACTAACAACACCATACAACATTATTGCCACCTCCCTAAATGTTCCGCTTAATTGACATTTGATTGCCGTGTGTCGCTGAGATAGTAGGGTCGAGAAATCAGGCTGGTAGATCGATAGTCGGAGTCGAGAAGTGGCAACGACCGCGGAGAGTTAGATAAATTGCGGAAGAGACTACACTTGTGTGCGGCAGCAAACTCGGCAACCTCTGTGAGCAGCTTCAAATACCGCTTCCTGCGTACTTTCCAAAGTATTGTAAGCAACATTACCTCAGAGCGGTATGTTAGGCCACTTACATTTCCCCTTGATTCCTTAGTTATTATTAGACTGTAACTACCACCATTTCTCATATTATCATTCCTTCCTCGCTTTTAACATCAAATTCTCTGAAAGATTTTTACAAGCACGTAATAAGTTACATAAATATTCCTGTGACCATATCATTCCTTCCTCCGCCAGCGAAATAAGAAAACTTCAATACTAACAGAAATTAAAGACTGAGTAGTAATGCCTCGTTCGGCTAACCGAAACCTGTATATTTCAGTTATACTTTCGTATGACTTGTAAGAAATATTAGAAAAAAATAAGGAACCATAGTTAATACTGTAACTCATTCCCTCTCTCTGACACGAGACATAAAAAGTGTCATCTTTGCTTCAGAGATTGACAGAGAGTTCCGACTAACCCCCTAAGTTTCATTACACTGTTACTAATTATTTCACCCTCTTAATTCGTTATGTATTACCCGCTTGAGGTCCTCGACTTTTGCAATAGTCATGAAACTGGACTGCCACAACAAATAAATTTTTATGCACCTCACTGGAAATTCCTCATACCCGGATTAAAGCTTGGCTCAGCTTTTTGTGATGTAGTATTTCCTCAGCCAGATGCAAGTCTTGTAACTCACCTAATCACTGAATGTAAACAAAATTGACTTCCTTGATTAAGTGGGATTTAAATGTAAGTTTAGCAGACAATATTTTTTCTTTAGTTCTTTATCATGGCGTTGGAGATATAATTAATTTTTTTTTTAGTATAATGCCCAATACATCTAAATTTCAATACAGCATTGTTGCTTTCAGCATAAATTCAAAATTTCTTTTAGAGAGAATTTAAAAATTGTGTTAATTTGGATTTCCCAAATTTGAAGTCCCAAGTACTGTGGTATTTTATGTGTTTCGCCTTCTAATGGAGCTTCCGTTGGAAAAGGGGGGTGGGAGAACCATTACCTTGAAATTTTATGAAGAATTACAGGTAAATAAAATATTGAATTTATTTTATCTTCTGGCTTATACACTGCCGGGTATATTTAATTTTAACGTTAAGCACAAGATATTCAAAACAAGCAAGCAATAGCCGGGCCTTACAATTTGCCGGAGAAATGAAACATTAATAGATTTAAGTATTTCAGAGATTTGCAAAATGAATGTAAAATAATGTGGCATCGCAGGCCAACAGATAAAAGTTAAACATTTTACAAAATTCCCAGGGGTGCCAATTAAAGTGAAAACAACATCATTTGAATTATATTATGATGAGCAAGATGCTTAAAAGTTCAATATTGGTGAATGTGGAATGTTAGCTAGCTCAGGAATATTTCCACGATCAGAGCAGAGAGTCTATTCACAGGGATCGCTTACGCGTCTGTAAACCTCTTCAAAAATACCCATGGAACCAATGACTTTGCGTCAGTACATTACCGTTGTTGCAACTGCTTGAAGATTGCGACACGCTATGTCACGGTCAGACTCAGACCATCTGTGCGAGCGCATCAATAGTGATTGCCTCTACGAGCTAGTACGCTATGCCTCCGGCAACGCCTTAGCCAGAAAAGCCAGAAAGCGTCTATCTTCAACCATGGACTAACAGCTACCCAGTGTGTCAGACCACACCCGAACAGATGTCTATACTCGAGCTCGTCTGGACAGCAAGTACATCGTGATGGCGTCTTTTCTGCCACCACGAAGAAATCAGCTTCCCCTCTCCCAGCACATGGAAAAGAAGCTTTGCATCAATAAATGTAGACCCCGTGGCTATACACGATTGGTGAATCGGCGTATTCCACAATCACGTGTCTAGCGGCGTTGCTACCATTCGCCGTTCGGTTTAGCGCGCAGTTCCTCTCCCCCCGCATTCTCGGCGTCTTCGCGTCTTGCTAGGCTAACGGGAATTTTCCGCTTTCCACTGGACTGCTATTGTCCCCCCGCACGACAGTCTGTCGTCAGGCAGGCATTGTCTGCTGTTTGAACGTTCTAAACTGCCACTGAGCGCTAGCATTTTCACCGTTCAATTCCTTTTTTAACAGCAATCTTGCAATAAACTAAAATTATACAACAATAAATTCGACCACCCGGGCTTAATACATAATTACCTATGAACTGATTAGCCCTAAACAGTATCTATATTTGAATAAAATCAATATAAATAATAAATATGAATATATTAATATTCATTTGCGGATGACGCTATCATACCACAACCTAGAAGATTCGATCCTGGGATCCCGGCCCATTTCCAGTCGCGAAATTTTAGGGATTAAATTTCTCAATCCCTGGATTTTCGGGACTGAAAAAGAAATTGTTATGTAACATCATAAGAAGCAAAAGTTACGAACAAAATGCAGTCATTTTATCTGTGATTGTCACTTGGACTTTGTTGTCCGTCATCTTGTTTTAACAGCTGATTTTAGTTGTATTTGCGCCGGCAAACAGAGAAGTTGTGAGTGAAAAGCTACGCTTTGCTTCGCGTAAGTAGAATCATTTATTCTTTTACGGTTAAACATCATAAATTACCTAAAATAATGGTTTGGAAGTTATTTTATGATTATGTGCGAACAGTGGACGATGAAATAAGGGATTTGTTTACAAGCCTTATTAGAAAAAAATACATAATTTCTCTAACGGAGAGTAATATTTTATGTAAATGATGTAAACCAAACCCACAATCGAAAGCAAAAGTGATTTAAATCTCAAAGAAAAACTTTCGGCCGGTATATATAAAAGCATGAAAATAGTCTCCATAATCATCCACAGATTCGAATGTGGCTGGGATGTGGCTGGGTGCCGAAAAGATTTGTTTTATGAGATTTCAATAATTAACAGTTGGGCACACCAATAAGCAAACCTACTAATGGTGAAAATTAATTTTTCTTCAACGAGGACTTAGTGTAACATAGCAGGAGCTTGGCAGCAGAGGGTATAAAAAAATTTGTAACTTGTAGTGGGTGCCTTGGCGGGAAAACTACGTTACAATTATCTTTCATACCTTTATGATTAATAATTGTGGATTTTTTAATTTTAATTTTTATGAAGGAGTGAAAATTTATTAATTTTTCAAGAATCTCGACGTTAGTTGGAATTTAGGAAAAATTGTCACAATATGACATTTATTTTCTTATCACTGGCGATTACAAGTCTGAGCGAATTTACCGTTAACATTAACACAAATTGGCAAAATCATAAAAGCAACGCTCAGAGGTACAATTAGCCGTCATGAGCAAGCAAACAATTGTATATTTACTTTTAAATATATCTCAGAATCAAAATGCAAGAAATAATTACAGTTGGAAACAATGAAAAATATAAGTTATGACGACCTCAGACAAAGGTCTGATAATACTGTGACTTTACAGTTAAAAAGAAAATCATGGGCGCCACGAATGAACAATATATCATTCGAAAATAACTAATTCTGGCAAATTATGCCGCTAGCTCAGGGGTTTTTACAATTACAAAGTGAGAACATGGATCTATCCTCTCAAAGTCATTTAAGGGTTCTGTTTCACGGAATGCACAATCAGATGGCTTGGTCGTAATAAGTTACCATTGTAGTTCTGCGTCTGATGTCTGCGGTGATTGGAGTGGACCCACGGTATCTGAGACTATCTCACAAGTCGGCTATAGGCATCTCTGGTCTGACAATGCGCGTCATCGCATTACCGGCTGTGTTGCCGCGATAAGCTTGCTCCATCAAGCCGGCAGCCAGAAATCGTATAGCAGCAGTTGGCGAAAGAAGTCAACTTTCCAAGTCAACCTCAGACTAGACTCGCATAGCGTGGACTCGAAGATCGAATTGAAGCTCGTCGCTCTTCTCTCTCGTGAGGAAACTTCTCGCTCCGCCCCTTGTAGTCTCGAAGCTCACATATAACAGAAATTCCCAGGATTTTAAGTTATACGCTCATTTGGATTGGATCTTCAGGTCAGCACCTAATGTCACGTGATATCCCCGATATCTGATTTGCCCGCTCATATCACAGAGGTCGGACATATTCGGCTAAGTTCGCCGGGGTGAGAGCACATTCGGGTGTCGGGCGGCAGGCATTTCCCGCCAGGTGAGTGACCCTGTTAACCACCCATCCCCAGGAGCAGAATGTGTGGTCCGGGAAAACCCCAGATCCGCGACGTTCTGTCGCCATGGTTCGGGAAGACCACGATTAGCTTCAAGCCTGCGCAGCTCAATAACTCTTTAATATTCGCTCTACCAAGATACACTGTATGTTCACCATTTCATTACAGTCCTCACTTGGAATCTTGTGTACTTTATAAAATTACAACAAAAATCTATTTAGGTGGTCGCCCAATATTTATGTAAATTACTCTAACATTATGACATATATAATAAAGAATGCACCTTGTAACGTGGCGACAGCGCGTCATGTTACTAACTGGAATCTTCGAATTTATTAATGTAATAATCAGCCACCCCGAAAAGCTGTAGATTACGTTAAACTAAAGGTTGTTATTTAACATAATGACTCGTGTCAAGCTGGAAATTGCATAAATAATATAAATAAAACTGATGGCTCAGTGGTTAAGACGTCTGATTGGAGATCTTCATCTCTAACACAACTTGCTGAGTAATGTGAAGTACGCCAGAACGCTCCGGATTCCACGCTTAACTGTAGGTCCTCTCTAGGTCTAGAAACCCCAGCTGTAACGTAGATGTGTACAGATCCTATGCAAATTGAAGCCAAACGAAGGCTTAACGGGATCCCATCTGACCCAAGCGAACATCAAACATACAGAAGTAAAAAACCACAAAAAAAAAGTTATTTGACAAGTCGGCCGTGAGATAGGACTCATAAATGGATCAGAGCCTGGGCTAAGTAATTTTATAAACGGAATAAAAAAGGACAATGATGATATGCTGAGTATTCGGCAAGAACTGTAAATTATATCTGCACCTCTTTTGTCCCGAAAAATTAAAAACAGTGATCAACACAAGTTGGTTATACAACTACGAGTATACATCAGCATTTCGGTCAGTATTACACACTTTGGGATTCTTTGAAAGATAAGTCATGAATTGAAACTATATAAAATTTGGCATCGGCAAAACTCATTTGATATCAGTAGAGCAAGGATTCTTATTGTATCAATTGCTTCACTACGGCGTTACTGGGCATTTGAGAGAAAATAACGTTTAGTGCGGTTAAAGTTTAATGTTCGATGATCTTACCTCACGTCCATATGGTTTCAACGCAGTCATCCAACTGCAACACTACTTTCTGACACCAAACTACGGCGTTACTGGGCATTTGAGAGAAAATAACGTTTAGTGCGGTTAAAGTTTAATGTTCGATGATCTTACCTCACGTCCATATGGTTTCAACGCAGTCATCCAACTGCAACACTACTTTCTGACACCAAACTACGGCGTTACTGGGCATTTGAGAGAAAATAACGTTTAGTGCGGTTAAAGTTTAATGTTCGATGATCTTACCTCACGTCCATATGGTCGCAGTCATCCAACTGCAACACTACATTCTGACACCAAACTACGGCGTTACTGGGCATTTGAGAGAAAATAACGTTTAGTGCGATTAAAGTTTAATGTTCGATGATCTTACCTCACGTCCATATGGTCGCAGTCATCCAACTGCAACACTACTTTCTGACACCAAACTACGGCGTTACTGGGCATTTGAGAGAAAATAACGTTTAGTGCGGTTAAAGTTTAATGTTCGATGATCTTACCTCACGTCCACATGGTCGCAGTCATCCAACTGCAACACTACTTTCTGACACCAAACTACGGCGTTACTGGGCATTTGAGAGAAAATAACGTTTAGTGCGGTTAAAGTTTAATGTTCGATGATCTTACCTCACGTCCATATGGTCGCAGTCATCCAACTGCAACACTACTTTCTGACACCAAACTACGGCGTTACTGGGCATTTGAGAGAAAATAACGTTTAGTGCGGTTAAAGTTTAATGTTCGATGATCTTACCTCACGTCCATATGGTCGCAGTCATCCAACTGCAACACTACTTTCTGACACCAAACTACGGCGTTACTGGGCATTTGAGAGAAAATAACGTTTAGTGCGGTTAAAGTTTAATGTTCGATGATCTTACCTCACGTCCATATGGTCGCAGTCATCCAACTGCAACACTACTTTCTGACACCAAACTACGGCGTTACTGGGCATTTGAGAGAAAATAACGTTTAGTGCGGTTAAAGTTTAATGTTCGATGATCTTACCTCACGTCCATATGGTCGCAGTCATCCAACTGCAACACTACTTTCTGACACCAAACTACGGCGTTACTGGGCATTTGAGAGAAAATAACGTTTAGTGCGGTTAAAGTTTAATGTTCGATGATCTTACCTCACGTCCATATGGTCGCAGTCATCCAACTGCAACACTACTTTCTGACACCAAACTACGGCGTTACTGGGCATTTGAGAGAAAATAACGTTTAGTGCGGTTAAAGTTTAATGTTCGATGATCTTACCTCACGTCCATATGGTCGCAGTCATCCAACTGCAACACTACTTTCTGACACCAAACTACGGCGTTACTGGGCATTTGAGAGAAAATAACGTTTAGTGCGGTTAAAGTTTAATGTTCGATGATCTTACCTCACGTCCATATGGTCGCAGTCATCCAACTGCAACACTACTTTCTGACACCAAACTACGGCGTTACTGGGCATTTGAGAGAAAATAACGTTTAGTGCGGTTAAAGTTTAATGTTCGATGATCTTACCTCACGTCCATATGGTCGCAGTCATCCAACTGCAACACTACTTTCTGACACCAAACTACGGCGTTACTGGGCATTTGAGAGAAAATAACGTTTAGTGCGGTTAAAGTTTAATGTTCGATGATCTTACCTCACGTCCATATGGTCGCAGTCATCCAACTGCAACACTACTTTCTGACACCAAACTACGGCGTTACTGGGCATTTGAGAGAAAATAACGTTTAGTGCGGTTAAAGTTTAATGTTCGATGATCTTACCTCACGTCCATATGGTCGCAGTCATCCAACTGCAACACTACTTTCTGACACCAAACTACGGCGTTACTGGGCATTTGAGAGAAAATAACGTTTAGTGCGGTTAAAGTTTAATGTTCGATGATCTTACCTCACGTCCATATGGTCGCAGTCATCCAACTGCAACACTACTTTCTGACACCAAACTACGGCGTTACTGGGCATTTGAGAGAAAATAACGTTTAGTGCGGTTAAAGTTTAATGTTCGATGATCTTACCTCACGTCCATATGGTCGCAGTCATCCAACTGCAACACTACTTTCTGACACCAAACTACGGCGTTACTGGGCATTTGAGAGAAAATAACGTTTAGTGCGGTTAAAGTTTAATGTTCGATGATCTTACCTCACGTCCATATGGTCGCAGTCATCCAACTGCAACACTACTTTCTGACACCAAACTACGGCGTTACTGGGCATTTGAGAGAAAATAACGTTTAGTGCGGTTAAAGTTTAATGTTCGATGATCTTACCTCACGTCCATATGGTCGCAGTCATCCAACTGCAACACTACTTTCTGACACCAAACTACGGCGTTACTGGGCATTTGAGAGAAAATAACGTTTAGTGCGGTTAAAGTTTAATGTTCGATGATCTTACCTCACGTCCATATGGTCGCAGTCATCCAACTGCAACACTACTTTCTGACACCAAACTACGGCGTTACTGGGCATTTGAGAGAAAATAACGTTTAGTGCGGTTAAAGTTTAATGTTCGATGATCTTACCTCACGTCCATATGGTCGCAGTCATCCAACTGCAACACTACTTTCTGACACCAAACTACGGCGTTACTGGGCATTTGAGAGAAAATAACGTTTAGTGCGGTTAAAGTTTAATGTTCGATGATCTTACCTCACGTCCATATGGTCGCAGTCATCCAACTGCAACACTACTTTCTGACACCAAACTACGGCGTTACTGGGCATTTGAGAGAAAATAACGTTTAGTGCGGTTAAAGTTTAATGTTCGATGATCTTACCTCACGTCCATATGGTCGCAGTCATCCAACTGCAACACTACTTTCTGACACCAAACTACGGCGTTACTGGGCATTTGAGAGAAAATAACGTTTAGTGCGGTTAAAGTTTAATGTTCGATGATCTTACCTCACGTCCATATGGTCGCAGTCATCCAACTGCAACACTACTTTCTGACACCAAACTACGGCGTTACTGGGCATTTGAGAGAAAATAACGTTTAGTGCGGTTAAAGTTTAATGTTCGATGATCTTACCTCACGTCCATATGGTCGCAGTCATCCAACTGCAACACTACTTTCTGAAACCAAACTACGGCGTTACTGGGCATTTGAGAGAAAATAACGTTTAGTGCGGTTAAAGTTTAATGTTCGATGATCTTACCTCACGTCCATATGGTCGCAGTCATCCAACTGCAACACTACTTTCTGAAACCAAACTACGGCGTTACTGGGCATTTGAGAGAAAATAACGTTTAGTGCGGTTAAAGTTTAATGTTCGATGATCTTACCTCACGTCCATATGGTCGCAGTCATCCAACTGCAACACTACTTTCTGACACCAAACTACGGCGTTACTGGGCATTTGATAGAAAATAACGTTTAGTGCGGTTAAAGTTTAATGTTCGATGATCTTACCTCACGTCCATATGGTCGCAGTCATCCAACTGCAACACTACTTTCTGACACCAAACTACGGCGTTACTGGGAATTTGAGAGAAAATAACGTTTAGTGCGGTTAAAGTTTAATGTTCGATGATCTTACCTCACGTCCATATGGTCGCAGTCATCCAACTGCAACACTACTTTCTGACACCAAACTACGGCGTTACTGGGCATTTGAGAGAAAATAACGTTTAGTGCGGTTAAAGTTTAATGTTCGATGATCTTACCTCACGTCCATATGGTCGCAGTCATCCAACTGCAACACTACTTTCTGACACCAAACTACGGCGTTACTGGGCATTTGAGAGAAAATAACGTTTAGTGCGGTTAAAGTTTAATGTTCGATGATCTTACCTCACGTCCATATGGTCGCAGTCATCCAACTGCAACACTACTTTCTGAAACCAAACTACGGCGTTACTGGGCATTTGAGAGAAAATAACGTTTAGTGCGGTTAAAGTTTAATGTTCGATGATCTTACCTCACGTCCATATGGTCGCAGTCATCCAACTGCAACACTACTTTCTGACACCAAACTACGGCGTTACTGGGCATTTGAGAGAATATAACGTTTAGTGCGGTTAAAGTTTAATGTTCGATGATCTTACCTCACGTCCATATGGTCGCAGTCATCCAACTGCAACACTACTTTCTGAAACCAAACTACGGCGTTACTGGGCATTTGAGAGAAAATAACGTTTAGTGCGGTTAAAGTTTAATGTTCGATGATCTTACCTCACGTCCATATGGTCGCAGTCATCCAACTGCAACACTACTTTCTGAAACCAAACTACGGCGTTACTGGGCATTTGAGAGAAAATAACGTTTAGTGCGGTTAAAGTTTAATGTTCGATGATCTTACCTCACGTCCATATGGTCGCAGTCATCCAACTGCAACACTACTTTCTGACACCAAACTACGGCGTTACTGGGCATTTGAGAGAAAATAACGTTTAGTGCGGTTAAAGTTTAATGTTCGATGATCTTACCTCACGTCCATATGGTTTCAACGCAGTCATCCAACTGCAACACTACTTTCTGACACCAAACCACTAACAACAGCTCTCACTAACACATTAGCAAAACGGCGAGGTCACACAGGTGGATGTAAAATTAAGGATCGCGAATTTTCGCTGCCCACTAGTTCCTCCCTCGCGTATTTGAGAATACAGTCCGCCTAGAGATCTGACCTCTTGCAGATCAGCTTCACAGCGGCCTTCTCGACCGCAGCGTCTTTCTTCTCCGGCCAATAAGACACACCTCCATCAGGCTTTTACATTGAATATACTATCGGATTTCTCGCTCACTTGTGTCATTGCCTCTCTGATACACAATCGTCACTCAAGAAACATTTTTATCCACCAATGTTTGTTTCAAGCACGTTACTCGAATTAGATAAAGCCGTATCTTCTCCGATTTGCCAAAGTTTGTTTCCAATACGTACGACTGATTCGTTCGGGATGTTGCCTGTCACCCGCACTTCATTCACTCATTCACATACGTATAAATGAGATCACCTGTTGTGCGAACAACCGCGGTCTACCTTCGCTATCTGCCTCCCCATCTGTCGAAATGTCTGGACGACGCTCGTGATCAGGTGACAACGGCCAGAACGGCTACCTCCCACTACACCTCTAAAGGCTGCTGACTTTTTCGCCTGTTATTTTGTAAGGTTCTCTTATCGCAAGCGCATGTCATTATTTTTAACCGACTTCAAAAAAAGAAGGAGGTTCTCAATTCGTCAGTTTTTTTTTTTTTGTGTGTGTGTGTGTATGATCAGCGATATCTTCACCAATTTTGAACCGATTAAAATTAAATTTTTGTACTGGATAGGGTATACCTCCAAAGTGGTCCCATATGAATTTCATTGAGAAACCACCTCTTCTACCTCCCTCCGCCCCCTAATTTTTATACAAATCCACATTTTTTATTCAATCTCGCTGTCAACTTTTGGTTTAAAAAAACTGAACCCCTCTCCCCCTATCCACCCCCTTAATTTTTGCCAATTCTCTTTATTCAAAGCCACAGTCGACACCATTTAACTGATCTCCATTAAAGTTAGCAATTACATGTAGTTTTTCATGGAGAAGGATTCTGACCAAAAATATCAATATAAAAAACCACCCCTCTCCCATTTACACCCCTTAATTTTATAGAAACCTACATTTCTTATCTGATTTTTATTGAACTTTGCCCATATATACTTTAAAACATAGAGAAAAATCCTGTCAATATTTGGTCTTCCAAAGTTCAACCCACCCCCTCCTTCCACCCCTTTAATTACTGTCAATGTTCTTCATAAAAAGCTACACTCGACACCGTTTGACCGATTATTATCAAAGTTGCCATATACACGTAATTTTTCATGGAGATTCTGACCAAAAAATAAATAAATAAAAAACACCCCTCTCCCCTTTACACCCCTTGATTTTTATACAAACCCACATTTTTTATCCGATTTCGATGAAACTTTGGACATGAATAGTAAAAAATAAAGAGAAAAATACTGTCAACGTTTGGTTTGAAAAAACTGAAGCCCTCTCCCTCTATCCACCCCCTAAATTTTTACCAATGTTCTTTATACAAAGCTACAGTCAACACCATTTAACTGGTCTCTATTAAAGTTGGCATATACATGTAATTTTTCATGGAGAAGGTTTCTGACCAAAAACAAAATAAAATAAACAAATAAACCACCCCATGTCTTCCTTTACACCCCTTAATTTTATAGGAATCTACATTTCTTGTCTGATTTTTATTGAACCTTGCCCATGCATACTTTAAAACAAAGAGAAAAATCCTGTCAATATTTGGTTTGCCAATGCTCAACCCCTTTCCTCCTTCAACCTCATTAACTTTTGTCAATGTTCTTTATAAAAAGCTACAGTCGCAATCGTTTGACCGATTACCATGAAAATTGGTGCTTATATGTATTTTTTTCACGAAGAATTTGTACAAAACCCACATTTTGATTCGATTCGGTGGAACTTCGCATGCGTATACTTTAAACAAATAGAAAAAGAAAAATACTGTCCACATAACTTTCACAAAAATTCAAACCCTATCCCCCATTCTACCCCTTTAATTACTGTCAATGTTCTTTATACAAAGCTACCGTTTCTTTCTGATTTTTAAGAAAGTATGCACATGTATACTGCAAAACAAACAGAAATATACTGTCTACATTTGGTTTCGAGAGTCCAAACTCCGCTCCTTCCTTTCCATCCTTTAATCTACAGTTTCTATCCGATTCTGAAGGAAATTTGCACACGTATACTTTAAAACATACAGAACAATTGTGTTTAAATTAGATTGCTGAAGCCCAACCCTCTTCCCTTCTACCCCCACCCCTCCTAATTTCCAATGTTCTTTATAGATACCCACAGTTTTATCAGATTTCCATGGATCATTGCACATTTATACTTAAAAAAAAAAAAAACAGAAAAATAGTGTCTACATTCTGTTTACAAAACCCTACCACTCACTCCCTTACCCCATTTAATTTTGGCAAATGTTCTTTACACAAAGCTACAGTTTTTATCTGGTTTCGATGGAAATTTGAACGTGAATACTTTAAAACAAAGAGAAAAATACTGCCCACACTAGCTTTACAAAAACCAAACTACTCTTCGTCCCCACACCCCTTAATTGTTTTTTTATACATACCTACAGTTTTATCTGATATCAATAGAAATTTATACACGTATACTTTAAATCAATCAGAAAAGGCAGTCTACATTTGGTATACAAAAGCTGAATCCCTCTTCCCCTTTACCCTCACCCCTTTTAATTTCCAATGTTCTTTACAAAAATCCACAGTTTTAAATCCCATCAAAATCAGTTAAGCTATTTTTAAGTCATGGCATAATATGTATAAAATAAATGTGTCGTAATGTCTCAACATGTACTTCAGATTTCAACTCTGATCCCAAGCTTTCACATTGTGAAAACTAATTAAAAATCTATATTCTTGGTATGATGCCGGAGCAAACAGATATATTCCAGAGAGATTTCTGTATGTGGTATGTATTAATGCCCAGATGTTACATGTTTCGGTTATCGAGCAGCAGCTTTAGCAGATGTTATGATAAAATCGAAACATAGCTTGACATACCTTAACACAACGCCCAATTCACCCCGTTTTGGAAGTGGTTGTGGTATATAAAGACAGAGTTCTTCATTGAAAGCAAGCGCTTTAATCTCTGAGCTACCAGAAAGTTCACAAAATGGGAACTGCTGCGGCATATTTAAAATACTAAACGAACTATAATACCACTAAAAATTTAAAAATAAAATAATTTAAAAAAAAAAACATAAAAACCGCCTTCAACAAAAAGCACTAAAAATTTTAAAATAACTTTATACCTTGCTTAGGAAAAAGTAAATCTAAATAGACAACATTTTACATTACTTTCATTGAAATTTTGACATTAATTAGTTATTTTTGGAGTCGGTGCCAGCGAAAGCAAGAAAAACAAAAAGATAAAAACAATAAGAAATAACAATAATACATAAAAAATCATGTTACTGCTTACCAACAATTAATGCTAGAAACATGTTTCAACAAAGCTGAAACATACAGATGATACGCCGATATTATACTCTGTAAATCGTTTACTGCATGATGCAACCTACCAACTGACACTGTAGCGCCAGAGATATGCCTGGATGACCAATAAGGCCTAGCCACATATTAAAATACTGTTAATTTGATTCCCTAAGCTGTCTCCCACAATAACACTATCTGCCTCACGACATGCTGTAAAATATTGGGAATTTTTGTTCGTACTCCCCGTTTCGCCTCTAACACCAAAAGAAGTTGAGTAATTCGATCTTCGCGATATGACAGCTGGCACCGACTCCAAAAGTAACTAATTAATGTCTAAATTTCAATGAAAGTAATGTAAAATATTGTCTATTTAGATTTACTTTTTCCTAAGCAAGGTATAAAGTTATTTTAAAAATTTTTGTGCTTTTTTTTTAAGGCGGTTTTTATGTTTTTTTAAACAATTATTTTATATTAAAATAATGTTGTGGTAACATAACGCCATAATACATGTCGATCTTATTTAACGTTAGATGGAAGAAACCCCATCTCACCAATCTGACCCCGACAACATTCATATCCCATATTCATTACACAACATTGTTACATCGTGCATCAGGATTCCCGTTTGATCATATGATAGTACGGCAACACTATATGAATAATGTTTATCAACGGTAAATGCACTGGTAGTGTTGCTATATGGAGATAGTGGTATGATTCTCCTGCCGCAGATGCTTCGTTTCAAAATTGTAAGTCGTGGTCAGTAAGTTGCTCTTCGTATAATCTCACACTCTGGAATATTGCGCTAAGCTCAATGGTGCGAGAGTAAATTACATTAAGATTAATACTAGGGATGAGGACCTTTCAGCCGAGGCCTTAAGCACACTATTGTTATTAAAATAGATTACCGACTTCTACAACACTGACGCACAGAATATTGTGAGGGTTCAGATGACTATATCGATAATTAAGGGACCTATGCAGAAAAATAGTTTTGAAGAATTGAAAAATAATATAAACATAATAATAACATAATTATAACTGTTATTTTATAATATTTTTAATATTCCAATTGTACGTTCCCACATCTCCTCAATTACAATAAGCATGAATGCAATTAATGGTGGTGCAGACATTTATAACTGCGCTGTGCCATTTCCGTTGAAATCCATCTGGAGGAGTTGAGTAAGGCGTCTGTGGTAACACTGCAACTACCGCAGACTCGCCTTCGCACGTAACGTTCTCGTAAAACAGTACGGCCCTCTTAACAGTCTATACCGAACTTCGTTAATTATAAAGCTCTACGGCAAAGCACACCAGCACTTCCGCTGTACAGTCTCTGATGGAAGAGAAGGGCTATGCGACCCTGTGAGAGAGTTTACAGACGCGACAGCTAACGAGAATGTTGCTCTCCACATCTTAAAATTTATACAACCTTATCCGTGTAAATTTAATGGAACCTACCACCCGGCAGCGTCTGGCAAGAGTTGTAATGAATAACGACCGACGTTCATTACTTCAAAACGGCCAGGCTTAATTAGTTTTCGCGGTTGAAATTCTCCTTACAGAGTAAAGTGTTAACAGGTAGAGACAGAAACTTAAATGCCGGAACAAATCTGGGCTTAATCGAACGAAATTAAACCAAACCTAGAGTTTACTTTAAACCTGCGTTGTTTAAACAATGCTGTTTAAAAATAAAGATTCCTGAGAAGAACAAATATTGCTCAAAATATGGCTTCACAGAGACGCTTGTATCTTGTTTTAACATATGTTGCTCCGAAAAAAAAAAAGACGCTAACAACATGTCTAAAAACGAAACCACTGTATACATATTCCAGAAAAACAAAAAACAAAATTCTGAGCATATTTCGATGGGGTTTTCACCGTTTTAAAACTTAGGACCAGATTTGAATTACTTGGTACTTCTTAAATTTCTACGTTACATGATGCCGGAACAGTAATCGAAATTCTATAGTGAAAAACGCCAAAGATGGAATCTCCAGAAGTTACCTACTTTCAGCACACTGCAACAGATCTTACACATTTCGTCAAAATATTAGGGCATATATCGGTACTTTCCTTAAATTTGAGGGATTTAGTTTTTAAACGCTTTAGTTGGCAGTACTGAATGCGAAAAGCGAGGTAAATTAATAAGCAAAAAACGACAGAGATTTTCTTTGCAGCACAATTACAATCACTTTGATGATGATGATGTGCTCGTCTAAGAGAATTACCACTAATCTCGCACCATTACTTAATCTCTGATTATCATTAATATTTCTGTTTAACATTATAATAGCATTTTTCTTTAAAAGCAATTTATGAGGTGGTAAACCAGGACGATTTCGGAAATTGCTCTAGCGATTTGCATTAAATTTCATATGTAGATAAGTTTCGCTTTTCAAGTTTGTTAAGTATAGTTCAGATTTTTGTCAGCGCTCGAAATAAAATGTATATATATAAAAAGTGTAATTATTTTAAAGCAATTTCATTTTAACTGTTTGGGTTACTGTTCTAATTCTGATAACTGTTTTTAATATTTTAATACTGACATTCATGTTGCTAACATTGTTATAAAAATTTATTGTATCACTGTATTGTAGTCACTGAGGGGCCGTGTGTGGGTTGACCTCAACCATGACAATATGTAAGTTATGTTTTTTGTAAAATTCAACATCGTCCTGTATAGCAATATTTGCTGAACGGATAATAAATTCATTCAACAACAACGACAACAAAAGTTTGTAATACGATTTTACAAACAAACAAAAAAAATCAGTTCTTGGATTTGGTATCTCTGAAACGGCTCTAACATCATCTCGTAGGATTCAGGTACCAATAAGACTACTGATGTTAGTTAAGCTTCTCTTTTCAGGGAACTGTGTACTTAAAAATGTTTGTGAAGTCTTCAAAAAAACTTTTAACTTTAATGAAACTTTACTCAAAATCTTGCATATTTAACAGAATTCGAAAAATACCGAGTGAAGATCGGTCACCCAGGTACTTCAATCTTTATATGCTGTAGACGGCCTTATTAAACGAAAAAAATACATTAACAACAAAAAAACGACTATAGTCTCTCTACATTAACCAATGTTTAATTGATGCCTTTAACACAAAATGCTTACTGCTTACGTTGGTATTTGGTAGTACTGTAGATCACGATACATTCGGCACTATTTTATTATTGCATATGTTCTTTAGTAATTCATTTTAGATTATTTGAATAAATGTCTGAGACCGCACAGGTAAAATATATGGCGTTTAGAGCTGAGAGTAGACTCTTTAAGTTCACACTAGTTAATGAATAGGCCGATGGTTCCCACATGAAAAGAACTTTTTATTTGGAAATAAAAACAGTTTAGAACAACATAACATCTTTTTTATACTACTATTTTTCGCGAAATATTCTGCATTATACAAGTGAGTTTCTCACATAATATATCATTTATTCATTTTATAATTTATTTGTGGTGTCTGAAGCAGCTGGGTGCCAATAGAAGCACACCTCGAGACGGTACTCACAGTGTATACCGCTCCTGCGGACTCCTACGCAGACCAGCCTGAATGTGGTTTTTGGGCGGTTTTTTCCACATTCGTCGAAGGAAAATGCCGTGCTGATACTCCGATTCCGCCTCCAAAAGTTGAAAATTCGTGAAACTGTAATTTAAAAATACGCCAATAAAGGTTTTAAAGATATCTCTATTTTATTTACAGAAGTTGTAATGACAAATGTGTAACATGATTTAGTTGTTAGAAGGATCCAACATAACTGTAGCAATTAATGTATGAAGATGTTCTAAAAAGTTGAAAACTTAAATCATCAGTCACCTAAAAGAATTTCTTTCTTCATACAGCCTGTAAAATGATTTTTTATACTGAGATGGATTGATATCTCATCCTTCTACTGTACAAGCCTAACAAATTTCAGACAACTTTCTTACGTTACCGTTTAAATCAGAGGCACAAAAAGATCTCACATACGCCTTTGTCAAAGTACTTCATTTATGAAGGTGCAGAATTTCATAAAAATTCAAAGTACCTAGAATAAAGTCGAAAAGTACGTGATACGATATATACGATCATACTGCTAAATGCTCAAATACAATTATTTCTCATATTAGTACAGTTATGAAATGCTTATGGAGTATGATAATTGTTTTGCAATTGCTAGTTGAGATGTTTCATTGGTGTTTTCTCCCAGTTCCCTTGTAACAATAGAACTAACAGCACTTCATACACCGGCACATTATATCGCCCGAAATCAGTAACATACGAATCGCTACATACTGACAATAAAACAATCTAAGTGAGATTATAATGAAATACCGTTTCAAGTTTTGACGTTTATTTAATGCCATATAGTAAGTACACAGTTACTCAAATTACTGCGTTGCACAAATCAGTAGTGGACCTCTAATTCAAACTCAAGCAAAGCTCTAACATTGGTTCACATAAGACACTGCATTAGGTTTCGATTAGAACTACACATAATTAAGTAAAATGGGTCCCTCAAGTATCACAGACAGATAATGAAAAGAAATTAATTTTTAAATCCAGTTTCCAAACTTCGGCGTTTTAATATACTGTTACCAGTTGAAAGATAACGCCAATGCAACTGTTTAATTTATTTATTGTTGCGTCGTACGCGTTTCACCTCTCATCGAGCCATCATCAGCGACGAATATGCGTTACAGCTTTTACATACATTTTATCCTATTAAATTGTGAACATGAGATATTTTTACAGCTGATATTTACTCACTATTTACAGTTGTTAATGTGGTATGCAGCAGCGCATCTCCGTTTTCTTATCCAAAGCATGTTTTGCTTGTATCATATTTACAGTAATGTGCTTTCTCATCATTCAGTCGTATGTTGTGGCCAGCTGGTTTGTTTATGTCTTGTCTCTGGTGCGCTGATGATGCCTCGATGAGAGGTGAAACGCGTACGACGCAACAATAAATAAATTAAACAGTTGCATTGGCGTTATCATTAAACAACATTGCATAGCTTTTACTGTATTACGTGATGCTGTTGTGTATATCGTTCAGGGCTATCCAGCTTACAACTTGTTAATGGACAGGTTTAGAAAACTCGGAGGAATATAGATAACAGAAATAACACAAGTTGTTGCATCGTAGCGGTAACAACTGGAACATAATTTTGTATTGTTGTAAAACAATGTTAAGGTAAATAAAATTATGAATATATTAATGTTGACGTGAATAAAATTTCAGACTAATTCCTGTAAATTGTTGTCCACCTGCCTTCTTCGCTGTAACACAGAACTGAATTTTACGTTTATTCTTATTAGCATCATTTGTATTTTACTGTTCAAAACTCAGACATTAGTGCCGGAGATTTGAGAGTTAACTGCAAATGCCCCCTCCAATAATTTACACTTAAATAAACTTCTCAATCTCATCCACACTCCGTTCAACAGCCCTCTTCCAAATAAGTGAATGCATAACTTCGGATTCACATAAACGTTATCAGCCATTTTCAGAGCCGCTGACGCTGGTAATTTTTATTGCGTACTTATCAGCAATTTACAGTGGCATAAAAGATCTCGGGGTGCGTAGCAGCGTGGCTTTCTACCTGAAGCGTTTTAATTAAAGGTGCGGGCTTTTAGTTACGGCTTAATTAAATGGCTTTCGTGCGTAAACAAAGCAATACACGTAAAACATGGCCCTCCGACACCCACGAGTATTACTGCCTCATTTCGCGACGGCGGTGGCGTCAGAAACTGGTGTTTGGGATGTAATTAACAGATAGGGCAATGGGCGTCAACTGTAGCGGAAATGGCGAGGCAGCAACTGATAACATATACGCTTACTATTCAAAACATAAAAACACAAAAACTCACCTGGACCAGCGGGAAAAATAATCCTCTCCGAAGTTCCGTCCCTAGTTCTGAAAACATTTCAAGCAGTACTGTCACTGCCGCAAATTCGATGAACGTCTTCATATTGGCTATGTGAGATATGCTGTCGAGCAAAGTTGTGTTACGAAACAGTGTTCCTAAATATTCCTATAGCTCGCTTAGGAGCCATCCAAAAAAATTACGTTACACTTAAAGGAGGAAGGAGGGAGTCAACAAAGTGTATCATCACGTAACAAGAAGGTAGGGAGCGGGGATGAGTCATTAGCTTCGTGACGTCACATGTATAATTTGTATCACTTCTGGCGCCTGGTGGCCCCGCGAGCCCACGCTCGTTGTAACCTACCTGTACGGTGTACTAGACCGCTTTTGACATACGCCGAAATACTAATACCGCCTTTGAGGCTAAGATAAAATATGACTTCCGCATACTTATTTAAACGATCGTATGGCATCTGTGGTCTATATCATTCTTCATACAAAGCCGCTAACCAACTCAAGCAATCACATAAGAGGCAACAAGAGGTTTTGCCCATCACGAAGATTCGTTCTCAAAAAATTGCAGATAGACATGACAGGGAAGTTCTTTGTTTGATAAACTATGACGATGCTGTAGGTTTGGATGAAGAAGATGTTGACACATCGATTGTTCCTAACATTATCCAAATCGACAATGAAGTGACTGCTATGTCAGTCATAGATAATATAAAGGTATGGGTTCGAAGTCCATGGGCACAAGATGATTAAATTTTGTATTGTTCCTTCTGATTTGTTATGTTTTTCAATTTTCTAAAATGTTTGATTTATTGTTGATTTTATGAAAAAATATTTTAAACAGAAATATATAAATAATTTTGAAAGTGTTGTATTAACAATTTATAAATTTAAAGTTGTAAAATATGTGACGTCACAGCGGGAGTGGGGGTTACACAAATGTGACAAACTGTAACAGGGAAAAGAGGGGTAGGGCTCAAAAAAATCATGAAATTAGTGTGATGTAATTTATGGCTAGCCTCTTAGTTGAAAGGAGAAGTGAGATAGCGTTGTGTATAGGGTAAGTACTCTCAGGATTTCCATCAAATTGAAACTTCTCCCAAATCTCACTGTACTGGCGAGGCCATGACAGAGTAATTCTGAGAATTGCTATTCGGTGCGAGCTGCATGTTGGTTTGAACCTCGTACACCTAAATGACTCTCATTTTATTACTTTATTAATATTAAACATTGTGAACTAGAATACAATTTGATATACCATTGAGTACCGTGGAGCGAAATTTGTCAAAGTTTGGCTTACTTACTTGTGAAAATACCGAAGGCTAAAAAGAAAAAAATTGCTAAATTATTTTTAAATAAGTTCCAAAGTAAATCAAAGCCGCTAATAAATACAGAGCCGGGTTCGGCTTTACCGGTAAGACAGAGAAAATTTATCTGTGAGTGAAGCGCAAAATTGGAATACTGCAGACAGCCAGCTATCTACGAGTACATCGTATGTAGCTTGAACAGTGACGTTTAAGACTATAGCAAAGAAAAGAAAGATTTGAATACCTCGTAAGATTTTCAGAATGTTAAAAAAAAGAAATAAAAAAATACATACACAATTGTAACTTGTATGAAAGTATAATAAATGTGAATCTATTATATAATTTCGTTGGCTCACTCCGTCCGCCGCTGATGGCGTGGTCACCATGATAGCTATTGGCTGGAACTTCGTTAGATTGAGCCGATGACGCCCGACGTGAGCCGACGCGACCCGATGCAATCATTAGACTTTTTTACTCTACAACTTTCGTTAAGTTTGTTTCTCGTTTCGTAGCCTTTCATTTTAAATTAAATACGTTAATTTAGTTAAAAACATGAGGTAAAACTCTACGGCTGAATAAACGTGAAATAAAATTGTACTTTACAATTCAATGAATCCTTCCCATCGCTGCCATATTTCAGTTACTACTGTCACGATGCTCGACGATATTTAGGTATTTAGATATTTACATTGGACATCACACTTGAGGCGGCATCAGGTGTGAGGTTAAGGCTGTTAAACGCAAAAAATGTTGGCGGTTTCTTATTACGTTTTACTTGCTTTATACGTTGCGTGCATTTTTTTATTGTGATTTTGATATATTTATCAAATTAACAGAATTGTTAATAATAATAATGTTGATCAGCTCAAGACCGCACACATACCAATGAAGGTGAAACTATTCTAAACACGTAACTACGGTAATGGACTTACACTAGTAATAATGAAATAAAGATCTCGAAAATCAAAAGAGTATTAGTGATCCATATTACCTTAAATAACAACGGCTGTAGCTCCACTACGGCTTATCCCGCTTATTTTTCGGAAGCATTTCAGGAAGCTCTATTATAACGTGGAGTACACTTGGTCTTCATGTAATGAACTTCTCAGTTAAAGTATCAGACGAAAATCGTAAGGAGCCTTTTTCTAAATACCAAAGGGTCACGGAATATTTAATTAGGGAGGTTGTATAAAGAATCGAAAAAAGTAGTGTCCTTTATACAAGTACACGTGCACTCTTAAACCAACACAGACTCAGATGTGGTCCTATAATCGGCATTTTAATCTTAAGTAACGCTCAAAAATTGAAAGGCAGTCACGTGGGAAGCCTGAAGAACCAGGAAATCCCAAGTTATGAGATAATGCTTCATTTTTCAGCTTTGTAGCGCGTTTGAGCGTCATTTATATTTCATTTTTTAAGTCAAACATTTCTTCTGTCTGATATAGTTTCTTCATAATGTGTGCACGATGCACTTATTTCATAGTCACTCTCATAAATCGTTGGCAAGCAGATAATCAGAATTTGAAAAACATTTTACTAAAATCATTTTTTGTTGTTGTTGTTGAAATTTTCACTATAATTGCTTTTACATGTATAATCTATGCCAAGTTCTCATGAATATAAAATATTAGCTTCAAGGTTGAGAACCCCTGAGCTACAGTGAACGAATGAGCTGCCCAGCATGTTATGTAAGATCGAAGAGAATTAGTTATACTACTTGGATACATTTTAACAAATACAATAACAATAACATATGCATTTAACTAATACGCAGCCACACCCATGATTAGTCCCAATTAGATTCCTTTATGTAATTTCAGCCAATTTATTGCTTTTATGGTTTTTGGTTCTTTCAAGACATATTTTGTATAGTAACTAAGAAGTATTTCAACGGGCGTCATAATTGTCTATTCTTGAGTTTTGACCTATTGTTAGTGTCTCACCACAATATGACTCCTTTCCGAAGCCTGAAATCATGATTTTGCCGCCTCGAACATTTGAGCAAATTATTCCATTCACAACACTTTCAGCTGCGAATTCAAAGTGAACCAGTTAAACTGTTGCCTCCACTTAGTTCTCTGGTATTATTTAATTTGCCTTGGTCTTGAGTACTACGTTCTATAACTAATTATCAATATCAGTTTAAGGTCACTTTGTGAAATTAACTTGCTGCTGTCATATCGTCCAATCGCATCTACGGCAACTGGATCAAACCATAACCACTTCAATTCTAAAGTTATGTCTCACTAAAACTGTGAGCGAGAGTTATTTCAGAACTATTAGTGTGATTGCCGACGAGATGATTAACGTGGTAAAAACTATATTTGATCTTGTACAATAAGCTTGTTCCACTTTATAATTTGCATTTCTTCGAACTTAATATTGTACTTTCGCAATATTTCTTTGGATTAGTGGTCAGTCGAATACATCAAACGAATTAATAAATTAAAAACATATCAGGAAGTTTTGGAGAACATGATTTCAAGGGATATCTGAACGGACAAAATTTCTTATCCTCACCTAAACCTGGCAACTGAGGTAAATCATTAATATACAAATATTAATTTACTGAAAAAATGTAATCGAAATCTGATGAAGTGAATGATAATTTGTTAACCTATTAACAAAAGGAAGGCGGAAAATTTAAATACTTGCGACTTACACGTTTAGCTTACGCATACATTTTTTTTTTTTTTTTTTTTTTTTTTTTAATTTCTCGGGAGCGGTTTTTATCATGTGTAAGGAAAATTATAATAGAATCAGATAGAGGAGAGTGAAACAATATTAAGATAACTTTTCTTTTATTAATAATATTTGACTAATCAGTCCTAACAGTCAGCGGACTTTGTTTGTCATCATCTCTACGTAAATCTATTGATATTACATTTTGCTGGAATAATAATGAAAAACAACATTAAACTGCCAATACACGAGATTAAACTCCGACAGGCGACCCTTGGCATAAAGAAATTCCTCCATCCAGCTATCTACTCAACAGCAAACATTCGACACAATACGTACAGTAAAACATTCTTCCACCTGGTGGCTGCCAGGTATCGGTGCACAGCCTTTAATGGAACGCAGGCGAAGCAGCCACTCTGAACGTCTTCCATTCTCAAATTACGGGTAGAATTCAAGGGGAACTATTTCACGTGATTTATCTTAGAAATCACCGGATGCTTCATGTCTTTCAACAAACACTTCGGCCTTGAGTAATTTATATGAAATAATTTATTGTGGCTCTTCATTTACCACTGAGCCCATTACATCACATGTTGCTTAGTGACGTGACAAAAAAAGGAAATTACGTAACTCTTCTCTCCTGTTCGAATGTTTATTTAACAATATTCTTCCTTAGGCTATCATGAAACAGTTAACATAAAAAAAAATATTTTCCACTGAATTAAATTAAGAATTGCAAGATTAACATGCAGTTTCCTATATAAAAATTATTTTATTAAATTGAAACTTCAGATAAACTACCGAATTTTGCTAAATCGAAAGCCCAAAAAAAAAAACTTTAAATAAGGAACTTTTGCGAAAATAGGATTATTGTTATGAAGGAAATTACAAGTAAACGCCCTGGTTAACTATTGATTATATTTAATAATTATTATTAAACTATCAATATCAGCTTTGTGAATTCGTATACGCGTCTTTCAAATTTCTGTGTTCAGTATGCCAGAAAAAAAAAAACAAAGGCTATTTGACAGTATTAAAAATATATTTTAGATTGTAGTCATTCTCGTAGATTAATGCTTCAGGAAGCTAATTTTTTTTAAAATAAAAGTGGATTATTTTTAATAAAAAAGCCAAATAAAAAATAGACTTTTCTTACCTCTGGTCACAGGACAGAAAACGCTCTAGTATTAGTGGACGCTTGATTGACGTCACACGTCAGTAAACGCTGCGGTTGCGAATGGAGCGTTTAATATTATCCAAGCTATCAACAGTTTTTTATTGTTTTGTTGCTGGTCATTTCTTGTTATTAATTAAATTTAATTTTGAATACAAAATCGAGAAGAATTTGTAAAATCCTACTGCGGGAAAATATCTAAAATAGATGATTATTTGTGGGGCTAGCTATAGAAAAATCCCCTGACTTTTATTCTGATGAGCTTAAAAATATAACAGCTTCAATTTGAGAATCATTTATATTTAAACTGGAAGTTAGATATTGATTGTTTTTCGTTAGCAAATAATAACGTCGAAAAATTCTGTACGCGGAATTTGTGCAGTCATGCTGAAAATAAAGAAAAGTTGTATGGGTTTCGCAAACATGCGCAATCAAATGAAGGTATTTCTTGTAGCTAATAAGTAGCCCTTTCAAATAAATATAGTAAGAGATAGGTATAATGTGGTATAATGATCTAAAACTCAACATGAAATTGGCTAATAGTTTTTTTAATTAAAATAATCTCTCTCTGTTTTAATGATGCTAATGATTAAGTTTAAAATGTATTACGGAAAAATCATGCGTAAACTTACCTTCAGATTCGCCAAAAGCAATAGCAACACACAAATCACTACTAGCACGCAGAAAAACAGCATAATCATCGACCAAGCTAAGCCAAATGGCGCGGCCGACTGGAGTGCTTGATCGGTGGATCACAGTTCAAACTATTTTTTCTATTGTTAGGCGCAAATTCGTGGAAAATAAGCCTTTATTCCGAGTAACATGGTTTATCTACATTGAATATAAGTTGTTTATTTATTCATTTACCTACCTCGTTTCACTTCATCACACATGAGGTACTGTGATGTTTAAGTGTTTACTATTAACATAAAGAGAAGCGACTAAGAATTAGTGTCCAGGTAGGTGCTTGATTGAAGAGTGGTAATGGAATTCAGAACGTCCTACGTTCGAACCTTGGTTGGGATAATAATTTTTTTGCGTGCATTTTTTTCCGTTTTTGTTTGCTGTTTTTACACTACATAATCATGTTTTTATTCGAAGAATTCGTAATGGTTACTAAGAGTCATGCAAGTGTTTGAAACAAATTGCTACCGTACAAGAAAACTTAATTTTTAAACTACCAGAGATAGAATATTATGCAAAAAATACAGGTGCACGGCGGTGAATAATGGAATTTATTTTAAAAGTGAGATCACATGTAGAAATTTCACGCTAATCTTGCAACAGTTCCGGAACGCTTTGTGTACTTTTCGTTGGAATTTTTACATGACGAAACAACTGCAAGATACATTCCTGACATAATTTAGGAGGTATTTACTTTTAATGTTCAAATAATTTTCATTTTTTTTAAATAAAAATAAAACCTGTTTTTCGGTGTGTAATTTGCTTGTTATCGAAAAAATTGTGAAGCCTTCAGAAAAAAGAAAAGAAAAGTTAAATTGATGTTTTGGTGGAATTTCGTGAAAAAATGATTATGCGATGCAACAAACAGCAACTAGTATCCAAAGAAAACAACACAAGAAAACAAATTAAACGTATTCCCGAAGCGAGGATCGAACCTAAGGACCCTAACCCTAATAATACTCGTCTTAAATAATGTATTACATTTAACTCTACGAAATTGTGGTGTAAATGAGCTTCACAGAAAATCGTGACTTTGTCGCAATATCAAATTGAAGTTGTTACATTTTTAAGCTCCACAGAATAAAACTCATTGGTTATTTTTATAGCTAGCCCCACAAATAAGGCGTCTACTAGGGTATTACAAATTGTTCTCAATTTTATATTCAAAATGAACTTTCATTAATAACAAGAAATAACCAGCAACAAACAATAAAAATAGTTGAAAACTTGGGTAATAGGAAACGCTCCATTCGCAGTCGAAGCTTTTACAGACGTGTAATGTCACGAGTGTCGCTGCCCGCGCCAGGCAGCACATTTTTTTTTTTTTTTTTTTTTTTTTTTTTTTTTTTTTTTTTGTAACTGCTTTACGTCCTTTTTAACATCGAGGTCTTTATAGACGGGAAAGGATGGGGGGCAAGGATGGGGGCAAGGAATGGGAAGGAATTCGGCCATGGCCTTTTGAAGGAAGCATCCCGGCATTTGCCTGGAGTGATTTGGGGAAACCATGGAAAACCCAAATCTGGATGCCCGGACGGGGATTCGAACCGCCGTCCTCCCGAATGCGAGGCGAGAACGCTAACCGTTACACCGCCCCGCTCGGTCAGGCAGCACAGGAGCGTTTTAGCGGGCTTTTAAAATTCTTTAAATTTTAAATTTTGAATTTTACGCCAAAATAAGGAACTTTCGTCAAAAAATCTCTGTACTCCGTGAATAAGGTGAACCAATAAACAATTTAAAACCATTTTCAAGAAGTAGTCAAATACCCAATTGTTCATAAAATGGAACGGTAGGTATCAAATCCTAATCTGTCTGAAAGTTAACAAACATATCATCCACAACCCATTTCTCGGAAGGTTTTTCGAAGGCACTCAAGGTGCAGAGACAGGAAAGCGTGTTTATAGAAGTGCGTTGCTGTGTGTAGGTTGGTGATATAGGCCAAGATCAGCGGTGGACATTCTTCTGATGTGGTCAGAAGAATAACGGTGATAGCACAATCGCGTTCCCCTCTCCACACATGTTATCGTTGGTCGAAGTAAACCGACCGTTTTAATCGCCCCGCAATTTAGCAACCAGCGGAATAATTCCTAATTTTGGAGACTTATGAGAAATGCAGATATTCAATTTTCTAAGAAGCATATTAAAAAGAAAAAAGCTTATCCATAGAATTCACAGGACTGGGTAAATGAGCTGATGCCAGACCTTTTAATGTAGTTGACTTTTCTTCATCGACCATTACCGCAACTGTCTTTCCTCAGAACGTGCTGTCTAATGATAAAAATTTGATACAATGGCTCTATTGCAGTGTTTCTCAACCTTTTTCCATCCGAGAACCAGTAAAATGTCAAAAATAATTCTACATACCACTAATTTTTATGGACCATATTTTTAGCGTCTTTGTATACTGACCAATCCTAACAATTGTTATCGTCACATACGACAGTCCCTTAAGACCTATATCTACAATATGGATTTCATAAAATAGCTATTTGCTTAATTCTCAATGCAATGCCGATCTCTAGAATCGTATTTATTGAATAGACCATTATAGTAACAATGCAGTCGTATCCACACATTCCATGATTTCCCCAGATCACTCCAGGCGAATGCCGGGATGATTCCTTTAAAAGTGCACAGCAGAATGCCTTGCCATTCCTTGCCCTCAGTCCTTTCCCGCAGCTAATGGCCTAGACGTCGACGAGGCGTAAAGTTTAAAGCTAGAAAAGAAGTTTTCATATTGTGGAAATACCAGCTTTTTCTGGTTGTTGAAATAGTCGTGGCTTCATGGCTTTGGGAAAGTTTGGCTCATAGCTTAGCCTGGACCAGAATGGTAGCTGGCATGGGTTTAAGGTTTTTTTAAAAATAATTTAAGGCTCTTTCATGAACGCCATTGTACTAAAATCATTACTTCATTCGGATGAAAGTAGATTCACATTTATAGTGATATATACTTCCGGGACCAGAATTAAAGATACTACTACTACTAAGTCGTACGCATGTAAGAAGCTCGAACTGTATAGCAATTTAAACTACGACCTAAATATATGCAACACAGAGCGTTACTTTATATTAACTCTATTTGGTTAAGCAACTGCGAACAACTTGCCAGAACATTCCTTCCAACCCCGTCATTGTTGACCGGCTGGGAAGCTAGTAAATAATTAATTCCTTATTCCGCTTACAATGATGTAGGTCAGTCTTTTTCAGCATTTTTTAATACACGACCTCTTTATAAGCGCAAAAATTTTGGCGACCCCCCCAGGTCCATAAAAAACTTTGGCGACCCCCAAAATCCGTAATAAAACTATGTCTGCGATTTCTTTCTATTAAGACTATACTTACAGATCCATAATTCAAATGCTGTACAAATAGTCGCGGGCTCTCTGCGAGCAGTGATATATTATTTGCCGTGGTGGTGGCGCGGGAGGCGAGAAGGTGGGGTCAGCGGCCACATAGGAACAGTTCGTTTTCGTTCACTGCAATCAGTTGTCCGAGCACGCCAGCGAGTATGGAAGCGCCAGGATGAAATGAGTTCTCAAAAGATCTACGCAGCCCTCCACGTTTGCTACATGTTGCAAATCAAACCGAAAAATAATAAATTTATAACGACAATTACCTGAAATATGGTAAAAAGAAGAAAAATATGCTCCAATTAGAAACTCATTTGGTTATTTGCGTCTCAAAAATACAACCACGATTACACAATTTATTAAAAACTGAACAGGCACACAGACTTCACAATGAAAATTTTTATTGTATTGTAAGACCTACAGCCATTGCTTTTTTACATTTACCTGGCTTGTGACCGCGACTCCAGGAGCAAAACTTGCCGACCCACATCTTGAAAACACTGTTGTAGATCATAGGTTCCCTACTTTTTCTTGCCTACTGCCCCCTTTTCGAAACAAAAATTACTCATTGCCCCTTTTCAATAAAAAATACACACATCGACTGCTCTTCTTGTTACATAACCCATAGTGCTCCAACTTTTTTGAATCGCTGGCCACTTTTAAAAACAGTGAACCGATGGCAATCCTCTTATATTAAGACTACTGTATCATATATTGAAAAAAGAACAGATTTTTAAAATTACTTTATTACTTGATAATTATGTTGGTCTATTGTTCACAGTTTGATTAAAAATACATATTATGAAAAAATATATAATTAGTTGAATAGGTTCATGCTAAAAGGGGCTAGTCATTTGCAAACAATTTTCTGTGAACTAAAAAACTGTCCCTAGCCTAATATTCTTTAATTAGTTAAGTACATAATTTTTTAATATAAATTACAGTATTGCGCCAATGTTTCTATGCTATCAAAACTTTTTTTTTTAAATGTATGTTAGAAAAAAGTATACATTAGAAAAACAAACACATTGGCAATGTTTAAATTACGATGTCAAAATTACTCAAAATCATCGGTATGTCATCATTTATTAGGTTTAAGTTTATTTTTATAAAAAAAATAGGTCTGACATCATTCGTCCTCAATATCCTCAGCGGTTGTTGGCCAAAGGTAGATTTCATTGTAAAACCATTGATGTTCAGCTGGTATATACTGTTGTTTCCTAATGTCATCTAATTTTGCTTGCTTTATCGCAGCTTTTCCATCAAGATTAGCTTTAAAAGTAGGTAGCTCTACCTGAGCTGGAAAATTTAAAAGTGTGGCATAAATTTTAGGTTATTGTGGGTCGAGCGATAACGTTTCCAAGAAATTCTGAGTTGTAGTTAGTGTGAGTCATGGTGAAGAGAGTGTTGCGTACTTTGTTTTCGTTAGGTACATTTTTCAATATCTTCAATGCCTTCGTCATCATTATCCATTTTATTAAAAGGATACAACTTCACAAAGAATTTTATATATAATAACAGTAACCTGTTACAGAATAAGAAGGTATTAAACAAACACACGCCTAAGTCCACCCTGGGAATCAGCAGGCTTGAAAACATGGTCAGTGGTGTCACAGAGTAGTACAGTGCGCTGTGTACTAACAGGAGCTCAGCCAATGACTGAACCCCTTTCAGCATAGATTCATCAACAATCAGTGCGTGTTTCTACAACACCCGTGCGTTTGACTGATCCCGTTTTAGCGTAAAACGATGAGATCTGCCATAAACAACTAAAATCGCATGTTTTCTCAATTTGCATTTTTTTTTTTTAACTGAACCCCTTTTATCGTGAACCTATTCAGTTAGAGGGCTGAGCTAGGCGTATTTTTTTAATATGTATTTGGTGCATCAATTGTCATCAGGGATATTAAATTATGTAAGAACGAAGACTTTCCCGGCGTATGACTGCAATGTAGTCTTCACGGGTGTACCGCCGGATAGTGTTGTGGAAACACAATATTTCGACGGCTGGCTCTGCCGTCTTCTTCAGGTGATGAGACATGTGTAATGGTCGGCTGACCCACAGGTACTGAGATGGTTCGGGTGCCGCTCTTCCTTATATACAAGTCCGCGTGGCTTCGGCGATGGCTTACTATGAGCCAGGCCCGCAACCAACTGGCGGTTGGCTGCCCGTGGGCGTGGCTAAGGTTCTTGTTCCAGCCCGAGCTAATATGAAGCCCTCTACGGCGGCAGCTGGACGGAAGTACAACGTTCTCTGCGGATATTTGCCAAGGCAGGTTTCCATGCCTCACTGAGACATAGACCACTGTCTCTGTTAAATGTGTCGGCAAGTCGAATTTCGATGGCCATCGAAATTCGACTTGCCGACACATTTAACAGAGACAGTGGTCTATGTCTCAGTGAGGCATGGAAACCTGCCTTGGCAAATATCCGCAGAGAACGTTGTACTTCCGTCCAGCTGCCGCCGTAGAGGGCTTCATATTAGCTCGGGCTGGAACAAGAACCTTAGCCACGCCCACGGGCAGCCAACCGCCAGTTGGTTGCGGGCCTGGCTCATAGTAAGCCATCGCCGAAGCCACGCGGACTTGTATATAAGGAAGAGCGGCACCCGAACCATCTCAGTACCTGTGGGTCAGCCGACCATTACACATGTCTCATCACCTGAAGAAGACGGCAGAGCCAGCCGTCGAAATATTGTGTTTCCACAACACTATCCGGCGGTACACCCGTGAAGACTACATTGCCGATATTAAATTAGTTCGTTCCACTATTGACAATCTGTTTCTTTTTTTTTCCAGTAAATTACTGACTGCACTAAATCATATGATGATTGGAACGCAGTGAAAAACTTCTTTCGTGCAGCCCTTAAAGCAGGATGTAATACAGGAAAGCAGGCGGTGGCGCCCCCTAAAGTTTGCCTTTGACCTGAAACACCCCCTGTTACCACTTCAACGCCCACCGGTGGGTGGTACAGCCCCCGTCGGGAACAATTGAAATCGATCATAGCAGTCGTAGAATGCTATGAGAGTGCGATAGAGCAAACATTCTGGGACAAATGTTAATAATTCGTCAGTAAAAAGACCTCGATGAGAGGGAAAACGCGATATCGTTAAATAATTAAAAACTATTTTTGTATTGGCATCTTTTATTAACATTTAGTTCTTGGTCATATTACTTCAGAGACCAGAAAGATCAAATTACTTTGAATGATAGGAATCCAGCGGAAGTGTGAAGATCAGTGGAATCAGTAATTGATAGTACCAAGGCATCATCTTTCCTGGCACGAATAAATGACCTTTCAGCTTTACTGGATCCTTTGTAACGGTAGCGGGATGCCGAATCAGTAAAATCAAATTCCTATGGTGTTACGATGCGCATTTCGTTTTTGACTCGGTTGGACCTATAGTTTTACGTGGTCTCCGAAGCATGAGCCGCCCTAGCGTAACTACACGAATAAAGCAAAGCCAGTCAAAATTCGTAATCGCAGGCTGATTCCAGCTCGTGAGGTCGAGTGTCTTATACACTGTGCTACCAGACTGCTCGTCCAGTGCTATGACCGACGGCGAAAGTTATTGGAAGGGGAGGCAGGGGGAAGAAAGGCTCGTTGTACCTTGCCACTTGAATGAAAAAGAATTAAAACAATTACAAGAATTTCCTGAGTTCAAACGGAGATAAAAATTTAGAATTGATCAATAGCAACGATAACGTCTTTGCAACAACAAACATAATCTCAGAAATTTTCTAGGTCACTAGTTCAAAATAACTTCCAGTTAGAATTGAAACGGAACTCCACCTCTGCATCCGCAATCGCGGAAGTTTCACATGAAACCATACCTTCCCTGCTGCCTCTGCATCCACATATTTTAAAGCAAAGGTATAGCGGAGGTTTTATTTACATTGAAATATATACAAAATTCGTCCTCTAATATTACTAACAATTACTTGTTCGGCGTTATTAGCAAATCGTCGAATTGCAAATTTGAAATTTTATGTAAAGAAAGAGCGGCGGGAAGGCGTGTGGTGGCATGGCCTTGTGACTATCACTCGTATCAGTTGAGTCACAAAGTTCATTTGTTAAATAACGTTTTTTGGGGAGTTGCGTAATTAGGTACATAATTTAATTCAGTTGCGAAATCACCACGTTTTTCTTTTTTGCTGTAAATTGGGGTCCAAAAAAAGTACGTTCTGCAGTACTATCTAGATGTAGAAGATGCTAACGCAAAATGTAAAATTTGTGATAGAAAATATTTTTTTAAATGATTTTTAATTCATTTTTAGCAAAAAAATGAATTCCAATTATTTATTAATTTATTTTTCCATCTCCGCTTCTGTTAAACTTACCTTTCTGAGCAGGTCAAGCCCTAAACCGCTGCATTTGCATACTAATCCGGAAAGGAGACCCCCATTACGACACTACTTCCGATGGTAACGTTTACAAATTGTCTGAAGAGTTAGGTTCCTGCGGAAGACTACATTTCTTGTTAAGACGCTTGTCTTTTGAAGCTGATTTTCCAAATTATATCAGCTTCAACGCCGACAGTTATAGGAATAAACATTGCTACTCAGTCTTCTTCTCGTGTCGATGACAGCATCAGATATGTGGTAGTTTTTCCGCCAATGCTATGGCTTTGTCAGTAGCTGATTTGTGGTCAAATTGGGATACATTCATTCCGATATGTGGACGAGACAACAAATGTACCTTGATTTCTCTCTCCCCGCACGAACATGTGGTACCTGACTGTTCTCTCAGTGAAAATAAATATTATTGTGAACCGAAAGATAATAACAGATTTTCTTATACCTTTCTTTTTTTTCTATTTTTTTTTTTTTTTTACTGCTTTACGCCTTGTCGGCGGCTAAGGTCTTTAGAGGCGGAATGGGACTGGGGACAAGGAACGAGAAGGTATTCGGTCATGGCCTGGAGTGATTTGGGGAAACCATGGAAAACCCAAATCTGGATGCCCGGACCCGGATTCGAATTGGCGTCCTCCCGAATGCGAGGCCATTTCATTTTTAAAATTCCTCAAAATGTTTAGGAACATTCAAAATCCCGACAGTTGTTGTTTAAAAACGCTAATTATTACTCAATATCACATGGTCTTACGTAATTCTCTCACCATTTCACAATTACCTTAATTCCTCCTGCACTTGACAGAGATGCACGAATTTTCGTAGTTCATGTGAGTGTTGAGAACGTAAAGGTCGGTACGGCAAGCCTGTGAAATAGTGGAACGGAGTCATCACGAAACAATTTCTCGAAAAAATGAGCAAGTTTTCAAGGCGTTTTTCCCCTTAAGGACTGTTTCCTTTTTACGACACGAATCATAAAGTGCGGCGTGAAGTCGTAAAAGTGTGTTTTGGAGTCACAACACTCGCAACATGCTTAGTTTTATGTCTCTATAACGGAACAGCAGCACTGCGGACGCATCAACTATTCAACACTTCGCTTACAGTTCATACTCCGAACGGGAGCCCGTAACACGTTGTCTCCGCACAGTTGAGCTCATAACAAAGAAGTAACAGTGATATAAACAAAGAATCAGTTTCAACCGCTTCTGTCTACCACATTACAAACTTTGCTACTTCTACTACAAGTATTAATGTTTCATACTAGGAATGGAGCTATTTTTTGCCTGCATAATATTATTACAGTATTCGCGCTTCACTGTGCCCATTGCGCCAAATTAAGATTGGAACTATTTTTTTCCTTCATAATTTTATTAAAGTTTCTTGTTGAGCAGCTACGGCGAGGTCACCAGCTTGGATAAAGAACTTGCAGTGGTTGTCTAGTGGTTGGTCATTGGTGTAGATGTTAAATAGAGCTAGGACAAGAACACTGCCTTGTGAAATGTCATTCATTGCTTTTCGTGGACGGCTTTTTGCATTCTGAAAGCTAATGAAAAATTACCTGTTGCTGAGAAGTTCATAGACTATTTTTGTGAAACTGAAATCCCCCGTCATGTTGTGTATTTTAGGGAGGATTTTCTTGATACTGATCTGTCGAAGGCTTCTGACAAATCAACGACGGCTACTCCAGTTACTAGTCCCGTTTCAATGTTATATATAGGACTTGGTATGTACAGGAGCGGGCTGTCCTGAATCCGGCTTGTTGAGGTACCAGTTTATCCTTAACATCTTGGGAAAGACGTTTCAGTATAATTCTTTCGAAAAGTTTATAGACGCGTCTGAGGAGTGATATCGGGCGTTAGCTGTTGGATTCGTCTGGGGGTTTATGAGGTTCCAGTAGTACTACAACTTGAGCTTTACTCCAGAGCTTTGGAATCTTACAGCTGTGTAAACACCTATTAAACATCCCTAGAAGCCATTTTACTCCTCTCGCTCCCAAGTGCTTGATCTGCTCAACGTAAATTTGGTCATTTCCAATAGCTTTTCCGTTTTGGAGTGCTTAATGCAGGCTGTTATTTCTTCGGGAAGGAAGGAGGCACTAATGGTTGATATTTCACTAATGACATCTCGGATGATCTTGGTTCTTGTGGTCCGGTTCTTGCTTCTGCTGGCTGTTTTACTAATAAGAAGTAGCTGGTGGGCAATATTACCAAGAGTGATGTATAACTGCGTCGTTTGACAAGGGTCGTGTCATAGTTTTTTAAGAGTTGTCCAGGGTTTTTTTGCTGTTTTGCGTCATAACAGTGTTACTTATTAGATCAATCCATGTTTTCTTCTGGTTGTTCCAAATGTTTGCTTTAGTAATTCCCCACATTCTCTGATTAATTCGCCTCAAACAGACTTTAATAACTACATTTGGTTTGGCAAACCTAGAACTCCCATATTTGGAATGTGGTATCGCTATTAAAAGATTCATACATTTAACCATAGGTCTTATGTGGCAGATTCATTCAAATCTCTCGTTAATTTTTACGTAAGGCATGACAACCATTCAAAAATTTCAAAATACACGCTTTTTCCGCTGTATCATGGGAAACTGTAGTAGTAATATGTTATTAATATGGATAAAAGTATTCTGTGCTACAACCAATGACAAAAGTTATTACTATGTGCAATATTATTCAAATCCGTTACTTGATGATTACGTGATGCGTGGACAGTAGGTTGTCCCTTATAAGAGCAAAAAATAAATTCGGATATTCATTATAATAGTAATAATTGATAAAATTGCGATGGAGCGCATGCTCCTGTGGCAATCTCCCTACACATCTGTCTTTATCCTTTCCACTTCCAACCTACTTTTGCTCTGAACTAATTTTTACTACTTTTTGGTAAATTATTCATCACCCCTCTTGGCAAATTTGTTAGAATCTCTTACACCCTTTCCTTTGAAAGAAACGCATACTCTCTGGTTCTATAGCTTACTTACATAGAAATTTTATCCTCCTACGATGACGTTAGCCCGTGCCGAGTAGAGCCGAAAGTTTACAAAAATGCTTATTTTGACTATCGCTTGATACGTGACTAAATCATTAAAATTTTATATAATTCTGGGTTAACAATGAAATCCAGACAACAACAAATAATATTTAATTTTTTAGTAAGACAGAAGTATTAAAATTATGAAGGGTATTTTCTTTTTAGGATCTCCCTTTTTAAAGATTTTACAATTTTCGGTGTTTTTGTAGAAATTGTTTCAATTTTTCATCAGCTGTAATTAAAAAATGAAACTCCTGCATTAATTTTGCAGCTCATTCAGCTATGTCTTTCGGATAAAAGACCTTTCTTTTAGCCTGTACAAAAACAGAAGTTTCTTCCAACGAAGATACGCTTTCGTGAAGAACACTGATTTAAATTTTCAACCACGAAAACAAATGTTTGATCTCCGCGGATACAAATTCTTCGTGGTTTTACCTAAAACAAAATATAGGTAAGCATTAATTAAGTTGCAAAAAGATACAAAATAATATACAACTTATGTTGAAAACTTAGGAAGTGTCTCTTGAGTGAATAAATGGCTTTTGCCATACATCACGCTTGATGCACTGCACGAGGATGCCTTATTTTCAGTAACTATCTCCATCCAAAAATATTACTCGTAGTTCAATTGGTTCTCTGTAATCGTCTCTCACGAAGGAAATGTAACAAATACTCAATTTGCGTGTCACTGAAATGTTTATTCAAAGTGCTTTTGCCTATATGATGCCGCAATGCAAAAAGTAATAACATTATTTCCAACATTTGCTCCAGAAGTGCTCAGGCACCACTGAGATAACCTATGTCCTATGTTATATGCAAGTGTGTCGCAACTCATTATTACACTTTATCACTTATTCAAAGCATTCAGAACAACTGCACCTTGTTCTTTATCACAAGAAGTTGTTTCCTATTACAAAATGTAATTATGAGGGCGAACTGACATTCGTTCTTTGGAACTTCTTATGCCCAGGCCAGGCAACTACTTGCTATATTCGTTAAATGGAAGACTATTCTAAAGAAAAATCGTCAATGCTAAGTCCAAGTGCCTACACGATAACTTGAAATGTAAACTGAATCTCTTACACTTAACTGGCATCTGTCCAAGGCAGCTATTAATTTAGGAGTAATGATATTTTTCCTTCTGAACTTTGCAGCAGTTTCTGATTGTATTATTTTGGATGGGTTTGTTAAATGCTCTTCCTGATGTACTCCAAAAATAGGAGATGTGTTATTAAGTTCTTCAGATAGCATCAACAACTCGTAGGGCGCTGAAGAGCTAGACTACCCGCTGGACCACATACATTTAAGTATTTGTCTGTTCATTTATTTTCATTGTTTCACCCTTTCTTCATTTTCAGCTAGTTTTCCACACCCACCGAGCAGCCTGGTCTCCCTGGCTCTCTCTGTCGCTGTAAGAAGATTTTACCCTCCTTTGGTTACATCCTTTTGAGGGCGCAAGCGTGTGCAATACCAAAAACATATTCAGTTCACGTTTTCCAAGTTCTCTTTCCTTCGCTTATAAACATCCAGAGATTTGCTTGCATTCTTTTTCTATTGTCTCCACAATATTCCCCAGAGTATAATGCACTCACGTACAGCAACATTAGGGCTTTCACTTATAGTCGATTTGCGTTCGCGGATTCTAACAAATAAAACTGATATAGCTCCTGCAATTTTGTAGTTTGCCTCTTCTAATAAAAATATGCTCTTTCTAGCACTTCGTAATCCTAAAACCACCTATTAGAACAGAGAAATACATGATACCTATGCAACAATTAACGTGGACGCGCCACTGCTCTTGCGTAACTAATATAAAGATGAGTCGGTGTAAGTCGGCACGGGTTACAGTTCTCCGAATGGCGTACAATTTATTTATGAGTGTTTTAGGGTAAAATGAAAAAATATAGAACCTATGCGTTACAAAATTCTTACTTTGAAAAATAAGGGACACCCTAATGGTGTATATTAAAAATATTTGTTTTTTTTCTAAGTATCATTGAGAATTACCTACCGAGCGTGGTGGTGTAAAGGCTAGCTAGCGTTCTGGCCTCGCATTCGGGAGGACGGCGGTTCGAATCCCCGTCCGGGCATCCAGATTTGGGTTTTCCATGGTTTCCCAAATCATTCCAGGCAAATGCCGGGATGCTTTCTTCAAAAAGGCCATGGCCGAATTCCTTACCATTCCTTGCCCCCCATCCTTTCCCCTCTCTAAAGACCTCGCTGTTAGAGAGACTTTAAGCAGATAAAAAAAAAAAAGAGAATTACCTTAATAATCTGGGTAAAAAGTATTAAATGTTACAATCAGTGACCTAGGCTACCGGTAGGTGCAGTTTCGTTAAAATCCATTTGTTAGTTTTTGATGACACGGAGACAGACAGGAAGATTTCAATTTAAAAAAAAAAAATAGTATAGGAGTTCTTCAGCAAACATATTTGCTGCCAGGCGACGCAGTACGTGTGGATGTGGTAGCCCCCAGCACCTCGTTCGGCGCTGTGTGTGTGTCGCTGGCGATATGTCAGTGTCCGGCCAGCTGTGATTAATGTCGGGGCCGCCGTCTCAGCGGACGCAGCAGCTCGGGAAGAAAGCCCATCTATCACGAGACACGAGCCTCACACTGCAACGCGGGATTTGTTTCTAAGACAGAAATCTAAAGTAACTAGGATAAAGCATGTTTACGTAAATGTTTGGGTCAGGTATTTGTCATTTAACATCCGGACATCTTTTCACACAGAGGTCGTTTTAGAAGGCATGGTAACAATATTAATTACTCCGAACAAGCGGAAAATCAGAATATTAGGGCCGGTTTCCCTAGCGACTCGTATTTAGCGCCGTGTACGGCGTACTACGCCGTCTACTCCTTGTCCCTACATTGAATGGGACTGTTTTTCCGAAAAAAAAGCGCAATACGTTACACGTTGAGGTGATAAGCTCAGCACGTTTGACCGACTGCCTGGAGTGGTGTCTAACACGCTGCGTGTTGTATCTCGTGTTTTATGAAAAGTTCAAACTTGTGATTGTAAGATGTAAAAAAACCATGGGAAAAGTGTGCGGAAAAGCTAGGAAAGTTCTGAGAACAGGAGGAGAGTTTTTACGTAAATTTATTTTTTTAAATTTTATTTTGTATAGTAATTTCATCAATCAATCGATTACATTACTGCTTCAACATTTTTACTACCTAGTAAAATACATTTTATAATTAATTAACACGTAGAACTGTTATGACAGTAGTATTCCTTCAATCTGAATCGTCACGATTGATGCTGAAGTACTCGGTGAATCGACTTCTCACTGCTTCAGATTTGACGAAACCACCAGTGCCTGCAAGAGGAACCAGGTTTTGGGTTGGGAAATCCTCCAAGTTTTAAGTTATATCTGCTCTGAAAGGATTCGCAGATAAGTACTCATCCCAAGAAAGTTGTGTAAACAACAGCATACAGTAACGACTCAGTCAACAGTTTCGGGTTTTAAATTAATGGGAATGAAAAATTCTGAATATCCTGCACACGATTGTCCATAATATGTTTTAGAACAAGCATAGCGATCATTTTTCTTCTTTTTCGATGCATTTTAACACACTGAGACCCTGTCCATATGTCAACCGAATAGATCAACACGTTGCCCTAGGAAAACACTTTTACGCCGCGCAATACATTTCGCGCTCCTGCCGACGTGATTTTGGAAAAACCGGTTCCTGCAGCGAAAAATGCGCTTCGGTAGGAAAACCGGCAATTAATATGAAAGAAACTGTGAAATAATACCAACAGGTGACGATAATTTCCAGTAGTGGTCAAAACAGAGCCCTTTGTCACGTTTCCTTTAGGTTGGTGGGGGTGGTGTTCACCTGATCTGAATGCATGTGATTACGGTCTAATTCCGAAATAGGGTTGCCAAATGGCCGAGAAATCCTGGAATGTGCCGGAATTTTGTGTCTGGTCCCGTGTCCTGGAATTCCCGTACACTAGTTTTTTTTTCTCAAACTTTACATACCACGGTGGCCAAGAGACCAAGCCAACCATACAGCGCTCCAACTCACCAACGACAAGAGACAATATATGTCTATATATAACTAAGGAAGGATAGAATATGACCCAACACTTACCACAGACAAAGGGGGCTGGGAACGACGAACACAAAAAAAAGAAAAAAACCCCACAAGAAAAGTGCAATATATCTCGTACAGCCTTATTCTTGCAGAAGTGAGACACCAGACGGAATCAGGCGTGTACACAAAGATATGCAAATATTTTAATATGTTATTCTACAAGTAAAACTAAAGAAAAACGTTCATATAAACATAGGTCCGCAAATGTTTAGTTACGGAGTAGTAAAGCACGATTTCCATCTATTTTGTTTTTATTGATGTGGTGAATGTAATAAAACAAGTCCCAGACGTGTATCTGCAGTAGTTTTCCAGAAAGTCCAGAGATTATACAAGTAAATTACAGAGATTATACAAGTAAATTTGTTTACTTTCCATTAAGAATGTTGGTAACCGTTAGTGAGTGGTTTCAGTCGTTTCCTAACCTTGAAACGAGTTAGTTTTCTGTATTGTTTGGTGAAAGAACATAATAATAAGTGTATTAAGTGAAACCGCATAGTAATTGTTGTAGTTTGTAGATTATTTATGAAATAGGGATGCCTTTCATTTTTACGACAGAGGAATACGCCGATATGGTGTTTATTTACGGCAAATGTGATGATAATGCTACGGCAGCAGTTAGAGAATATCGCGTGCGTTATCCAACTCGGAGGATTCCGAATACACGAACTATTAGCGGAGTATTTCGCATGTTACGGCAGACAGGTTCTCTGCCTAGCGTTCATAAACAGTACGAGCGCTCGATACGTGAAGACGCTGATGAGGATATTATGGATGCTGTTCAACGTAGCCCGGGTACCAGTACACGACGTATCTCTCAACGATTAGGCATTTCACAATCTAAGGTATGGGGTGTTACGTAACTGAAGGAGTAAGTGATCACGAAGCAGTTCTGATGGATATTAGAGAATTCAATAAACCAGTATCCAAAATTGAATGGAGAAATAGGTACAATTATAAAAAGGGACAGATTTCGAACTTGAAGAGATATTTCAGGGAACGTTTCAGCAAATGGAAGGATGGCACAAGTACAGTAGAGTCAAGGTGAAAAGAGGGGGATACAGTATTCATTCCAAAACAGAAAATAAGGAGAAATAGAGACCCTGTGAACAATAATAGGGAGACGAGGAGGTTAAAGAGGTTGGTAAGAAGAGAACGTAACAGAGTTAAGAGACAGCAGAGTAGTAGGGAATATTTAAAACAACTAAACATGAAATTAATAATAGCAAAGAAGGCAGCTAAAAATGGGATTCTGATGAGTATTTTCGGTGCAGGGGTACCATAAACTGATGCATCTAGAAATTTCTATGGATATGTTATAAAACTGAGGGGAAAAGAGAGTGTTGAAACAGTTAGAGATAAGTATGGATAAGAAGTTAGTGAGGATTTGAAAAAGGCAGATATTTTAAGTAACTGGTTTAGTGAGACCATTAGGAACAATGAATCGAAAACAGGATGGTCAAAATCAGAGAAGGAGCTTAACAACACAAATAGAAATGAGTGGTCATGATGGGATTTCCAGCAGATTATTTAAACTGTGCTCCATAGAATTAAGTAATATACTAAGTTATCTGTCTAATATATCGTTACTTGAGGGTACATTTCCAATTAACTGTTGTGTAGTTAATTCACTTCTAAAATATTGTCAGCTGCATCAAATTACTGTCATATTTTATTACTAACAGCCTTCTCCAAAGTTTTTGGGAAATCAATGTACAATTGATTTTACCAACACCTTAAAAATAATAAGATTCTTACTAAATCAATTTGATTATCAAAATGGCCAGTCAACAAAACAAGCTATATTTGTATTTACTGGCAATATTTTAGTAGGAATAAATGATAAATTAATTCCTGTGAAAATTTTCTGAGACTTCTCTAAGGCATTTGACTGTGTTGAGCATGACATTCTGTTACAGAAATTAAATTATTATGGTATAAATGGCTTAGTTCTTACCTTCTAAATAGAAAACAGAAAGCGTCAATGAAGAATTTTAAGGCTGCCCTAAGTGGTACACTGTTTCCTGAGTGGGAATTAATCAGATGTGGAGTACCTCAGGGTTCTATGCTGGGGCCACTTTTGTTTTTAATGTGTATAAATGATCTACCACGTGTTGCATCTAAAAACTCAAAATTTGTCCAATTTGCAGGAATTAAAAATACTCCAGTTTTATCTACTGAATATATTTCAAATTATGTCTTTGACTTTATTAATAAATGGTTTACAGCTAATGGCTTGTCTTTAAACATTGATAAAACTCAATATATGCACCTCCGCAGATTCAGACTTTTATACAAATATCAAAAGTGAATCCAGAATAGTATTATCTTAAACAGAAGACTAATGGTCAAAGACATTGTCCAGATATCGTACTTAAAGAAAATCTCTTTTGTTTCTAAGGCTATCTATGGCGTTTAAAAATTGAATATTCCGAATTAAAGGAATGAATACTTCAAGAATACTTCAAGTTTTGTTTAATGTGCAAAATAGTTATTATTGTAATCTTATTGCTTTCATTAAATGCTATGGTCAAACATCTAATCCTTCCATCTTCGGGATTTTTCATCATAGTTCAGAATTTCATTTAATGCTCCTGCGTTATTAACGTTGAAACATAAGACATGCCAAACAACTGAATTAAGATTCTAAGCTTTAACATGGTGAAAACCTCATAGAAATATGCTCCGTAGTTTCCTAGTTTTTATACGACCAATATATCCGGTTTTCATTTTATAGATATAGATTCCAGTTATTCTTAAACATTAGAGAACACACTGCCATACGAAATGTTCAGCATGCTGGAAATTTCCTGCAGTGTTATGACCCAGTGACCTCTAATGATCCCATCCACACGGCCAACATTTACAACGGTACTAGACGTTGCGGGTCTGCCTTAGCCTTAGCGATATTCATCCGTGCGCCGGTGTCAAATTGCTTACACCACTTTACAATACCTGGGTGAGAAATTGCACACTCACCACATAGAGCAGTTATTTTGCGATCAATGTCTGTGCAACTGAGCCGTTTAGCCAATAGAAATATGATAGTTGCACGCACATCAAATTTGCAGTATACAGTTGGCGCGCCATTGAGCCTAGCCCGCTCTGCACACACAACACGACAGGATACCACCCCAACCCAACCTTCCTATCCAACGTCTCAGCAGTTAATTGTTTTTTTATTATTATTTTTTTTTACTTATGGCTTTACGCCTCGTTGACGTCGAGGTCATTAGAGGCGGGATGGCACTGGGGACAAGGAATGAGAAGGACTTCGGTCATGGCATTTTCAAGGAAGCATCTCGGCATTCGCCTGGAGTGATTTGGGGAAACCATGGAAAACCCAAATCTGGATGCCCGGACAGGGATTCGAACTGCCGTCCTCCCGAATGCGAGGCCAGAAAGTTAACCGTTCACCCACCATACTCGGTGCAGTTAATGTAGCTTGCTCCGCATTGGCCACAGTCACGACAAACAGCGTGCTCTCGCGGTGAACTAATGTAACTTACTTTTTGATTCTCCCTCGTATCTTCATCCCATGAATACCAGCCCAGCTAAATATCCTGTCTCCTGCAGATGATCACAGTCCTCTACCTATTTTGGTCCTTTTATATAGAATTATGTCATCTGCAAATAATCTAATTTCTGATAGTAAACCATCAACATTATCATTAATTAGAAAAATGAATAACAATGGTTCCCAATACACTACACTCTGGTACTCCCATTTTTTACTTCCCCTTCTTTCAGATGCTGCATTTCCTAATCCTAGCTTTTTCTTTTATATCCTTCTGAAAATTCTTCTACCCAACAAATCATTTTCTCATCCACTCCAATAGTTTTTACCTTGATTTGCCGCCATTTTATGGCTCACTCTGTAAAAGGCCTTTGAGAGGCCTGGTGCAACACTATGAATTTGGCCTCCCTTGTCCATTTCATCCGAAATATCTCTAACTGAGATTCGCATTAATAGCTTTGTCTGAAGCCATGTTGCCGACTAGAAACCACATTACTATCTTCACAAATGTTTCTTATGTGGTTTGCGTATCAATCATATATATTATTTCTATAAGTTTTTTTTTTTTTTGTCACAAAGCTTATGGTAGCCGATTTGGTCACATCATATTTTAAGAAAGGAATTTTTTGGAATTCTACCCTTAAAGGTAAAAAATGTGAATATTTCTAAACTGCTGTTTTGTGTGGTATGAGTCATTTATCTCCCTGGATTCCTATCTGAATTCATTTAAAACAGTATCATTTTAAACATTAAGATCTCCGCTTTATTGGCATCATATAATTAAAACAGGAATTTTTCGGAATTCGACCCTTAAAGGACAAAAGTATTAATATTTCTGCAAAGCGTTTTTGTGTCACGAGCCATTTATATCCCTTTCCTATCTAACCGGTATAGATAAAATACACTCCTGGAAATTGAAATAAGAACACATTGACGCCGGTGTGTAAGACCCACCATACCTGCTCCGGACACTACGAGAGGGCTCTACAAGCAATGATCAAACGCACGGCACAGCGGACACACCAGAAACAGCAGTGTTGGCCGTCGAAGGGCGCTAGCTGCGCAGCGGTTGGGCACCGCCGCAGTCAGTGTCAGCCAGTTTGCCGTGGCATACGGAGCTCCATCTCAGTCTTTAACACTGGTAGCATGCCGCGACAGCGTGTACGTGAACCGTATGTGCAGTTGACGGACTTTGAGCGAGGGCGTATAGTGGGCATGCGGGAGGCCGGGTGGACGTACCGCCGAATTGCTCAACATGTGGGGCGCGAGGTCTCCACAGTACATCAATGTTGTCGCCAGTGGTCGGCGGAAGGTGCACGTGCCCGTCGACCTGGGTCCGGGCAGCAGCGACGCACGGACGCACGCCAAGACCGTCGCATCCTACGCAGTGCCGTAGGGGACCGCACCACCACTTCCCGGCAAATTAGGGACACTGTTGCTCGTGGGGTATCAGAGAGGACCATTCGCAACCGTCTCCATGAAGCTGGGCTACGGTCCCGCGCACCGTTAGGTCGTCTTCCGCTCACGCCCCAACATCGTGCAGCCCGCCTCCAGTGGTGTCGCGACAGGCGTGTATGGAGGGACGAATGGAGACGTGTCGTCTTCAGTGATGAGAGTCGCTTCTGCCTTGGTGCCAATGATGGTCGTATGCGTGTTTGGCGCCGTGCAGGTGAGCGCCACAATCAGGACTGCATACAACCGAGGCACACAGGGCCAACACCCGGCATCATGGTGTGGGGAGTGATCTCCTACACTGGCCGTACACCTCTGGTGATCGTCGAGGGGACACTGAACAGTGCACGGTACATTCAAACCGTCATCGAACCCATCGTTCTACCATTCCTAGACCGGCAAGGGAACATGCTGTTCCAAAAGGACAATGCACGTCCACATGTATCCCGTGCCACCCAACGTGCTCTAGAAGGTGTAAGTCAACTACCCTGGCCAGCGAGATCTCCGGATCTGTCCCCCATTGAGCATGTTTGGGACTGGATGAAACGTCGTCTCACGCGGTCTGGACGTCCAGCACGAACGCTGGTCCAGCTGAGGCGCCAGGTGGAAATGGCTTGGCATGCCGTTCCACAGGACTACTTCCAGCACCTCTACGATCGTCTCCATGGGAGAATTGCAGCCTGCATTTCTGAGAAAGGAGGATATACACGGTACTAGTGCCGACATTGTTGCCTGTGTCTATGTGCCTATGGTTCTGTCTGTGTGATCATGTGTTGTATCTGACCCCAGGAATGTGTATATAAAGTTTCCCATTCCTGGGACAATGAATTCAAGGTGTTCTTATTTCAATTTCCAGGAGTGTAGGTATCATATTAAAGATTAATGTCTCCACCATGGTAACATCATATTTTAAGAAGGGAATTTTTCGGAATTCCACCTTTAAAGGGCAAAAATGTCAATATTTCTAAACTGCTATTTTTGTGTTACAAGTCATTCATCACCCTGGATACGTAACTGAAATCATTTAATGAAGTTTTATTTTAAATATTATATCTCCGCTTTGGTGGCATCATATATTATGACAGGAATTTTTCGGAATTCGACCCTTAAAGGGCAATACTATTAAAATTTCTGCAACGCGTTTTTGTGTCACGAGCCATTTATCTCCCTTCATATCTAACCGATATAGATAAATGAGGTATCTTATTAAAGATTAAGGACTCCGCCATGGTATCAATATATTTTAAGAAAGGAATTTTTCGTAATTCGACCCTTAAAGGGCAAAAATGTCAATATTTCTAAAATACGTTTTTTGTGTCTCGAGCCATTTATCTCCTTAGATATCTAACCGAAATCGATAAATGATGTAGGATTATGAAGAGTAAAGTCTCCGCTTTGGTGAAATCATATATTAAGAAAGAAATGTTTTGGAATTAAACCCTTAAAGGGATAAAGTATCAATGGTTCTTCAATGCATTTTTTTGTCACGAGTCATTTATCTCCATTAATATATAACCAAAATAGATAAATGAGGTATGTTCTGAAGATTAAGGTCTCCGCTGTGATAACATTTATATTTTAAGAAAGGAATTTTCTGAATTGAACCCTTAAAGGGCAAAAATATCAGTATTTCAAAATTGCGTTTTTTGTGTCTCCAGTCATTTATCTCCCTTGATAATTAAACAAAATTGATAAACGAGGTGTCATTTAAATGACTGAGGGCTTCGTAAGGTCTTTGGTTCCGTTACACCATATTTTAAGAAAGTAATTTTTTTAAAAAAAATTCGACCCTTAAAGGGAAAAAGTATTAATACTTCTACAATGCATTTTTCTGTCACGATCCATTTATGTCCCTTGACATCTAACCGATATAGGTAAATGAGGTATCACATTAAAGAGTAAGGTCTTTGCCGTGGTAACATTAAATTATAAGAAATTAATTTTTCGTAATTCAGCCCTTAAAGGGTGAAAATGTCAATATTTTTAAAATGCTTTTTTTTTTGTCTCGAGCCATTTATCTCCCTGGATACCTAACCGAAATTGATAAATATAGTTGAATTATGAAGAGTAATGTCTCGGCTTTGGTGAAATCATATATTAAGGAAGAATTTTTTTGAATTCTACCCTTAAAGGGAAAAGTATCATTGGTTCTAGAACGCATTTTTGTGTCACAGGCCATTTATCTCCCTTCATACCTAACCGATATAGATAAATGAGGTATCATATTAAAGAGTAAGATCTCCGCTATGGTAACATTATATTTTAAGAAAGGTATTTTTCATATCAACCCTTAAAGGACAAAAATGTCAATAATTCTAAAATGCTTTTTTGTGTCTTGAGCCATTTATCTTCTTGGATATATAACCAAAATCGATAAATGAAGTAGGAATATGAAGATTAGTGTCTCAGCTTTGGTGATATAAAACACTAAGAAAGATTTTTTTTTTAATTGAACCCATAAAGGGAAAAAGTATCAATGGTTCTTTGGTTCTTCAACGCATTTTTGTGTCACGAGCCATTTATATCCATTAATATATAACCGAGATAGATAAATGATGTATCATTCTAAAGATTAAGGTCTCCGCTATGGTCACATCATGTTTTAAGAATGGAATTTTTTTGAATTTAACTCTTAAGCGGCAAAAATATCAGTGTTTATAAAATGCATTTTTGTGTCTCGAATCATTTATCTCCCTTGATAATTAAACAAAATTGATAAACGAGGTATCATTTTAAACACTGAGTATTCTTTAGGTCTTCGGTTGGTTACACCATATTTTAAGAAAGGAATTTTTCAAAATTTGACCCGAAAAGGACAAAAGTATTAATATTTCTACAACGCATTTTTCCGTCACGAGCCATTTATCACCATTGATATCTAACCGAAATCGATATAACGCGGTATTGTTTAAAATATTATAGTATCCGCTTTGGACACATCATATTTTAAGAAAGAACTTTTTTTAAATTCAACCCATAAGGGGCCAAAATATCATCACTTCTAAAAAAAATTTGCCTCGCTTGATGCCTAACCGAAATCGGTAAATGAGGTATCATTTTAAAGGCCAAGGTGTCCGCTTTGGTCACACCATATTTTATAAAAGGAATTTTGTTGGAATTTGACCCTTAAAGGGCAAAAGTATCAATATTATTTCTACAACATGCTTCTTTTTTTTATTACGAGCCATTTATCTCCTTCGATACCTAACCGAAATCGATAAATGATATATCATTTTAGAGATTAAGGTCTCCAATTAAGTAAAATCATAAATTAAGAAAGAATTTTTTGGAATTTGATGCTTAAAGTGGTCACATGTATCAAACAGTTCAGAGCCAAGTCCTCAGATTGCAGCACCAGTATCGCTGCAATGTCATTAAACTTTTTTTTAAAAAAAAAATAGAATAAGTAGCTTTTCAGATATTTTTTCTGTTATGGAAACATTTTTGATTTTCCATACAATTCCAGTGTAAATATTTTATTCGCACAGCAGCACATATCACAGAGATGTTGATATGCTGTGTGCATTGTGTTCAGGTTGGTTGTATTCTGTTAGGGTCGTACATACAGTGTGTTTTAAATTTTTCTAACTGTTTCGTAATATGTTTTGATGCTTGCCTATTACACTAAACAAATAAATATTTACTACTTTTCATTATATTACAAGCATTAAACCTCACTATTCATTGTATTTTATTAGCGAAATTTTCGCACGGGTCGTCTAGTCTCTCCATTAATTTACCTGCCACTGTGTCAAACCGATTGGCCTATAATTTTCTCACGCTTCCTTTATGTACTAACACTACTATCGTATTATTTCAGTCCTCTGGTAAGCAAAAAGTATCCATACTTAATTTAAATAACATTTCAATATGAGGTACAGTGTCACATCCTGCTATCTTTAAGACGTCTGTAGTAATATTATCTTCACCAACCACTTCATGATTTTTTTAACTTTTTTTTTCAGCTATCTCAGTTTCTTCATGATATCCTCAGGATGAATTACAAATTTTTTAGTCTTCTAATTCTTAATTGTGTTGTGTTCTCCGATTTAAACCCTCCCGTTTCTGATTCATTGTCCCTAATGCTCTCACTAAACCAGTTACTTAAAATCTCTGCCTTTTTAAATCCTCAGTAACTTCTTCTCCGTCCTTATTAATAATTGTTTCAACACCCTCCCTTCCCCTCAGAGTTTTCTAACAATGCAATAGCAATTTCTAGATGCATTAGTTAATGGTCTCCCTGCACCGACAATACTCTTCATAAACCCATCTTTAGCCACCTTCTTAGCCATTACGAACTCCTTGTTTAGCTGTTTCAAATGTTCCCTACTACCCTGCTGTCTTCTAACTCTGTTATGTTCTCTTCTTACCAACTTCTTTTACGTTCTCACCTCCCTATTATAGTATATTAGTTCTGTACTTCTCTTTATTTTCTGTTTTGAAATAAATATTTCTTCCCCCTTTCTTATTATTTCCTTAACTCTTCTCACCTTGACTCTACTGTATTTGTGCCTTCTTTCTCTTTGCTGAAACTTTCCGTGAAATATCTCTTCAAGTTCGAAATCCGTGCCTTTTTATAACTGTACCTATTTCCCCTTCAATTTTTGCTACTGGTTTATTGAATCCTCCAATATCTATCAGAACTGCTTCGTGATCACTTATTCCTTCAGTTACTCGACACCCCACAAGTTTATCATCCGGTTTTATTAAGAAGATATCCAATTTGTTTTGTCCCCTAGTGTTCTGTTCTATTAAGTTTGCAAATTCTATTACTTTGTTCATTTAATGTATGTTACCTGTGCCATCGATGCCCGGAGAGTTTTTTGTTACTAGTTTTTTGATGAGTGACCTTATCTCGGCGGGTATATTGAGCTCTGAAAGGTCAGTAGTAGTTTACGTAGTTTTCTTCCACTCGTTGGATGGTTCTAGTCGTTTCCTATTCTTCGGCTGGAGACAAAGGATATTCCACTTCTACATTTTGGGTGGCAAAGTGTTCAACCAGGAAAAAGCAGGGACCTGTGGGGCCTGTTATTGATAATTTAGTCTCCCGTGGCTCTTTTAAGGTTCAGAGTAGGTCCCGAACCTTCCTGTTTTGTATTAACAGGTAAGACATTTTGTCCTCCCCCTTTCGTTTCTTCTTACCTTTAGGCGCCCAGTTAGCTGTCGAGAGTAGTGACAGTATCTACTGCGATCAGCGGTGCCGCGGAAGAGTTGCGGTTTCATAAGTATCTAAGATCTTCGAGCAGATCTGGGAGCCCTTGATGGAAATCGTTGTTTATGATGATGGTGATGACTGTCGCTCTTCTTTTAGTTTCCTTGAGTGTGTTGTTTAAATGGTTGATGGTCCACTCGATGCGTTCGGGAGTTGAAACTTTGAAAGTGGTATTTATTTTGTTGTGGACCTGTCTTGAAAAGTAATTAATTCCGGTTAGTTTCCTTTATTTTTCTGATGTTATTGTTTGGTAAAGTTGTAGAGTTGGACACAATTGGGTTATGGTCTGACAATAGATCCATCATTGACGTAAGGCTTCGTTCATGAATGATATTTTTAGCTACAACGATGTCAACGACGTCGGGTAGAGCATTGCCGCGGTTTGGGATGTATGTAGGCTCAGTGTCCCAATAACCTCTACGTTTCACCTTTCAGAAAGCTGGAACATAAGCTCTCTTTTTGCGTTTGATGTTCATTAGTTCCAAGTAGTATGTTTGCTGTTTAGATCACCGCCAATTATAAGTTTGTTACTTTTGGAAAGAAGTTCGTCTAGGTTGTGCACCGTTAAGGCCCTGTTCGGAGATAGATTGACTCCACGACAACGTGCCTCCTCTGGTATGAATCTTGATAGCTGTGTTTTCGTATCCTGAAGGTGGAGAGGTTGCAATGTTGTATAGGTCAGGGCCTTCATCATTGTAATGGCTTTGCCGCCACCCCTATCTTGTCTGTTCGGTATATCTGGAAGCCTGTTAGTCGAAAGGTATCCTTTGGTTCCAGGTAGGTTTCTGATAGAAGAATTATATTTATGTTATGACGATTCGAGAAATCTAGAAGTTCTAGTTTTTTTTTTTTTTATTCCACTTGGATACCAGATGGTAATGCTTGGGTCGCATTTTGAAGTCGGGGTTCCGGCCATTATTTTAGCATCTCTATCGCGCCTTTCGTGAAAGTGAAATCTTGTCCTTGGCACTGTCCACTTTTTTCATTATTTCTCTCTGTATTTAGGATTTTTTCATATCGAGGAAGGCTACTTGGCTCTAAAAATCCCCTTCCAAATCCAGTGCCTACTGTAGCCTTTCAAGGGAGTCATCAAAAGTGAGACATCCTGTTGTTTTCCATCTTTGTGGAGCGTGTTTTTTGTTTATTTGGTCTCATTGTTGCTTCGTCTCTGAGTTTCGCGTTCGCTTGAATTTATGTTGCGGCAGTTCTTAAGGCGACTGGACTTAGTCATCCTTCTGATTTGCCTTTGTAAACCGCACGATCTTCTGATAAAAGTGGCATCCTCTTCAAGAGTCTGCATTGTCACCGTTACAGTTAAAACATTTTGCCTTTGCAGTTTTTTACTAGAATGTAGGCCAGCGCATTGTTATAACTGAGAGGAAAATTGCAATAATTTGTTGTATGTTCATACCGTTGTCATTTTACCCATCGAGGAAGACAATCCCCGTCGAGGCATCCAGATTTGGGTTTTCCATGGTTTCCCAAAATCACTCCAGGGGAATGCCATGGCCTAATTCCTTCCGGTACCTTCTCACCAGTCCCATCCCGCCTCTAATGGCCTCGACTTCGACAAGGCGTAAAGCCTTAAGAAAAAAAATCATAAACTGAATCTGATTCTTCACCGGGTTTCACCGTCACTACGAAGGTAGCAAGTAGTATTAACTATCTTGTTTGCTAGTTCCTCTTTATAAGTTAATGAAAGGTAATAACTTCAAAACCCTTGGAGTTGCAATCAGTTTAAATTTAAGATGGAAGTCCTTTGATAGGTTTGGTGGTCTTCCTTGTTTTCAACGAAGTATTTTAGATTTCCTGCGCTATAGATCACTTTTGGTGGTTGCTTTTAAGACTTGATTCATTTCCAGGTAGTTTCGTACTTTTTTATCCCCACTGGTGAGATTCTCTCCCTTTTCGGTGGTGGGTCAATTATTCTGAATTTCCATCTTACCGATGTGCGCTTGTGGTCGGTCACTGTTTTGTGGTCTGGGTGCTGGACATTTTCCATGGGGGCATATCTGTTACTGGTCTCAATTTGAGAACACGTTTTGCTGATTTTGATTTGTTTCTTCAGGTTTCAATTTCGTTTCTCTTCTGCAATCCGTTGGTGTACTGCGGCTGGCTGGGGAAGTCTTCATCTTTCAAGAATTCTTTTCATCTGCCATGTTGGATATTCTTTTGTATGGGGATGATTGTGTAAGGTGTACAGATTCCGAGTCTAAGGAGTCTGTGTACTCAGAACATTCCATTTCGGAGCCAAAAGGTGACATCGAATATTCTTCATTATTTCCTTCTTGGTCCGGATTTGACCACTGTTCAGAAGCCATATTGTGCACGAAACGCTTAGCCTCAGTGCGTCTCGTGCACTCGTGTTGCCTAGCGAGGGTGTTGCGGTTTCTTGTTAACACCGCTGGGTATAACCTGGCTGTCGTCAACCCTCCCTGACAGAGTAAGCCAGATTATAACCTGTCAATGCTTCCTTTTCTCCTGGCAGTTTGTGCGTAATGATGTTATACGGTTGGTTGGATTTGATGTTAAATAATAATCAAGAGAACTACATCTACATCTACATTCATACTCTGCAAATCACAACATTGTGGGTGGCAGAGGGTGCTAAGCACCAATCCTAAACCCGCCCATTCCAATCCCGAATAGTGCGAGGAAAGAAGGAATACATATAAGTATCAGTACGGCATCTTATTTCTCTAATCTTATCCCTCCGGTCATTGCGACCTAAATAGGTTGGCGGAAGAAGTATTTCATTGCACTCGAAATTTAAATTTTTTCGCATATTCTCCAATAAATTCGAACGCAAGCTACGTCGTCTGTCTTCCAAACTATCCCAGCCCAATCTATGTATCAATTCTGTGACGCTTTCATAAGGGCTGTAACAACAAGTCACGAATCTAGCGGCTCTCCTCTGCACCCTCTCAACTGAGTCAATCAGAACCTTGCGATACGGATCCCAAACCCCACAACAGTAATCCAGATGCGGACGCACTAGTGTTTTATACGCTATCTCCTTTGTTTGAGCATTACAATTCCTCAAAATACGACCTATGAATCGTAATTTAGAATTGCCTTGCCTACGACGGAAGTTATGTGCATGTCCCATTTCATGTTGCTTTGTACTATCACCCCCAGATACTTCACGGAATCAACCGTGTCAACAGGTGAATTGTTTATTTTGTACTCGTGAACAAACTGATTCTTCTTGTTACTTATCCGCATTGCCTTGCACTTTTTGCAATTAAGTGTAAGCTGCCATTTACGGCACCAATCGAAAATAGCATCCAAATCACGCTGAATTTCTAAGCAATCGTCGGAGCACCTTATTTCCCTATAGATAACCGCATCGTCGGCAAACAATCGCAACCAGCATTTGACGTTGTCACCTAGATCGTTTATAAATATTAAGAAAAGAAGTGGACCTATTACACTTCCTTGAGGAACGCCCGAAGTAACATTTATCTTAGAAGAGGCTTCCCCGTCAACAACGACATACTGTGATCGACCAGTTAGAAAATCACGTATCCACTCGCAAATCTGAGCCGAAATACCGTAAGCTCGAATCTTCGCTAAAAGTCGGTTGTGTGGCACAGAATCAAAAGCTTTCTGAAAATCCAAAAAAACGCATCAACTTGCGAACCTGCATCGATAACTTTCATTATGTCGTGGGAAAATAGGGCCAATTGTGTTTCACACGATCTCTTCTTCCGAAATCCGTGTTGACATGGTGTAAGTAACTCGTTCTCATCTAGAAACTTCATTATGTTCGAGCATATGACATGTTCCAGAATTCTGCTGCAGACCGATGTTAGAGATATGGGTCGATAATTCCTAGGATCACTCCGATCTCCTTTCTTAAAAACGGGAATTACCTGGGCTATTTTCCAGCTAGAAGGTACTTTTCTCTCTTCTAGTGATTTACGGAATATATCTGACAGAAATGGTTCAATATCCTCCGCGTATTCAGAAAATACTCTTACCGGTATACCATCGGGACCCGGCGCTTTACCCCACTTCAGGAGTTTTAATTGCTTTACAATTCCTACGCTATCAATTTCTATCGGATCCATCTCTAATTCCACACGATGTGGTAAAGTGGGGATGTTTTCCATGTTTTCTTGCGTGAATGAATTTTTGAATTCGGTGTTAAATACGGTAGCCTTGTCGCGGCTGTCTTCAACCTCCCGTCCGTCTTTTATTAGAACTGGCTTATTGTTCCCACTACAACTAACTTTTTTTACATACGACCAAAATTTCTTAGGGTTTTCAGTGAGGCTCTTAGAGAGAGAATTTTCACGAAAGTTATTAAATGCCTCACGCATCGCATTCTTAACACGTCCCCTTATCTCCTCTAACTTATCTAAATCAGTCCGATGCATCGTCCTTTTTGATCGTGCATGTATCTTCCTTTGCTTCTTGAGTAACCTTTTAACCTCCCGTGTGTACCATGGGGGATCGTTCTCTTCCCTGATTGTCCGTTTCGGTATATGCAAGTTCATACCTTCCCCGAGTATATGTAGGAATCGATGCCACCTCTCTTCAACGGTGCCTCCTGCTACTAAGAAGGTGTGGTAATTATGCCTCAAATACGCTCTAAAACACTCTTTTGAAGCCTTTTCGAATCTGTAAACGATCCTCTTTTCTCTTTCTGCGCGTGGTTGTTAGTTTTACTGTAGCAATTACAGCTTTGTGATCACTTATTCCTGCGGTGGTAGAAATATCCGTGAATAGTTCGGGCCTATTTGTAACAACTATATCTAAAATATTTTCGTTACCGTTGAGGCATCGCGTTGGTTCAGTTACGAGCTGTTCAAGATGGTGATCTGAGAAGAGGTCTAGAATGATTTCGCAAGCTGCTTTATCCCTGCCCCCAGTAACGTGAACGTAATTAGTCCAGTCGATATCTGGCAAGTTAAAGTCACCTCCTAGCATTATTGTATGGTCCGGAAATTGCCGTGCTATATTATTTACATTATTTCTCAAGGCCTCGGCAATATTTACGCTTGCATCGGGTGGACGATAGAACGAGCCTATCACAAGTTTTGTCCTAGCTACGTTGAGCTTGATCCATATGATTTCGCAGACAGTATGGACATCTATTTCGCTACATGGGAGGTACTTACTAACAGCTATAAATACACCACCTCCTTGGGAATGCAACCTATCCTTACGGAAAATGTTCATGTTACTATTAAAAATTTCGGCGGAACTTATATCCGGTTTTAACCAACTTTCTGTGCCTATTACGATATCAGCATCTGTACTACGAATAACGTTTTCGAGTTCAGGCTGTTTATTACAAACACTTCTGCAGTTAACTACTAGAACTTTTAATGTTCGGGATTCTTTTAAGCTACCCCTAACACGCGGTGCTGAATTTATCTTGGCTGTCCGCAACTGAATTTCCTCCTCAGGGTCATCTCCCTCAGCCTAAAAAACCCCCAATGCACTCCACACGGCCCCTGCCACCCGTGTAGCCGATTCCCGTGTGTAGTGCACCCCTGATCTATCCAAGGGATTCCTACAAGACTCAACCCCAGGGCGAAGATCAAGGAATCTGCAGCCATGACTATCACAGAAGCGCCGTAATCTCTGGTTCAGCCCCTCAACACGGCTCTGAACCAGAGGTCCACAGTCAGTCCTATCGACAATGCTGCAGATGGATAGCTCAGCAGAAATCTTGCGGCCAATGGCCACAGAGTTCACCCTTTCTGCAAGTCGCCCAAAGGACGAGAGGATAACCTCCGACCCTAGCGGCAAGCATCGTTGGTGCCGACATGAGCCACAATCCACACATTTACTCCAACAACATGAAACGTTTAATAAAAAAAGATAATAAAACACCCTCACATTTTTAATACCCTTCGCACCTTTATATCACCTCAGTGATCCCAAAACCAACAACACCGCACGACTTTATTGCTCTCCTACTCTGGCCGCGTCCGCGGACCAAAGATGATAGTAACAAGAGTTCGGGATTACAAAAATAAACTACTTACTATATACTTGGAGTCTTAGCGTATATGTTACACCTGCCCCCACTTCGAGGCAGATTAATGAATTTAGCACAATTTATTAATTCGCCGAGAAGTTACTGAAACATATAACGACACCATCACTTTTCCTTGAATTCAATGTTCAACAGTTTCTCTTAAATTCACTTTGCAATGTATTTAAATTTTTTTTTATTTTTAATTTTTTGTTTACGTTATACTAATAATGTTGATTATTACTCAAAGTATTTCCACTGTCTATTTTTTTTTTTTTTTTTTTTCTGTCGTCTGTCTTTAGACTGGTTTGATGCAATCCTCAATCCCTTCCTATCCTGTGCTAACCTCTTCATTTCTACATACCCTTACAACCCACGTCCTCAATTATCTGCTTCATATATTCTAATCTCTGTCTTCCTCTACAGTTCTTACCTTCGACTTTCCCTCCACTAACAAATTAACCAATCCAGCAGGTCTCAAAATATGACTACCAGCCGGTCTCTTCTACTGT